>CM055092.1:91034024-91605152 GCA_029204225.1 Diphasiastrum complanatum | reverse complement strand
AGTGCGAAAGAATAAAAGGGGCCCACCTATTCTCATTTGTGCATGACATTTTCTGGAGAGGAGCGCTCTTGCCAAGATGCTCGTCGAGTGGCTGCAAAGGCGCAACTTAAGGCGGAAGATCTGACTCTGCATTCTATGAACCTTTCTCTATGTAAAATTGTTGGCTGATTTTGTCGAATCCCCAAGATACTCGGACAAAGCAACTCAAGAGCACCTCTCACCTTAGACCGAGGAGGTCTCTGAGAAGACGAGACTAATGAAGACTGAGAGCGGAGTATGAGAGCCGAGAAATGCTAGTTAGTAATAACAAGCAATAACTGTGTAAGCCTCATGGTGAATCCCGGAAGATGGAATGACTATGTAGGAACTAGTATTTCTAAGCAAATGTGATAAATGCAAGTAGACCCCTCTTAAAGAAAGTAGAGTGAGCCACCTTTTGATGGTGACCTCTAGTGGAGAGCAATATTCCACTTGTAATTTGTGAAATGTGGAAATTCCACTAGGATGCCACCTAAGGAGCTCTCTTGCTTATTTAAGAGACTCCCTCTTTGTGAAGAGGAGCCTTTTGCATTGTATCTACTCCATGCTTAATAAGAAGATTTCCCATGAGTTTGATGCTACACTAAGCTCCTTGATCATGATGGTTTTCTTGAGTGATGCCCCTATGATCATCCCCTTCCATTCATATTGTGTGTGGTTGTGGATTTAGAGTGGATTAGTTTTCTTGCTTTCCTAGTTGTGGATTAGATTTCGTGAAGGAGCCAACATTCAAGTAAACTAAATAGGCTAGAAATGTGACATAAATCTTGCATATTCTCTAACATTCTAGTTCTTAATGTTCTTGGGATGTCCAAGAATCAAAAGGCTGGTTAGTTTCTTGATTCTTGGATTTCTAACATGCTGTAGTTTAGTTATTGCTTCTTGTTTATCAGTTATGCATATGTAGCTCAGTTTCAGTCAATTTGTTTTTAGAGTAAGTAGCAGTAGAATCTATAGAACATTCATTTGGGCTGCACTCTGTTATGTGAAAGAGCGTTCTAGGCTTGCATCTTCATGTAGAATGTAAGTGCGTTCAAGAGTGATGACCTTGAGTAGTCCTCTGACAGGCAGGACAATAAAACTATACTACAGAGTTATTCAGTCCGTTTCTGCCTGGCCTAGGCATTGTAACAAATAAGAAACAGTCAAGTAATGCCCAAACGAGCCTGGTAACAGGCAAAAAATAGATCTGTAAGCAAGAAGCAGAAACGTAAACAACAGGTCCTCTGGAGCAGGGGATCTGTCAACATTTGGCACCGTTGCCCATTGAACTCCAACACCTTCTACATCAGAAACCCACAACCTTGCCCATGCTCAGATCACTGCAACGCCAATCACTTGTAACCAAACACACTAACAAACCTGGATTTCATTCTATCCAAGCTCCCGCTCCTCCAGTTTTCTCACGCTTCAGATCTCAACCGGAGGGCCTCTTCAACTCTCAACAACACTCATACCAATAGAAAGCCCTTTTTATACTGCCAACAGTTAAACTTGCTGCTCAATTGAGAAGTTTCTTGTAAACTTCTACTACATCACCATCCAATACACCAGCTCCACAATGAAAAAAGACAATATGAAATGAGTCCTTGTCGAAAGAAAGTGAAACTGATAATCCGTCATCTGCTACAATGTCCAACCAAGAGCAACCTCCACAGGGAATTGACAGTGTTTCTCCCCTTCTACAACCTTAAATCTATTTGTCTTTCTGCATACTGATAAGATTTCCAATGTGCCAATGACAATATTTCTCATATTTGAAAATCCAGATAGAGATTCAGTTCTGAATCTCTTGTTCACAGAGGTCCTCATGACATAGTACCTCAATAATACCTGCATCTCAAGCTATATCTTACAATATCTGCTATCAATTATGGTAAACTTTAGTGTAACCAACCTTGTCTTGTTCTGACAAGTGCATGTCAGGGTAAGTCACATTACTCTACAAAACAACCAAAATATTGCAACTATTAAGGTACATTATCAATGTTGATGAATGCAAGTTTTGTTCGACAAGTGTTATACAGTTCTCACTCTTTGTCACGTTTGTTTATTTTCTTGTTTTCCTTCACCTATTTTGTGTGATTTATTTTTGCATGAGGAATAGCTACTACATGAGAGTCTTCTGCAGAGCATCTCCAAAATATATTTTCATTCATCTATCCATCTTCAGATTTTCTAGTACAACAGTTTAGGATTTTGAAGACATATGAGAAATCCATGTCAAATTAAAGTTGATTCCTGCATCTCATTGCCATATTATTCTTTGAGTCAACTACAGCAAGATCGAAACAAATTTAGTTAAAATTTGTTCAATATTTAGTCTAGTCGCATGTTCAATGAGTTTCAACTACGTGTTCCACACGCCGATCCAATCCTGAGCATGAATAGTCACCAACAACAACATCCCCACCAATATATTTTTTTTTGGGGGGGAGAGAGTGGATCTGCTTGTATCCACTGGAGCAGTTACACTGCCAGCAACAACACGAGCAAGATCGACAACCAAGGTCACAAACCCAAAGTCGACAACGACAAAGCTAAGAAGACAGATGGGCAATCCAAAGCGACTCGATTAGAAGAAGTATCCTAGTCATGACGAAGATCCTTCAGAAAAAGAAAACACACTCTCTAGAGTGATGATAGTTGGATCCCCTCCTATGAAGCCCAAAGAGATCCAAAAGTAATGGATCAAAAGAAAGAGCTGCAAAAAAAATAAAGATGAAGACACCCGTGAACTTGCAAATAAAGCAAACTCCTCACCCAGCAAGTGGTAGTCAAAGCTTAACATTGCAAGGGTCCAAGGCTGCAATTGTAGAACTATCAGTTCCTTCACCCTACCACCAAGCCTTCATCATGTTTCCTTACCGTTACCAAACTATCATCCAAAACTGTTCCTACCACCAATTTTTGATGAATCCATCCTCTTGAGACTGATAACCAAGATTTGTGCTACCTATCAGAAAAGAGCATCAACAAGACTGGAACTTCAACTGAGAAAAGAATTGCGGAAATGCCCAGAAGCAATATGGAGGATACAAACTCCCAGAAGTTAGAATCTGTCTCGAAAGTAGAAGTGAAATCATCCATGGCAGATGCAATGAAAGAAAGAGACACGAGAAAAACATTCGAGCATGCAAGTTATGAAGCTGCTGAGAGCTCTCCAATTTTGAGAATGTCAACCACCTATAGCAATAAGACATTCTGATCCAATGACGACAATTTGTGAAAAACAGTTTTGGTAATAAAAACTGATGACAATAAGCACTTGGTTTTATGTAAGTGAACGAGGATCTACACTTTTCCAAGTGACGATCGAAGATGCCAATGCAAAGCGGAGCGACATCGTCCAATATGAGTTGTAGTGGATCCTACAACACATTAGGGGTGGGATGATGTTGGCTGATTTTGTCGAATCCCCAAGATACTCGGACAGAGCAACTCAAGAGCACCTCTCACCTTAGACCGAGTAGGTCTCTGAGAAGACGAGACTAATGAAGACTGAGAGCTGAGTATGAGAGCCGAGAAATGCTAGTTAGTAATAACAAGCAATAACTATGTAAGCCTCATGGTGAATCCTGGAAGATGGAATGACCATGTAGGAACTAGTATTTCTAGGCAAATGTAATAAATGCAAGTAGACCTCTCTTAAAGAAAGTAGAGTGAGACACCTTTTGATGGTGACCTCTAGTGGAGAGCAATATTCCACTTGTAATTTGTGAAATGTGGA
Source organism: Diphasiastrum complanatum (assembly GCA_029204225.1). Classification (NCBI taxonomy): domain Eukaryota; kingdom Viridiplantae; phylum Streptophyta; class Lycopodiopsida; order Lycopodiales; family Lycopodiaceae; genus Diphasiastrum; species Diphasiastrum complanatum. Next base: position 91,601,383 of record CM055092.1, on the reverse strand, counting down.
AATTCCACTAGGATGCCACCTGAGGAGCTCTTTTACTTATTTAAGAGACTCCCTCTTTGTGAAGAGGAGTTTTTTGCATTGTATCTACTCCATGCTTAATAAGCAGATTTCCCATGAGTTTGATGCTACACTAAGCTCCTTGATCATGATGGTTTTCTTGAGTGATGCCCCTATGATCATGCCCTTCCATTCATATTGTGTGTGGTTGTGGATTTAGAGTGGATTAGTTTTCTTGCTTTCCTAGTTGTGGATTAGATTTCATGTAGGAGCCAGCATTCAAGTAAACTAAATAGGCTAGAAATGTGGCATAAATCTTGCATATTCTCTAACATTCTAGTTCTTGATGTTCTTGGGATGTCCAATAATCAAAAGGCTGGTTAGTTTCTTGATTCTTGGATTTCTAACATGCTATAGTTTAGTTATTGCTTCTTGTTTATCAGTTATGCAAATGTAGCTCAGTTCAGTGTAGTGTAGAATCTGATTTCAATTCATTTTTAGAGTAAGTAGCAGTAGAATCTATAGAACGTTCATTTGGGCTGCACTCTGTTTAGTGAAAGAGTGTTCTAGGCTTGCATCTTTATGTAGAATGTGAGTGCGTTCAAGAGTGATGACCCTGAGTAGTCCTCTGACAGGCAGGACAATAAAACTATACTACAGAGTTATTCAGTCCGTTTTTGTCTGGCCTGGGCAGTGTAACAAATAAGAAACAGTCAAGTAATGCCCAAACAGCCTGGTAATAGGCAAAAAATCAATCTGTAAGCAAGAAGCAGAAAGGTAAACAACAGGTCCTCTGGAGCAGGGGATCTGTCAACAAAAATGAAGACCAGCAAGTATGTGAATAGTCATTTTATATGTATTTCTATATGGAAAAAGTTAGGGTTAAAAAAATTTGGCATTCATTTTTTAGGATTAACTAATGTTTACACAGAGTTTCGACGCAGTGCATTGGAATAGTACTCCAACTCGAGTTGGTGAACCATTTCAATGCAGTCCATCAAGTTGGACACACCAACGTGATGCACTGCATCAAAATGGTTCACCAACTCGATGCAGTGCATCGAGTAGGACACACCAACTTGATGTAGTGCATCGAGTTGGAGTACCACATCGAAATGGTTCACCAACTCGATGTTGTTCGCAAAACAGTCTTCATTTTTTTGCTCACAATTCCTGACAGGCAAAAAATGCAACACTACATTTTTACACGTAATTCCTAACAGGCGACAAAAGCGAAAAATCATGCAATTCTTGACAGGTGATAAAAGATAAAAATGTGACACTGCATTTTTACATGCAAGCCCTATTTTTACATGCAATTCCTAACAGGCAAAAAAAGCAAAAAATGTGATATTGCATTTTTACATGCAATTCCTAACAAGCAAAAAATGCGAAGGTAGTGTCGTGACGACCATCTACAGATCCCAAGTACAAACTATTATGTCTTCACACTCCAAAAATAAACCAGTTGATTGATCAGTTTAACTGTTGTTAACTATCTTGTAATTGTAAAGTTAAGATAGCACAAGATCTTCCAGCTGCTATATAAGTAAATGAGCGATTGAAGAAAAAGTTAGAGGCAGACCTGCTCAACATTCACGTTCTTCCTACAACAAACAATAGCAGTTGACATTTCCATGTTAGTGATTCATGTAGTATTACTGCTGTAATGTTTTCGCCTTCCATCACTAAATTTTATTTTGCAGTATTCTACAATGTGGCACACTGGTACGGATTCACGTTTTTCTGTAGTAGGTAACAACAACTGACATTTCTAAGTTAATGATTTACAATAGCTGGCATTTCTATGTCAATGATTCACACAATGATATTTTAGTTGTGTACTAATGTATTGTCCATCCAATTATTTGATGTACATAATTTATTGTGCCAATAATTTCTGTTATTGCAAGAATGATATTGTTTCTGTCTTGTTTGAGCTCAGTGCATGGTGATCTTTGACACCTCAGTCACTTGCTTAATCTCTTGCATTTGTGATTGTTAAGTAGCTCTCTTTTTGGGTGATTGTGTCCATTGATCACAAGTAGTTATGGCCACCATTAGAACGATTCATGCACGAGCAACGACATTCTTAAACACACACTATACATGACCCATTCACTACAATGAAATGCTCCCTCACACCAATGACTCACACAGTTCATGATTCGTAACATGTGAGACAAACATTGTAGATGCTTTCATGTATCGATTCTTTCTTTCACACAGATTGTCAGTAATAGGCTCATAACCTTTACAGATTGTAATTAGCCTTGTGAAGCATGTGGTTATGTCCGCTATTGTTTTGTGCTCACTTGCATCATTGACTTGTATATTTCGTTATACTTAATCTGATTACAGCTCTGTTTGGTTCTACGTTCAGATTTGTGTCAATACTACAATGCTTTTCCATCTTCTGTCTGGACATCTGATTGTTTGTCTAGTTGTCTGCTCATAGCTTCTGCTACTCTAATATTATTATGTTCTTTGGTTTGCCTACTAAGTCACCAGTAGTGCATGCACCGAGAGAATTGAACAGACTGATCTATCCTTCTACCATTTCTCCGACATGGTATCAGAGTAGGTTATGAACCTGACATGCTATCTTGAATCTACTGTGTGAAATAGATTTGTCATTTTTTATATTTGGAGGTTTTTTTTTTGTCACCATTTTAGATGTTTCAAGATCTAATAATCAACTTGAAATGAGTTCGCAATATGTGTGAGAAGATTTTATTTTTTGAGACATTGTCTTAAGTTGTCAATGTCAATTTTTCTGCTATCCAAGATTCTTTGCAAGCAACAACAAGTTATCAAGGTGATTCTGTCAAAGCCGTCTGAGCAAAGAGGTTACATTCCTCAAAAGGGAGTTTCATTCTCATAAAGATCAGAATCAAAGAGGATTTATTCCTCAATCACATCTTTGATATGACAGGACCAGTTCTTGAAGACCTTTCGATCATGGAGGTTACATTCTTCAACAATGGGTTTCATTCCCATAAAGATAAAAAAGGAAGCGGTTTCATTCCCCACTTTTATCAAGATGCTGGATTTTTCTACCATCACACAAAGATTATCAAACCAAGATAACTTATTCTGCTTTCAACAACATGTTACAAAACCCGTGGAGCAGCAATGATTCTTTGTTGGGATTGTTTAATGTTGAAGCTCTACACTACCGAATCAATCCTGAGGGGGAGTGATGGGGGCAAACTATATTTTTCAGCATACAATGTCAACACAATTTTTCCTATCTTTTCTATAGTATAGATCCACATTAAGGAGGAGTGTTGGAATTTCTCCTGAATTGAACTGGTAATGAGGATCTGTTCATTACCTTCCTGTAGAACTGTTGGCAAAACAGTCTACATTTTTGCTGACAATTCCTGATAGGCGAAAAATGAGACACTGCACTTTTACATGCGACACTGTAGTTTTACATGCAATTTTTGACAGGCGACAAAAGCGAAAAATGCGACACTGTATTTTTACATGCAATTCCTGACAGGCGACAAAAGCTAAAAATGCGACACTACATTTTTACATGCAATTCCTGACAGGCAAAAAAAAAATGCGACACTGTATTTTTACATGCAATTCCTGACAGACAAAAATTGTGAGACTGTATTTTTACATGCAATTCCTGACAAGCGACAAAAGCTAAAAATGCGACACTACATTTTTACACGCAATTTCTGACAGGCAAAAAAAAAATGCGACACTGTATTTTTACATGCAATTCTTGACAGACAAAAATTGCGAGACTGTATTTTTACATGCAATTTCTGACAAGCAAAAAAAGCGAAAAATATGACACTACATTTTTACATGCAATTCCTGACAGACGAAAAATGCGAAGGTAGTGTTGTGACGACCGTTTGCAGATCCCAAGTACAGACCATTACGTCTTCATGCTCCAAAAATAAACCGGTCTATTGATCAGTTTAACAATTGTTAACTATCTTATAATTGTAAAGTTAAGATAGCACAAGATCTTCCAACTGCTATATAAGTAAATGAGCAATTGAAGGAAAAAGCAGAGGCGGACCTGCTCAGCGTTCATGTTCTTCCTGCAGCAGGCAATAGCAGCTGACATTTCTATGCTAGTGATTCATGTAGTATTACTGCTGTGATGTTTCCACCTTCCGTCACTGATTGTTTTGTAGTATTCTACAATGTGGCACACTACTACGGATTCACAAATGGGGCCAATAACTATCCATTATTTGGGCTCTCTTGGAATCGGCCATCTTTGAGTGGCGCCAAGACTTTTACCATATGCGACAACCATATTTGTGTTGCTTGCCACTGTTCAAACATCTATACATACTAGGAGGCATTTGTAGCCACCCAATAATAAATTCTTGCCACACCTAATTGAGCTAATTGGTCATAGAACAACAACAATTTATTCGAATTCAAAATTATGGGCACCAAAGATAGGTTCCAATGCAACTTGACAATGGTGAATGCTTGGCCTTTGCCCAAGTTTTGAAAATTTACTTTATGCACCTGTTTTTTCATACCACATTTCCAAGTTGTCTCATTCATATACCTTCTTTGCAAAACCCCAAAAATACACTAACCACACAAAATTCTAATCCCACCCAACATTCATATGAGCACTAGCGATACATTAAGTTTTCATACGATAATAATCATGTCTACTACAATTATTATATATCATTTACTTATCATCAACAATCATTTATACATTAACACTAATAATAATTTTCATCAAGCTATTGAATACAAGACTACAGCACATTCCCATGTGTCTATGATCATGCAACCATCTAGCAACCAGCTACCGTTAGCTTTATTATACTATGTGCATCCTTCTTCATGTCTAGCTTTTGCTTTGTATGCATCCCTCTTCAATTTGTGTGACCTCTGGGTCTACTACTATGCATGAAGGTATTGAATTTATGTTCAAGGTGATTGATTTTCATGACATGGTCAATCTGATCCTTGACCCAAACAACAACCTTGATAGGGTATTGTGAGACATTGCGATTGGAGCCAAAGAACAAAACGCTAGGATTCGATGATATACTTCTATAGAGCTCGCGTAAAAAAGGTATACCAAATGACCTAAAAGCATGGTCAGATTAGATGAAAAATAAAATAGGAGGGGGGCGGACACCAAAAACTACTTACCTTTCAATATGGGCAGGTGCCGTATCCCTCCTTGCATGCCAGATACCGCCATGCAGGTCAACTACGTCCTAGATAACCCGACGCTAGTAGTTCTTCCTCCACAACGCAACCACAATTCTGAAGCCACATGAGCTTCTCACATGTGTTTCCAGGCATGACTGCCTCCCTCCCCTCCCCCTCCCCCTCCCTGTCTTCACCTTTTGCTTCACTTTCGTTATCTCTCCATCTTTTCATCAAGTTCGCCCATTTCTTCATTTCCCCTCTCTCATATTTGGGATTCCCATCAGGCAGCGACGATGGCAGCAGATTGGCACCAGCAATCTCTGCTGTGTCGACTTGGCCAACGTCCTCTTCGTGCAACGCTTCCTCACTCAAATTTTCTCCTCTCAAATGTTACTTGCGATGATTCCACTGTAATTGGTGCAGCAGGATCTGGCGGTAGAAGATTGGCAAGTCAGATGACTGGTCTCACCGTCACTATCTCCGAAGACCATGGGGGATTGCAGATCGGTTCATCTTTAGGGAGGGAAAGCTTTAATTACTCTCCTGAAGAGAGGATGCAAGCCATACAGCGAGTTCTCATGGAGGATGAATCCTTGCAAGTTTCAGAGGGATTTCAGAGCTTGCAAATCGATTCCCCATTTCCTAACATTTCGGATTTGATCCCTGCAACGCCTGCTGCTTTACCGGATGAAAGCGGTGTCCAGTTGGAAGGGCAACAAGAGAAGAATAAGTCAACTTACTTTGCTGATTCATTCCAGCTCTCAAAAGCTCCGCAGATAGAGACCAAGGATGCGAGCTCCGGGCCAGCTTTGCCGACCAGTTTGCACGAAGAAACGATGAATGACATTCCAATGAAGGTGAAAAAAGGTAGTAGGCACAATCTAGGAGAGAGGGAACGAAGAAAGGAGATAAACGACCTTATCTTGACACTGCAAGCATTCTTGCCACAACGTATCGCTAAGGTTTGATCATAACTGCTCATCTAGCAGCGAATAATATGTATCTCTTTCTTGTACTGTTGCTAAGAAAGCTATAGGTAAATAATCATAACGACTTTACGAATTGTTAACATATCTGATCGAACCTATCTTAGATGTATTCTCAGAGGTGGAGTCAGTGGTTCAGAAAGTAAATGAGGTTAACTTAATGTTCACCCTCTTACATTCTATTAGTATTCAATTAGTTGCATGGAAATTACTGGAAAATTTCATTATGAAACAGTTTTCGTCCTTTCAGATATTAAGAGTGTTGATTGACATCTGATAAACTTTAATATTTAAGAAGGTGCATGCAAAAATCCCTGTGCTACTGTTATCATCAACAGTTGTCTTGTTTCAAGGCATACAGGGCAATGGAAAATTTATAAAGGCAGATGCACATGACCTTGTTCATGCTGACTCTTTCACACACTAGGCTTTCGAGTTTCTAACATCACCTAACTACTTGTACATGTAGAATTGAGCTACAACTTGGTAAAGTGAAATACTAGATGCTGTGATTGAATTATTGCAGATGGATAAGGCGACTGTCCTCTCTGAGTCCCTAGAATACATCAAGGGACTTCAAAAGAAACTAAGTGATTTGCAGAACAGGAAGGCTAAGATTATAGAAATTGCATCGGATTTAAATCGTCGTCCAAACCAAGATGTAAAGACAACCAATATGGTGATACCTTGTTCAGGCACCTATGTCCATACATCAAACTCACAAAACGTTTCCGCAGAAACCTTGGTTCACCACCGTGTACGGATTGACTCCTCCTTAACTATCGATAGAGGCTATTTCCAAAAATTCAGTACAAATAACATGTCGGTGAACGTCAGCGGAGATACAGCTTACTTTTATCTGAGATGCCCGAGGGTTGTTCTTCTTGACGGAATCATGAAACTGCTACAAAAACAAAAGCTCGATATTGTTCGTGTTGAAATTGGGATGCACGATTCTAGATTCAAAGAGCTGAGGATTCAAGCCAGGGTATGCTCTATATCAATTTACATCTCCTTGCTGCAAGACTATCTTTTTTCAAGAGCTGCTATAGTTGTTCATTCTAATTGTCCAGGTATTTATATTTTGCCATTCTTGATGCTACTGGCACATGTTCGAGGTTTAATATATGGATTATCAAAATACATGCAGGCTACACGGACAGAAGTGTTGTTGACAAATGAATTTCTTGTAGTTCTGATACAGAGATCATGCCTATCCATGTATTAGTAGGCGCCATCTAATATCGCAACCGGATCAATATACATATATCAAATGAGGATGCGAACGAAGCGACCTTTCGATCAATGCTAGGGATGGGCGAGAACAAATGCAGATGGATAGCATCTTTTATTAGAAGCAATATGGAACTGCGATCCTAATAGTCCATTTAAGCTTGTATATGTGGTATCTAATAGTGTTCTGGTAGATTAGACGTTTCTTCTGTTTTGTAACGACCTTCGTGAACAGACACGTTGAGTGACCTAGTCATAATTTCATCAAAAAGAGGAATTTGGGAACCCTTTGTTTGTCATTCCAAGATGATTGTATGGTCATTAGTTACATCAAACGAAGAAAAGCATTTGAGTTTTAAATAGATAAATTCATTTGCTTTACGCTAGGTCCTCCCAGATCGATGTTCTCTTGATGAATCTGATGATCTTTGCCACGTACATTTCTTCCATTCGAATCCATTGTGGTTACAACTGCACTGAACATTCGAAGTCATGTATGACAATGTCTCGAATAAACCTGCCGCGTATGAAGCATTTGAGTCTGCAAAAGACTCAGCTCATTTACATACAAGAAGAAAAGAGAATGAGATCATATACATACAAGAAGAAAAATATAGATACAAGAAGCAAAAAGACTCAGCGCACCTGGTGTGGTAGTGGTGTTGCAATCACTGCTTGCTGTTTTATATCATGAGTAAGTGCAACAGTGGAACAAAGAAAGCAGCATATCAGGCCGTTGCAGAAGGAAACACCCACCAACAGACCATTGCAGAGGGAACACCCAATCAAAGGAAGAGAGAGAGAGAGAGAGAGAGAGAGAGAGTGAGTGAGAGAGAGAATCGGAAGTGACTCACACTTTGTTTACTAAAATGCAAATTGCGAATGCATACATACAGGGAGAACCTTTGAAAACAGAGTATGGTAAGTTCAAAGCTTTGAAGGCATGACGCTTCATGGGTGCCGAAACTTCATGCAACTGAATGTGCGTGGTCATTACATTAACTTAAGGTTAGTTAAATTTTTTATTTCTAAAACTCCCTTCATACAGCATTTAAACTGGAAAAAACTAATTGAAACAGGCTTAGACCGTCGATGTTTAAGTTTTAGCCAGGCTAACTTCTTGTGCGTCGCATTGTCGATGATGCATGCACTCTGGCGTACTTTTAAAATATAGAGATCTCCATATGCGTATGCATCTTCTTTCACAGTAGCGTTCTTGAGTTCATCCAGCCCTCAGCACTGCATTTGCTAATATCGATCTTACGAGTATTCCGGAAATTTCATAGCTGATGCTAGTCGCTGGCTTCACGATCTAGCCTGATCAACCGAGCAGGACACCTACGTTGTAAGCTCGTGCGCTACACACGATGGGCTTAACATTCACAAGGGCTTGCATCTTCAGCATCCTCAATGCTCACACCAAAATGTAATCCTTTCTTTTACCTCGACAAGGATTTGCATCTCGAGCACTCTCGATGCTTACGCATATAGTCTAGTCTATGCTTATCGCAACCAGCAGAGGTGCGATTTGTGCATGATGGGGGGCTTTCTCCATTGCTCATGCCTACCTTGTTGCGTCCTCTCGTGAATCTATCCCTGGTAAACCTATCATGTCGCTTGAACATATGCAAGCTATGGCCATCGTGAAGAGGAGTCTGATCACATACGTTGGCTTGGTGCATTTTTTGTATCATCTCATCCCTTACTGTAGCAACTTCTCAATTTCATAAATGATCAAACTCTCTTTGATTCATGCATGAAACCCATTAGTAAGCCCAGTACTCAATGTTGAAAAGCTTGGACGTTGCCTATATCACCATAGTAGTAAGATCCCACCCCAGCCTCCGAGTAACACCGCATTACTCAACATCTCTATAATTATACTCCATTCTCATACGGACTTGTCTCTTCACGTGAGAAGTGTACACCTCTTGGTAAGCACCTCTAACACCTACTTGGTAAGCACTTAAAGATGAGAAATTCTCCCTTATGCAACTAGTTGAGGTGTGCAAGAAGCATAGCTCAAGTATCATGTTCAAAATCTGTCTATTCATGGACAATAGATTAAGGCATTCAAAAGGAACATCTTTGATAACATCTTTCGAAAACAATGTGTATTGGCCAAGTACTTGGATCTCACCCTATATGCTTAACGACTCGTCAAATGTGGGTGGAACCCCCAAAAGATTATCATTAGGAGACACAATGCATTCTTCTTTGCCTGCATGTAGTAGGTACACAACTCCCACTTGTTGATTAGATAACTATAGTATCTTTTGTATGTGGATGATTAAGGCTTGCACAAGATTAGGCTTTGATAACTTGTTGGTAAACTTGGATGTTTGGTTGATAAGTAGTCGGTCCTACCTTGATGTCGTTGCCACTCACCAAGTGTGTAGGTACTTGCAAAGCTTGATGTAATTTCATGTTCTCGATGTCTCTTAGAGTGTAGTCCATTCTAAGTGCTCCATTTGCTCATGGAACTCAATGAGGCCTTTTTGCCTCTCCATGAGAGGTGTTCAATTACCACCCAAAAATCACTTCTAGTTTGGTCTTGAAAGACACAATTGATGTATATTATGACACAAGCTTATCCCAAACGCTAAGTTCATATTGTGTTTGGCAATATCACAACACAACTTTGGACTAAAAAATTGGAGATCCATTTTGACACTATGGGTTAAGATTTGGCTATAAGGTAAGATACTAATCCATCTATATTTGGAAATTTTGACCATGATTGGATTATGCCAAATTATCACTAGTAATATCTCAACCTTAATGTTTTCTAGAACAAGCTATTGTAGAGACCATCACAAATTTCATGTTGTGCATTGATAGTTTCTTTTGATTTATTATAGTGAAGCATGTGGCACATGTTTTATTGGAATAACAATGATTGGTTAATATCACAAGCCATTGTATCAAGAACTTATCTTCCTCCTCTGGTGGCTTTTCGAACAATTAGTTCACCATAAAAAAAAACTAGTTCCTAAATTATTTTTATGTTGTATAGAAAGTAGCAACTTTTGTAGAATGCAGAGTTTAGAGCTCTATGAGAGAGAGGGAGAGATGATAAACATTTTTTTTTTATAGATTTTGACTAATTCACATCACATTTTAGATTTTATTTTCCTAAAATGTGAAAGTTGGGTGATAAGTCTCAATTATTGACAAAGAGGACATGCAATTTGTATTAGATAAATCTCAAACAAACCCAACATATTTATAAAGCTAGTCACAAGAATGAGTTTGAGTTAGTTAAAATAATATGTATTTACTAATGTGATTCAAAATTGTTGTGTAAATATGATTCGCATACGTGTAGACTATCAAATGTAAAGCTTGTTGGGCCAAAAAAAATCCATCCACTCTTAATAACAAACTTGGACTTCTCTCTAAAATCCTCAAACTATGAATTGGAACTCAGTGATACTTTGTGACTATAATAATAGGTGTTAAGATTGATTACCATATGAGTTTGTATAGTCATGGACTTTGAGTTTTTGCACTCTTTTTCTCAATAAGAAACGTTGAGACATTCAATGCTAGATTTCATGTTTCCAATCCATATGTATTAAATGTTAATCATTATTTTAATAAAATTATACTCATGATAAAATGTAGATATTGTGAAGTCTATTAATTCTTATATCATCAACATAAAATTGGTCTTTTATTTTATTTTTTCTATTTTTAGCATAATTATGGTAGATATGGAGTCACACTTCAAGAACTTGGCACATGATATTCGTGTGCAAAAGCAAAAGATCCAATTATAATAAGTAATCAACATGAATCTGATGAAGAATGCTAGAGTTTTTGTGATTACTGCAAGTTTGTCTTTTTGCTTTTTCAATGTTTAGTTGAATTAAGTTTTATGTATCTCCTATATAGAAAATTTCATTAATAGTCTTTTAAATTTGTTGATTTTACTTTTTTGTAGAAAGGTTCACCAAAAAAAAAATTAAAAGGGATGATTTTATGACCAATTTTTTTTTGCAAGTCTTTTTTGTAAGTTTCATGCCCCAATGAGGTCTTTAAAGTCTATTTGAATAGCTGAAGAGATAAAAGATGTAGTTTTGAGTTTCCATATTTTTGCAAAAAATGTGCACACCCAACTTCACACATCTCCAAGTAGCATTATTGTGCTTTGGGAAAAAGATTAGATTTTTGTTTAAGTGTCTCTCTCTCTCTCTCTCTCTCTCTCTCTCTCTCTCTCTCTCTCTCTCTCTCTCTCTCTCTCTCTCTCTCACACACACACACACACACACACACACACACACACACACACACACACATCAAAGGTGTGCTCTTTTCACATTCAAACATAAGCCACAATGTTCGATGCATTGTCCATATTTGGCATCGAATTGGATTTAAGTAGTTTTTGTAATTTTTGTATTGCATCAAAACCGTTCCTGTGTTTGCAACCTTGCTCATTCTTGTCTCCCCTTTTTTGAATTATCTCCATTTCCATATCCATATCTATATATATACACATGCACATATATATAAGCATACATACACACATGCATGTACATTCATACATAATAGCACAAATTTATCATCGTTGTGATATTTCATAATCAATTTGTTGATCATCTCATATGTTAAACTATTTCAAAGTTTAGATTTAACATCGTTCTTACTTTATTTGATCTTTTTCATGTAATGCTAACTTTTGTAGACAGTGAGTTTGATGTGTTGTTGCATAGTGATTTTGAGCAGCAAACTATTTTTTTAGACTCCTTCCTCCAATTTTTGTGAAGTTTTTAGCACGCGTGAACTTCACCACACACCTTACAAAATCTTACTGAGGTGTTGTGATTGCACAAGATTGATCAAAGAACAGATTACTTGAAAAATCTAAGGCAAGAACCCAATGACATACATCAGACTGAAAAAACTAACTTTTCACTATGAGGAATGAATGTCAAAAATAATTTCAAGTGCTCAGTATGGGAAAAACAGCCTGCTCTTGGGTAGAGAGAAAAAATCAACACTTAAAACTCGGGTAGAGAGAGAATGAGCTCAAAACACCAAAATCTCAATATTCACAATATGGCAAAACATGCCAAAATTTTCCTACATCAAAGAGACTCGAATTCCTACAGTGGAGTTGCATGGAAAGTCCACTTAACTCAGTTAACTCAACTAACAGGGATCCACATGTATAACTGCATGCATGGATATTGCATGTATTGCATGTCACCTCTCAAAATTGCCTAGACATGTGTAGATCATTAAAACCTACTTTGCATGTTGCATGCATGCACTCTGAATAACATTGCATGTAAACTAACCTTGCATGACATCAAATTTGAATCTATAACATGGTCATGGCCCCAAAACTCGAGATAGACAGATATTATTTTACTAATCTTCACACTCCTTAAAATATATGTTCCTATCCAACATAGACTTTGAAATTAGGCCAAGGTTAGACCTCATCTTGATAAAGACATTCTTGAGCAATGGCTTGGTGAGAAGATCTGGAACACAATTTGAAGATTCAACGTGCTCCAATAAGATTTCTCTCCCAATAACTTTTTCTCTTACAAAATGATGCCCATTTCTGACACTCCCTCTTGAACCTTGCAGCTTTGTACATTTAATCCAATTGTCTTTCTTTGCTTGACAAAGAGCAGCTTGTCGAGCGGCTTTGTGAGCAGATCTGCAATCATATTTTCTGATTTTATATACTGGACCTGGAGTTCTCCTTTTGAGATCAAATCTCGAATGTGATGGTACTTCAGAGGTATGTGCTTTGTCTTTGAATGGAAGACATGATCCTGGGACAGATAGATGGCACTCTGAGAGTCCATCATCATCGTGCTTGGCCCTTCTTGTGGTATCCCGATTGCCTCCAGCATCATCTACAACCACACTACCTCATTCGCAACCTTTGAAGCTACGACATATTCAGCTTCGCAAGAGGATTGAGCCACCAAGATTTGCTTTTTACATATCCAGCTGATTGCAGCTCCGCACGCTATTGTACATCCTCCAGTAATGGACTTTTGTCATCTTTGCAGCTCGCCCAACTTGCATCACTATTGTTGGCTAATTCTGACAAATCCCCAAAATACTCGGACAGAGCAACTCAAGAGCACCTCTCACCTTAGACCGAGGAGGTCTCTGAGAAGACGAGACTAATGAAGACTGAGAGCCGAGTATGAGAGCCGAGAAATACTAGCTAGGAAAGACATGCAAGAACTGTGTAAGCCTCATGGTGAATCCCGGAAGATGGAATGACCATGTAGGAACTAGTATTTCTAAGCAAATGTAATAAATGCAAGTAGACCCCTCTTAAAAGAAAGTAGAGTGAGCCACCTTTTGATGGTGACTTCTAGTGTAGAGCATTATTCCACTTGTAATTTGTGAAATGTGGAAATTCCACTAGGATGCCACCTAAGGAGCTCTCTTGCTTATTTAAGAGACTCCCTCTTTGTGAAGAGAAGCTTTTGCATTGTATCTACTCCATGCTTAATAAGAAGATTTTCCATGAGTTTGATGCTACACTAAGCTCCTTGATCATGATGGTTTTCTTGAGTGATGCCCCTATGATCATGCCCTTCCATTCATATTGTGTGTGGTTGTGGATTTAGAGTGGATTCGTTTTCTTGCTTTCCTAGTTGTGGATTAGCTTTCTTGTTTTCTTGTGGATTAATGTAGAAACCAGCATTCAAGTAAACTAAATAGGCTGGATCTGTGGTGTGATTCTTGCATATCTCTGTACAATCCAGTTCTTGATGTTCTTGGGATGTCCAAAAATCAAAGGCTGGTTGGTTTCTTGATTCTTGGACTTCTAACATGCTGTAGATTAGTTTTTTGTTTCTTGTTTTGTCAATTTATACAAGGTAGTTCAGTGTTAATGTAGTGTAGGCTCTGATTTCAGTCCGTTTTAAGTGTAGGTAGCTGTAGAATCTATAGAACGTTCATTGGTTTGCATGTTGATCTGTGAATGAGCGTTCTTGGCTTGCATCAATGTAAAATGTAAGTGTGTTCAAGAGCGACGTCCCTGAGTAGTCCTCTGACAGGCAAGACATAAAGAAAATACTAAACGACACTCTATCCCTTCTGCTTGGGTTGGCATTGTTGAATCAAGAAGACATCTAACAAATGTCTTTAAGCCTGGTAACATGCAGAAACGGTTTTGACAAAGTATAAAGAATCAAAGAAATGAGTAAACAACAGGTCCTCTGGAGTAGGGGATCTGTCAACAATTGTAGTGATGTAGCTCGAATCCTTTTTTTTCGTTTTCAGCTCTATAGGTTAATCCCATATTCTGGGTACCTTTCATATACTGTAGGATTCGTTTGGTCATTTGCCAATGTGCCATGCCAGGATTTGAAGATAATTGGCTCAATGCATAAACAGAGAAAGTCAGATCGGGTCTGGTACAAATTGTCAAGTACATCAGACTACCGATTAAGTTCTGGTACGGTATACCTACCATCTTATGTTCTTCATCTTCCGTTTTTGGGCAATCCTACTTTGTGAGCTTGGCTCCAGCTATCATTGGTGGAATTGCCCATTTAAACTTGGAACCAGTGCACCTCTCAACTTCAAGGCGATACAACAACTAGCAGTTCCAGCAGGGATGCCATCGGAAAGACACCAATTCCATGCTCATGTGTTAGCCGTCACACGAGCTCAGAAGAGGAAGGAAGTGGCTCCCTCACCACCACCCTCAGTCACTGACGACCAACCCTCAACTTCAGCGCCATATCCGAATGTGAGGGAAGAAAGAAGATAGTACCAAAAAATACGATGTTGGATACAGAAGGCACAAGCGGAGGAAAAAGAGCAGGAAAGGGACAATCCCACAGAACCTCTAGTTGGAGGCGAACAGGAACCGCAAATGGGCTCACCACTGCGCACTGATCAGAATGATTGGTTGCACCAACATAAACCGCATTTTCACATGGTGGAGCTCGAGGAACCACGCACCGAAAGGCTCACACTTTTACTGACGAGCTGTGTTAGTTTACCACTTGGGAAACTACTGTGGATTGCACCACAAGCGAAAAGCTTTCTAGCTGAATGGGCCAAAGCGGATGAGGAGCCAGTAGCGCCTGAGACCATATATTGTACAAACTATGAAGAAACAAGTAACATCCTCCACATTGGGGTAGCATGGGAAAGTGAGGAACACAACATCACTTTGCCAATCAAATGAAAAAACAAAGTGTTTCTAATTACAAAGCCTTGCTAGCTTTCAGTCCTTCACTCAACGAAGATGTTCGCGAACTTGAACATATGAAGACACGAAACACGAAGAGTTTCGCGAACACGAAAGTCAACGGAGATGAAGACGAACGGTTCGCGAACACAAATAGTTCACAAACAGTAACAATCCATGAACGAGATTCCTTTGTGGTCCAGCAAGAGAGAAAGGTAGACGAGGTAAACGAACCAACGGTGAAGCAAGACTACTACTCGTGAGAGAGCCGTGCTTCTCTCATGCCAACGCACTGCTTGGATTCGCATGCAGTGCCCTGAAGAAATCAGAGAGAATCAATATAGATTATTTTTTTGGTTGTGTCTGCTCCTCGACATAGGAAGAACTATTATCGTTCTCATGTCTGTTCTGTGTTGATCTGTTTCTTGGGTTCTGGTGGCAATCCATGGCTGCATGACACTTCTTATGGAAATGGATACACTCAATCTTGGAATTGAGCCAGCAGGTATCTACTGTATGCCCATCTCTTTTGCATCTTGTGCAGGTCTTCTTGTCGGCATCTTGTCGTTTCGACCTCCCTTTGGTCTTCCAGTTGCTTTTGCTGGTCCCCTCTGCTTGATGGTCACGATCTTGCCTCTGATTCGACTCCCTCTTAGGCTTGAACTATTTCCTTGATTTTTTTCAGTTGCCGTAGAGTGCCTGGTCAGAACAATCTTTGTGATCAAGATGCTCTGTGGCCTCGACTTCCTCTCGAATCTCAACAAATGCCTTTTCGAGGTCCATGGTAGGATCTTTCACGAGTAGGGTTCGTGTCATCTGGAAAGATCTGGGTAAGGATCTCAACAGATATGTGAGCTGCTTCTCAGTTGATACTGCATTCTCTGCTCCTGAGTTGTGTAGTGATAGAAATAGATCCTTTATCTTTCTCATGAAAGAGGTGAGGTCTTTTCCATCGCACTACAGATTTGTCAACTGATCTTCCAGCATCATAATCTGACTTCTTGATTTCGTCTAAAATCTTGTGAGCAGTGCATCGCACATCTCCTTAGCTTTGGAGAGTGTAGCCAGATCAAGTGTAAGGCTATCTTCGATGGAAGATGATAGCAAGGCTACTGGCTTGTCGTTTTTCTCCCTCCATTCGTGTAGCTCCTTGCCTATTGTCGTAGGCATTTCTTCGGTGCCATCCACCCAGGGAAAGAGTCCTTTGCCCTTGAGTATCAAAGATGTTTTAACTTTCTAGGCTAGAAAGTTAGATCCTGAAGAATTAAGTATGGTGCAGATCTTGTTCTGCATGCTGCTGATTGAAGCCATTGCTTCTTGAAGGGGGGGCTATGTCAGAATATGACAGAGTGGCTCTGATACCACTGTTGGGAGTCGAGCGGTGGTCCGATATAAATGATGAGAATTGTGAGAAGAAAATTCACGAAACATTTGCGACTCTCTTTCGAGATTCGGATGGAGTTCAGATGCGTTCGCTAGGCACTGCCAGTTGAAACACTCCTACAATCCTCTAGAGGTAGTCAGGTACTATTGATCTACGTTCATAAAATTAATACAACATTCGACTTCATGAACTTGACAAAGCATTCAAGAGACAAAAGAAACTAATAAAAGGTACTGATGGCAGCCAAAAACAACAACATACCAGACCTACAACAATATCCTACCACTTTTGGAAACCTCTTAAGATCATACACAAAATCTTGAAGACAATACACAAAGCAATGCTCTCAATGGAGGAAAAAACTGTGACAATGATCTATTGATCTCTCTCAACAATACAATAAGTTTCTTCGACCTGTTCTCCACGAATTTCAGCCTAATATAGGTGAGAGAGATGACTCTCTCTCCTCTCTCTAGAACTTAGGACCCAATTTTAGGGCACCGGTAGCCTAAAATAGCCAATTTTGGCCTATATGTCCAAATAACATGATTTTGGTGTCATTTCGAAGGTCCTGAAGTTTGGGAATTCTTTAATATGAAATAGATACTAAAATAAAAGTATCAAGGCCTCTTTCAAATATGTGAAAGTTAGATCCAAAACTATGTACAAAAATTGCCAATTTAGGCCTCAAACTAGCTAGGAAATGTTGACAATTTTCACACTCCCTCTTCAACATTGGATGCTAGTTTTAACATAGATCTTGAACACATTCCAAGACTAGATCTATGTTTATAATACAGGTCCTTTCCCAATGGTTTGGTGAAGATATCAGCCACACACTCCAATGAAGAGACATGTTGAAGCTCCACCTCTTTGGCAATGACTTGATCCCTCACAAAGTGATGAGCAATCTCAAGGTGCTTGCTTCTAGCATGGAAAACTGGATTAGTTGCCAAGATTTGGGCTGAAAGGTTGTCACAATAGATGATTGGTGTCTTCTTAGAATCTAGAAAGTGAAGATCTAATGGCATCCTCTTTATCCAAAGCATTTCCTTGGTGCATGTTGTCAATGCCTTGATAGTAGGTTGCTTCTTTGATAGCCATGAGATAGCTCCCTCTCCAAGATATATTGCAAAGGCACTTGTTGACTTCCTATCCATTTGATCACCTGCAAAGTCTGAATCTAATAAACCACAAAGGTTAGATGAAGATCCTTTATACAAGATGCCAAAATCTCTAGATACCGAGAGGTATCTTAGTACTCTCTTTCCTAGCTTCCAATGAGCCTCACTAGGATCTTGCATGAATAGACTTAGTTTACCAACCACATAGCTTAGATCAGGTCTTGTGATGGTTAACCAAATAAGAGATCCTATGAGCTTTCTGTGAAAATTGTCAACATTTCCTAGCTAGTTTGAGGCCTAAATTGGCTAAAATTGTAAATAGTTTTGGTTCTGGAGTTTCACACGTGTGAACCAGGCCACAATGTTTTTATTTACTATATTTTTTCAGTATGATGAAGTGTCAAACTTCATACCCTTCAAAATGAGACCATTTTGATGTATTTTGGTCATATAAGCCATTTTTAGCTATTTTTCCTATATAGGGAATATCTAGGGTCAAGTACCTTCTAGAGAGAGGAGAGAGAGTCATCTTCCTCATCCATAAATAGTAGGGAAGTCGTGGAAAACAGGTTGGAGAAACCTTTTGTATGCTTCATTGAGATCAATAGATCATTGTCATTGTTTCTTCCTCCATTGAGAGCATTGTTGTGTGTATTGTCTTCAAGCTATTGTGTATGATCTTAGGTGCTTTCCAAAAGTGGTAGGCTGATGTATTATGGACTGTATAATGCTATTTTGGGCCGCACTTGATGTTTATGGAAGTTTCCATTTGTGATAAATGTTTTTTGATCAAGTTCTTTGCATTCTAGGTAGCATAGAATGTGTTGCCAATTCCTAGCTTATGTAGTTTGGAGTGCAAGCATTCAAGCCAATGATCTTGGAGTTTAGATCCACTTAGGATCTGTATTTTTCACATGGTATCAGAGCTGGTTGGCTTCTATTTACAGTAAGTATTCCATTTTTGGTGATATTTGGATGTTTGATCAAGTTCTAGCATGATTTTGCATTGCTTTGTTGATCAAATCTTACTAACCTTTGTTTTGTGAGTTGAACTTGTGGATCAAAAGCATATTTCAGGTCTATTGAAGATCAGAGGCTGAAAAGAAACTATTTTGGATCAGATCATAACACCTAATCATTTGTGATTGTGAGGCTTGTGCATATTCAATACTAACAATTTTCTTTTCAATCCTATTGTTGACAATCTCCATTCTTGGATGAACACTCTCCTTAAGTGGATGAAACTTCTCCTTAAGTGGATGACAAATGCTCTTTTGAGTGAGTTGTAATTCTCCTAAAGGCTGAGCAAAGCTCCCATTTGGATGAAAGATCCCCTTTTTTGGGTGAACATATTGTAAGCTCCATTGTGAAGAGCATATTGTAAAGATTGTCATCAATTTTGGCATAAATTTTGGTGTACTTTGTTGAGCATGTAAGTAACTCTCCTTATGTAATTTGATTGGAGCATTTGCTGGAAGGTGTTAACCATTATGCAAGTGTGTTTTCAGGTTCTTAACAGGTTGAGGAGCATTCTCATGTGAAGTGATCTTAGATCTACATCTAAACACCAAGATTTGACAAGATAGTGAAGCTAGTCTTGTGATTCACTAAGTGTGCTCATTCATTCACCTCTAAATCTTGTATTTATCACTTGTTGGAGTTTATAAACTTTTAGAAGTGTGGTTTACATGTGGTTTTACAGGTTGAATCAATATCTTAGTGTGTTGATCATATGTTGATCAAGTTTGTTCATTACTAGGTAATCTTGGCATCCTAGTTTTGGGTATTTTCTAAGAATGCAAGTAACCCTTCACACCATAACTTGATTTGGTCACTTGCTGGAAAGTTTGAGAGCTTAAGCAAGAGTGTGTTCAGGTTGGTTTGATTTTGTAATCCATTCTTAGTGTGTGCAAAGTGTTGCATGTGTTTCAATCTTCCTTTCTATGCTTGGAAACCATCTAGGTTCAAGATAGAAGTGTTTTAGGGTCCTAAATCTTCATAGATCTCTTTATCTATCATTTGTTGAGAGAAAAGTGAGTGCTAAGTTCTTTAGGACAGAACCTAAAAGTTGAAGAAACATTAGAATCATGGCTTCCAATGGTGGGATCATGCTAGAGTCTAGTGAAAGGTTGAGTTCATCAAACTACTCTACTTGGAAAGTGAGGATGGAGTCCTTACTTGAGTTGAATGAACTCATGGACATAGTTGCAGAAATTGAAGAGAGACCTCTCACACTTCAAGAGCAACAAAGGTTTGATAAGAAGGCCAAAAGGGCTCTTCATATCATTAAAATGAATGTTACAAATGAACTTCTCAAGGAAGTTGGAAAGTGTCAAAGTGCAAGTGAGGCATGGAATGCCTTAAAGAAGCTCTTTGAATCAAAGTCCACATCTAGGGTATTGACCCTAAGGAGACAAATATTTTCTAGTAGGCAAAGAGAGGGTGAAAGTGCTCATGCATTTATCTTGAGAGTTAAGTCCCTAAGTGATGATTTAGCATGCATTGATGAGAACATAAAAGATGGTGAAATAGTCCAAGTTATGTTGAATGGTTTGCTAAATGAACATGCTAACCTTGTGCAAAGTTTTGCCATTCAAAGAGTCTTGCCAAGTGTGGTTGACTTGCAAGAAATCTTATTGGCTGAAGAACATAGGTTGCAATCAAAGCTTGATGGTGCATCCTTGCAAGGTGGAGGTGAAGAGGCTTTCTTCACAAAAGGCAAATTCAAGGGCAAAGGTAAAGGCAAAGGGAAATGGTCCAAAGGTGGTAACTTTGATCATGATGATCACTCTTCCTCTTCCTCTTCTACTAAGAACAATAAGTCAAAGTTCAAGTGCTTTTATTGTGGGATAAAAGGTCATTTTGCAAATGAATGTTATAAGAAGAAAAGAGAGCAAGGAGAGAGGCAAGGAAATCTTACAATAGATGAGGAAGAACATAACACATGTGAATCACTTGTTATGACTTCAAGTTTGTTAGCCAACATAGATGATAATGATCCTTGGTGGATTGATAGTGGAGCCTCATCTCACATGACAAGACATAAGGAATACTTTACATCCTTATTGTCTTATGAGGGAGAAGGTAACATCATCTACACTGCAAATGATGGTCAATGTGACATCAAAGGCATAGGCACTATTCCTATTTCCCTTTCAACAAATAGGAAAGCAAATCTTGAAAATGTTTTGTACATTCCTTCAATCACTAAGAATTTGCTTAGTGTAAGTCAAATGATTGACAAAGGACTTGATGTGGAGTTCATTGGAGATGCATGTTTGATAAGTAAATGTGGATCCTTGATTGCTCAAGGTAGGAGGCATGGTAAACTTTTCAAGCTTGATGCATGTGTGATCTCTAATCATGAAGGATGTATGGCTAGGGAGCAATTGACAAACCAAGAAGTTTGGCACAAGAGGTTGGGCCATCCCAACTTCAAATCTTTGGAGGTAATGGCAAAGAAAGAGCTTGTTCTTGGTCTCCCTAAAAGTCTTGTTGCAAACAATAGTGTTTGTGAACATTGTGCCTTGTCCAAATCTCATAGACTTGCTTATTCTAGATCTACTTCTAGATCTAAAGAAGCTTTTCAACTTGTGCATTCTGATATTCATTCTTCTAGTACAACTAGCAATGGTGGGGCAAAGATGTATGCAACTTTCATTGATGACTTTAGTAGGTATACTTGGATCTATCTTCTTAAAAGTAAGGATGAAGTGTTTGCTGCATTTGGGAAGTTCAAGAATGAAATGGAAAACCAATTCAATACAAAGATCAAATGCTTAAGATCTGATAATGGAGGGGAATACACCTCAAATAGGTTCAAAGACTTTTGTATAGCACATGGGATTAAGAGGGAGATGTCTAGTCCTAGGACTCCACAACAGAATGGAGTGGCCGAGAGGAAGAATAGAACCCTTTGTGAATGTGCCAAGGCAATGAGACTACATGCTAATCTTGCTAAGTCTTTTTGGGGGGAAGCTTTAGCATGTGCTAACTATCTATGTAATAGATGGACAAGTGCTTCCTTGGATGGTAAAACTCCTCATGAGGTTCTTTATGGTAGAAGGCCGAGTGTCAAGCATTGTAGGATCTTTGGATGTACATGTTTTGTCAATATCACACTTGATGATAGAACTAAAGAAGATCCTTCATCAAAGAAGGGTGTGTTTGTTGGCTATAGTGAAGTAAGCAAGGCTTACAAAGTGTACATTCCTTCTACAAAGAAAGTTGTCATAAGTAGGGATGTCATCTTTCATGAAGAGAATGTTTCCAATGTTGTTGATGTTGATGTTGATGTGCCTACTAATCATCATGATGTGCAAGATGTCTTGGATGAAGATGGAGATGCCACTCCAAAGCAAACTTCAAGGAAGACTCAAAGGCAAAGGGCTAAGCCATCAAGGCTAACCTATGATGAAAAAGGAAAGCAAGTGGTGGACAACTCTAACTTTGCTTTTCTTACCTCTTTTGATGAACCAACTTGTGTAGGTGAAGCAATTCAAAAGAAGGAATGGATCCAAGCCATGGATCATGAGCATCAAGCACTCATCAAAAGCAACACATGGAGGTTGGTAAAGCTTCCAAAGGACAAGAAGGCAATTGGTTGTAAGTGGATCTTCAAGATCAAGACAAATCAAGATGGATCAATCAACAAGTACAAGGCAAGGTTGGTGGCAAAGGGGTATGCTCAAGAATATGGTATTGACTATGATGAGACCTTTGCACCCGTGGCAAAGATGGTAACTATTCGAATCCTAATCTCTCTTGCAACTCTTTATGATTGGGATATGTGGCAAATGGATGTTACTAATGCCTTCTTGAATGGTGATCTTGAATAAGATATTTACATGGAGCAACCCGAGGGCTATGTTTCACATGATGAGCCTAATCATGTGTGCTATCTCCAAAAGAGTTTGTATGGGCTAAAGCAAGCACCAAGGAGTTGGTATGCTAAGCTCAATTCCTTCTTACTTTCTCAAAACTTTGTTATGAGTGAGTATGATCATTCTCTCTACTTTAGATTGAATGAAAATGATATCACTTTACTTTTGATCTATGTTGATGACATTATCTTAAGTGGTGGTAACAATCTAGATATAGATGAAATCAAGATGGCACTCAAAAGAGAGTTTGAAATTCAAGATCTTGGTAAACTTCATTATATCTTAGGAATAGAGATTATTAGAACTTCTAAATCTACATTCATATGTCAAGAAAAGTATGTTAACTCTATTCTAAAAAGGTTTCATATGGAAGATTGTAAAGTTGTTTCTACTCCTATGGAATCAAATGTAAAGCTAACTACAAGAAGTAATGAAAGATCCTTCAAGGACATTACTCTCTATAGAAAGCTAATAGGATCTCTTATATGGTTAACCATCACAAGACCTGATCTAAGCTTTGTGGTTGGTAAACTAAGTCAATTTATGCAAGATCCTAGTGAGGCTCATTGGAAGCTAGGAAAGAGAGTACTTAGATACATCTCGGGATCTAGAGATTTTGGCATCTTGTATGGAGGTACTACACCTAACCTTTGTGGATTTTCAGATTCAGATTTTGCAGGTGATCAAATGGATAGGAAGTCAACAAGTGCCTTTGCAATCTATCTTGGAGATGGAGTGGTCTCATGGCTATCAAAGAAGCAACCAACTATCTCTCTATCTTCCACCGAAGCCGAGTACAAGGCATTAACAACATGCACCAAGGAGATTCTTTGGATCGAGAGGATGTTATTGGATCTTCACTTGCTGGAACCAGAGAAGACTCCAATCATACTTTGTGATAACCTTTCAGCCCAAAGCTTGGCAAGCAATCCTGTTTTTCATGCAAGGAGCAAGCACATTGAGATTGCTCACCATTTTGTGAGAGATCAAGTCATTGCCAAAGAGGTGGAGCTTCAACATGTCTCTTCAAAGGAGTGTGTGGCTGATATCTTCACCAAACCATTGGGAAAGGACCTATATTTAATGCATAGATCTAATCTTGGAATGTGCTCAAAGACTATGTTGAAACTAGCATCCAATGTTGAAGAGGGAGTGTGAAAATTGTCAACATTTCCTAGCTAGTTTGAGGCCTAAATTGGCTAAAATTGTAAATAGTTTTGGTTCTAGAGTTTCACACGTGTGAACCAGGCCACAATGTTTTTATTTACTGTATTTTTTCAGTATGATGAAGTGTCAAACTTCATACCCTTCAAAATGAGACCATTTTGATGTATTTTGGTCATATAAGCCATTTTTAGCTATTTTTCCTATATAGGGAATATCTAGGGTCAAGTACCTTCTAGAGAGAGGAGAGAGAGTCATCTTCCTCATCCATAAATAGTAGGGAAGTCGTGGAAAACAGGTTGGAGAAACCTTTTGTATGCTTCATTGAGATCAATAGATCATTGTCATTGTTTCTTCCTCCATTGAGAGCATTGTTGTGTGTATTGTCTTCAAGCTATTGTGTATGATCTTAGGTGCTTTCCAAAAGTGGTAGGCTGATGTATTATGGACTGTATAATGCTATTTTGGGCCGCACTTGATGTTTATGGAAGTTTCCATTTGTGATAAATGTTTTTTGATCAAGTTCTTTGCATTCTAGGTAGCATAGAATGTGTTGCCAATTCCTAGCTTATGTAGTTTGGAGTGCAAGCATTCAAGCCAATGATCTTGGAGTTTAGATACACTTAGGATCTGTATTTTTCACACTTTCTATAGAGAGTAATGTCCTTGAAGGATCTTTCATTACCTCTTATAGATAGCTTTACATTTGATTCCATAGGAGTAGAAACTACTTTGCAATTTTTCATATGAAATCTTTTTAGAATAGAGTTAAAATACTTCTCTTGACAAATGAAAGTAGAATTAGAATTCCTAACAATCTCTATTACTAAGATATAGTGAAGCTTACCAAGATCTTGTATCTCAAACTTACTTATAAGTGCCATCTTGATGTCATCTATATCTTCATTGCTATCACCACTTAAGATTATGTCATCAACATAGATCAAAAGCAAAGTGATGTCACCATTATCATTCAATCTAAAGTAGAGAGAATGATCATACTCACTCATGATGAAGTTTTGAGAGAGTAAGAAGGAGTTGATCTTAGCATACCAACTTCTTGGTGCTTGCTTAAGCCCATACAAGCTCTTTTGTAGGAAACACACATGATTAGGCTTATCATGTGAAACATAGCCCTCGGGTTGCTCCATGTAGATTTCCTCTTCAAGATCACCATTCAAAAAAGCATTAGTAACATCCATTTGCCACATGTCCCAACCATAAAGAGTTGCAAGAGAGATAAGGGTTTGAATTGTTACCATCTTTGCCACGGGTGCAAAGGTCTCATCATAGTCAATGCCATACTCTTGAGCATACCCTTTTGCCACCAATATTGCCTTGTACCTTTTGATTGATCCATCTTCTTTTGTCTTGATCTTGAAGATCCACTTACACCCAATTGCCTTCTTGCCTTTTGGAAGTTCCACCAACCTCCAAGTGTTGTTCTTGATGAGTGTTTGATGCTCATGATCCATGGCTTGGATCCATTCCTCCTTTTGAATTGCTTCACCTACACAAGTTGGTTCATCAAAAGAGGTAAGAAAAGCAAAGTTAGAGTTCTCCACCACTTGCTTTCCTTTTTCATCATAGGTTAGCCTTGATGGCTTAGTCCTTTGCCTTTGAGTCCTCCTTGAAGGTTGCTTTGGAGTGGCATATCTACCTTCATCCAAGACATCTTGCACATCATGATGATCAGTAGGCACATCAACATCATCATCAACATTGACAACATTGGAAACATTCTCTTCATGAAAGATGACATCCCTACTTATGACAACTTTATTCGTAGAAGGAATGTACACTTTGTAAGCCTTGATTACTTCACTATAGCCAACAAACACACCATTCTTTGATGAAGGATCTTCTTTAGTTCTATCATCAAGAGTGATGTTGAAAAAACAAGTACAACCAAAGATCCTACAATACTTGACACTCGACCTCCTACCATAGAGGACCTCAAAGGGGGTCTTACCATTCAAAGAAGCACTTGTCCTCCTATTACATAGATAATTAGCACATGCTAAAGCTTCTCCCCAATAGGACTTAGCAAGATTAGCATGTAGTTTCATTGCCTTGGCACATTCACAAAGGGTTCTATTCTTCCTTTCTGCCACTCCATTCTATTGTGGAGTCCTAGGACTAGAGTACTCCCTCTTAATCCCATGTGCTATGCAAAAATCTTTGAACTTATTTGAAGTGTGTTCCTCTCCATTATCTGATCTCAAGAATTTGATCTTTGTATTGAATTGAATTTTCACTTCATTCTTAAACTTGACAAATGCAGCAAACACTTCATCCTTGGTTTTAAAAAGATAGACCCAAGTATACCTACTAAAGTCATCAATAAAAGTTGCATACATTTTTGCCCCACCATTGCTTATACTTAAAGAATGAAGATCCGAATGCACAAGTTGAAAAGCTTCTTTAGATCTAGAAGTAGATCTAGTATAAGCAAGCTATGAGACTTGGACAAGGCAC
This sequence comes from Diphasiastrum complanatum, assembly GCA_029204225.1. Taxonomy (NCBI): domain Eukaryota; kingdom Viridiplantae; phylum Streptophyta; class Lycopodiopsida; order Lycopodiales; family Lycopodiaceae; genus Diphasiastrum; species Diphasiastrum complanatum. Next base: position 91,574,783 of record CM055092.1, on the reverse strand, counting down.
AATGTTCACAAAATGTATTATTTGCAACAAGACTTTTAGGGAGACCAAGAACATGTTCTTTCTTTGCCATTACCTCCAAAGATTTGAAGTTGGGATGGCCCAACCTCTTATGAGAAACTTCTTGGTTTGTCAATTGTTCCCTAGCCATACATCCTTCATTCTTAGAGATCACACATGCATTCAGTTTGAAAAGTTTACCATGCCTTCTTCCTTTAGCAATCAAGTATCCACACTTACTTATCAAACAAGCATCTCCACTGAACTCAACATCAAGCCCCTTGTCAATCATTTGACTAACACTAAGCAAGTTCTTAGTGATTGAAGGAATGTACAATACATTTTCAAGATTAGCTTTCCTATTTGTTGAAAGAGAAATAGGAATTGTGCCTATGCCTTTGATGTCACATTGACCATCATTTGCAGTATAGATGATGTTGCTCTCTCCCTCATAAGACAATAAGGATGAAAAGTATTCCTTATGTCTTGTCATGTGAGATGAGGCTCCACTATCAATCCACCAAGGATCATTCCCATCTATATGTGCAAGAAAACTTGAAGTCATAACAAGAGATTCAGAAATGCTATCTTCTTCTTCATCTATTGCTAGATTTCCTTGCCTCTCACCTTGCTCTCTTTTCTTCTTATGACATTCATTAGCAAAATGACCTTTTATCCCACAATAAAAGCACTTGAACTTTGACTTATCTTTCTTTCTAAAAGAAGTAGAAGAGGAGGAGGAAGAGTGATCATCATGATCCAAGTTACCACCTTTGGACCATTTCCATTTGCCTTTACCTTTGCCTTTGACTTTGTCTTTTGTGAAGAAAGCCTCTTCACCTCCACCTTGCAAGGATGCACCATCAAGCTTTGATTGCAACCTATGTTCTTCAACCAATAAGATTTCTTGCAAGTCAACCACACTTGGCAAGACTCTTTGAATGGCAAAACTTTGCACAAGGTTAGCATGTTCATCTAGCAAACCATTCAACATAACCTGGACTATTTGACCATCTTTTATGTTTTCATCAATACATGCTAGATCATCACTTAAGGACTTAATCCTCAAGACAAATGCATGAGCACTTTCACCTTCTCTTTGCCTACTAGAAAATATTTGCCTCCTTAGGGTTAATACCCTAGATGTGGACTTTGATTCAAAGAGCTTCTTCAAGGCATTCCATGCCTCACTTGCACTTTGACACTTACCAACTTCCTTGAGAAGTTCATTGGTAACATTCATTTTAATGATATGAAGAGCCCTTTTGGCCTTCTTATCAAACCTTTGTTGCTCTTGAACTGTGGGTGGTCTCTCTTCAATTTCTGCAACTATGTCCATGAGTTCATTCAACTCAAGTAAGGACTCCATCCTCACTTTCCAAGTAGAGTAGTTTGATGAACTCAACCTTTCACTAGACTCTAGCATGATCCCACCATTGGAAGCCATGATTCTAATGTTTCTTCAACTTTTAGGTTCTGTCCTAAAGCACTTAGCACTCACTTTTCTCTCAACAAATGATAGATAAAGAGATCTATGAAGATTTAGGACCCTAAAACACTTCTATCTTGAACCTAGATGGTTTCCAAGCATAGAAAGGAAGATTGAAACACATGCAACACTTTGCACACACTAAGAATGGATTACAAAATCAAACCAACCTGAACACACTCTTGCTTAAGCTCTCAAACTTTCCAGCAAGTGACCAAATCAAGTTATGGTGTGAAGGGTTACTTGCATTCTTAGAAAATACCCAAAACTAGGATGCCAAGATTACCTAGTAATGAACAAACTTGATCAACATATGATCAACACACTAAGATATTGATTCAACCTGTAAAACCACATGTAAACCACACTTCTAAAAGTTTATAAACTCCAGCAAGTGATAAATACAAGATTTAGAGGTGAATGAATGAGCACACTTAGTGAATCACAAGACTAGCTTCACTATCTTGTCAAATCTTGGTGTTTAGATGTAGATCTAAGATCACTTCACATGAGAATGCTCCTCAACCTGTTAAGAACCTGAAAACACACTTGCATAATGGTTAACACCTTCCAGCAAATGCTCCAATCAAATTACATAAGGAGAGTTACTTACATGCTCAACAAAGTACACCAAAATTTATGCCAAAATGTTTCCAAAGAGCTTCTTCAAGGCATTCCATGCCTCACTTGCACTTTGACACTTACCAACTTCCTTGAGAAGTTCATTGGTAACATTCATTTTAATGATATGAAGAGCCCTTTTGGCCTTCTTATCAAACCTTTGTTGCTCTTGAACTGTGGGTGGTCTCTCTTCAGTTCCTGCAACAATGTCCATGAGTTCATTCAACTCAAGTAAGGACTCCATCCTCACTTTCCAAGTAGAGTAGTTTGATGAACTCAACCTTTCACTAGACTCTAGCATGATCCCACCATTGGAAGCCATGATTCTAATGTTTCTTCAACTTTTAGACTCTGTCCTAAACACCTAACACTCACTTTCCTCTCAACAAATGATGGATAAGGAGATCTCATAAGATCTAGGACCCCAAAACAATTCTATCTTGAACCTGGCTGGTTTCCAAGCATAGAAAGGAAGATTGAAAACACATGCAATACTTTGCACACACTAAGAATGGATTACAAACTCAAACCAACCTGAACACACTCTTGCTTAATCTGTCAAACTTTTCAGCAAGTGACCAAATCAAGTTATGGTGTAAAGAGTTACTTGCATTCTTAGAAAATACAAAAGACTAGGCTGTCAAGAATACCTAGAATTGAACAAACTTGATCAACATATGATCAACACACTAAGATATTGATTTAACCTGTAAAACCACATGTAAATCACACTTCTGAAAGTTTATAAACTCCATCAAGTGATATATACAAGCTTTAGAGGTAAATGAAAGAGCACACTTAGTGAATCACAAGACTAGCTTCACTAGCTTGTCAAATCTTGGTGTTTAGATGTAGATCAAAGATCACTTCACATGAGAATGTTCCTCAACCTGTTAAGAACCTGAAAACACATTCGCATAAAGGTTAAAACCTTCTAGAAAATGCTCCAATCAAATTACATTAGGAGAGTTACGTACGTGCTCAACAAAGTACACCAAAATTTATGCAAAAGATTGTTGACAATCTGTTCACCCAAAAGGGGATCTTTCATCCAAGTGGGAGCTTTGCTCGGCCTTTAGGTGAAATAAAAGATCACTCAAAGAGTATTTGTCATCCACTTAAGGAGAAGGTTCATCCACTTAAGGAGAGTGTTCATCCACAAAGGAGAGTGTTCATCCACAGAAGTGGAGATTGTCAACAATACATTGAACAAAACATTGTTAGTATTGAATATGCACAAGCCTCACAATCAACAAATGATTAGTTGTTATGATCCAATCCAAAATAGCTTCTTCTCAACCTCTAATCTTCAATAGACCTGAAATATGCTTTTGATCCACAAGTTCAACTCACAAAACAAAGGTTAGTAAGATTTGATCAACAATGCAATGCATAATCATGCTAGAACTTGATCAACCATCCAAATATCACCATAGATGGAAACCTTACTAAAAATAATAGCCAACTGGCTCTGATACCATGTGAAAAAAGTGGATCTTGAATGGATCCAAACTCCCAAAATACTTGGCTAAGATCTTTGCACAACAAGCTACAAAAGCTAGAAATGGCAAAGCATCCTAATGCTACCTTTGATACACATGAACTTGACAAAGCATTCAAGAGACAAAAGAAACTAATAAAAGGTACTGATAGCAGCCAAAAACAATAGCATACCAGCCCTACAACAACAGCCTACCACTTTTGGAAACCTCTTAAGATCATACACAAAAGCTTGAAGACAATACACAAAGAAATGCTCTCAATGGAGGAAGAAACTGTGACAATGATCTATTGATCTCTCTCAACAATACAATAAGTTTCTCCAACCTATTCTCCAAGAATTTCAGCCTAATATAGGTGAGAGAGATGACTCTCTCTCCTCTCTCTAGAACTTAGGACCCAATTTTAGGGCACCAGTAGCCTAAAATAGCCAATTTTAACCTATATGTCCAAATAACATGATTTTGGTGTCATTTTGAAGGTCCTGAAGTTTAAGACTTCTTTAATATGAAATATATACTAAAATAAAAGTATATAGGCCTCTTTTACACGTGTGAAAGGTTAGATCCAAAACTATGTACAAAAATTGCCAATTTAGGCCTCAAACTAGCTAGAAAATATTGACAATTTTCACACGTCACTCTTGAACGCACTTACATTCTACATGGATGCAAGCCAAGAACGCTCATTCACAGATCAGCATGCAAACCAATGAACGTTCTACAGATTCTACAGCTACCTACACTTAAAACGGACTGAAATCAGAGCCTACACTACATTAACACTGAACTATCTTGCATAAATTGACAAAACAAGAAACAAGAAACTAATCTACAGCATGTTAGAAGTCCAAGAATCAAGAAACCAACCAGCTTTTGATTTTTGGACATCCCAAGAACATCAAGAACTGGATTGTACAAAGATATGCAAGAATCACACCACAGATCCAGCCTATTTAGTTTACTTGAATGCCGGCTTCTACATTAATCCACAAGAAAACAAGAAAGCTAATCCACAACTAGGAAAGCAAGAAAACTAACCCACTCTAAATCCACAACCACACACAATATGAATCGAAGGGCATGATCATAGGGGCATCAGTCTAGAAAACCATCATGATCAAGGAGCTTAGTGTAGCATCAAACTCATGGAAAATCTTCTTATTAAGCATGGAGTAGATACAATGCAAAAGCTTCTCTTCACAAAGAGGGAGTCTCTTAAATAAGCAAGAGAGCTCCTTAGGTGGCATCCTAGTGGAATTTCCACATCTCACAAATTACAAGTGGAATAATGCTCTCCACTAGAAGTCACCATCAAAAGGTGGCTCACTCTACTTTCTTTTAAGAGGGGTCTACATGCATTTATTACATTTGCTTAGAAATACTAGTTCCTACATGGTCATTCCATCTTCCGGGATTCAGCATGAGGCTTACACAGTTCTTGCATGTCTTTCCTAACTAGTATTTCTCGGCTCTCATACTTGGCTCTCATTCTTCATTAGTCTCGTCTTCTCAGAGACCTCCTCGGTCTAAGGTGAGAGGTGCTCTTGAGTTGTTCTGTCCGAGTATCTTGGGGATTCGTGAGAATCAGCCAACATTATCCCACCCCTAATGTGTTGTAGGACCCACTGCAACTCATATTGGATGATGTCGCTCCGCTTTGCATTGGCATCTTCGATCGTCACTTGGAAAAGCGTAGATCCTCGTTCGCTTACATAAAACCAAGTGCTTATTGTCGTCAGTTTTTATTACCAAAACTGTTTTTCACAAATTTCCAGGATTGGATTAGAATGTCTTATTGATATAGATGGTTGACATTCTCAAAATTGGAGAGCTCCCAGCAACTTCATAACTTGCATGCTCGAGTGCTTTCCTCATGTCTCTTTGTTTAGTCACTTGTATCTGCCATTGACGGTTTCATCTTTGGTTTCTTGGCAAATTCCATCTTGGTTTCTTCTGGGAGGTCTGTATCCTCCATTTGCCTCTGGGTGTTTCCATGGTTCTTCTCTCAGTTGAAGTTCCAGTCTCAAAGAAAACCTTTGATCTGCAGATTGGACAAACTTTGATTATCAGTCTCAAGGGGATGGATTCATCAAAAATTGGTGGTAGGAAAAAATTTGGATGGATGGTTTGATAACGGTTAGGTAACATAATGAAGGCTTGGTGAAAAGATGAAGGAACCGATAGTTCTACAATTGCAGCCTTGGACCCTTGCAATGTCGAGCTTCGACCACCACTTGCTGGATGAGGAGCTCGCTTTATTTTGCAGTTTCACGGATGTCTTCATCTTTCATTTTTCTGCAGCTCTTTCTTTTGATCCATTACTTTTGGATATCTTTGGGTTTCATAATAGGGGAATCAACTATAATTGCTCTAGAGAGTTTCTTTTGATCAAGGTTGATCTGACTCATCTGTTGTTTAAGTTTTGTCCTTTCCTCCTCAGCTTTCTGGATCTTTCTTTTTATTTCTTCTAGCTGCTTCGCTTGCTTTTGTAGGTCTTTTTCGGCTGAACAACCAATATAGGTGGTAGTTGGTCTCCACAAGACACTTGCAATGATCTATCAGCTGCTTTGGTAAGACTATAAAAAATTGGAAATTTCTCAGAAGAATAGTAAACTGATGATAAACAAACAGATGGAAGGGAGGGTGGTGGTGACAACGGTAGATGGTGTGGACGATAGACATGAGAATGGGCGCATAAGTATGGCAAGAGGTTGGTTGAAGAAGGAGACTGATTTTCCAATGCTTGTGTTTCCCTTTTTGAAGGATCTTCGTCATGACTGGTACTTCTTTTGATCGAGTCGCTTTAGATTGCCCATATGTCTTTTTAGCCTTGTCATTGTCGACTTGGGTTTGTGACCTTGGCTGTCGATCTTGCTGGTGTTGTTGCTGGTAGCGTAACTGCTCTAGTGGATCCAAGCAAATCCACTCTCTCCTCCCTCCCCCCCCAAAATCTGTTGGTGGGGATGTTGTTGTTGGTGACTGTTCATGCTCAGGATTGGATCAACGTGTGGAACACGTAGTTGAAACTCATTGAACATTTGACTAGACTAAAGATTGAACAAATTTTAACTAAATTTGTTGCGATCTTGCTGTAGTTGACTCAAAGAATAATATGGAAATGAGGTGCAGGAATCAACTCTAACTTGTCATGGATTTCTCATAGTTTTCAAAAATTTGAAACTACTGTACATGGTAATCTGAAGATGGATAGATGAATGAAAACGTGTTCTGGAGATGCTCTACAGAAGACTCTCGTGCAATATCTATTCCTCATGCAAAAATCATTCACACAAAATAGGTGAAGACAAACAAGGAAATAAACAAACGTTATAGATAGTGAGAACTGTATAGCACATGTCGAACAAAACTTGCATTCATCAACATTGATAATGTACCTTGATAGTTGCAATATTTCAGTTGTTTTGTAGAGTAATGTGACTTACTCTGACATGCCCTTGTCAAAACAAGACAGGGTTGGTGACACTAAAATCTATCATCATGGATAACAGATGTTGTAAGATATAGCATGAGATGCAGGTATGGGTGAGGTACTATGTCCTAAGGACCTCTCTGAACAAGAGATTCAGAATCAAATCTCTATCTGGATTTCCAAATCCTAGATTTGTTGTTTATTGGCCATTGGAAATCTTATCTGCATGTGAAAAGACAAATAGTTTTGAGTTTGTAGAAGGGGAAAAAAACTGTCAATTCCCTGTGGAGGTTGCTCTTGGTTGGACATTGTAGTAGATGATGAAAAATCAGTTTTACTTTCTTTCGACAAGGACTCATTTCAGATTGTCTGTTTGCATTATGGTACTGGCGTATTGGACGGTGATGTAGAAGTTTACAAGAAACTTCTCGATCGAGCAGCGAGTTTAACTGTTGGTTGCTATGGTGCTCATATTGTTGTCGTGAAGATCCTATTGTGATTCATAACTGACGTGACGGACAGGTAGTTGCTTTGACAGTCTTTGAAACTATGTTTTCTTATATAGTTGGGACACTCAGGATGGTACTTGGTCTTGACTAGACAATCAACCATGAAGTGCCCAGTTTCATCACAGATGAAGCATCTGGTGTGCAGTGGCCCTTGTATAGCTGTATAGCCATCTTGTATGGCTAGTGGGTCTGGACTTTCTGATGGATAGTCAGGATAAGACAAGGCATTTCTAGATGGAGATGGGTGTTCTTCATATTGTTGAGCTGTATGTGCTTAAATAGGTTGATATGAAGGACAAGCATCAACAGGATGCGTAGCCCGGCAGTGTGGGCACCATATTGTTTGTCGTCGATAAGATATATGTGCAGGGTTTGACTGACCAGACATACTGCTTTGGATAGACTTCAGGGTAGCTTGAAACTCATTGGTGACTTTCTCCATCTGTAGTTGATGTTGCTTATCAAGCAACTCCAACTGGGATTTCCAAAGCTGATCTCGGGTGTCCTCGATCGGCTTTGACTCATGGACATTGTGAAAAATGCAAAAATAAGCTTGGTAGAGGCCAAAAATCTTGTATATAGATAAACACACATGTGTGGGGCCTGTTTCCATGTGTGAAAATAGTGTACTTGTCATGTACCATAATCATATAGGTTGTACATATGATTTAATTCAAGTTCTAGTGGCTAAAAAGGCCAAAAACTAGTTTTCTAGACATATGACACATGGCATCAATCTATTGATTGCATGAGCCACATCCTTTGGTTAGGTGTCATATCCCATGTGTAGAGGACAGCTCACATGTGTGGAATAAGCTGAAGTAGGCGTATTTTGACTTCTAGAAGATTTCCAAGTAGATCTCCATATAGAAGGAAAATGGACCAAAAGTGCTCAAAATAGAAGGTTTTGTCCAAGTGTCAGTTTTGCATGATGAATCATCATATGACAAAGCACCTTTACACATGTGGGATCAGAGGAATGATCAGTACCACGAGCTCCCACTTATTGTATATATAGAGCCACATTTGGCCATAATCAATGTGAGACACCAATCTTGGTTTTGGAAGCAATTTTGAGTGATTCTCTCCATTTGTCTACATTTGTTTTGATTGTTTTGAGGTTCTATCAATGTGTACTTGATTTTCAGGTTGGAGTCCGTACGCTGACAGGGTTTCACACGTGTGAAACTAGCAAGTACATTTACCTTCAATAAATGATTGTTCTTGTTTGGATTTTATGTCTAGAATTGATCTAGATTGATCTTAATCTTATGTAGATTGATAGATCAAGTAAATCTAACATCCAATCCCTCTTGAGGATCCGATTAGGATCCACTCTTGGTCCTTTTTGTACTTTTTGCACATGGTATCAGAGACTAGTACAAGAGGTTTTGTTGAAATTGATAGGGTTAATCCAAATCAATGCCAAAATTAGCAGTTTTTTGGAAACTAGTCAAATTTTGGGTAGCGAGTTGGATTTGATAGATATTCTCAAAATTTTTGGACCACAACTTGTTGTGGGCTGTAGGAACCCTTTTCACACGTGTGAGGCCGTACATATCCGGTTTTGGCTGAGAAAATTCAAAAATTTGTACAATTTGACTCACACATCCAATTTGAGAGATTTTTGGTGCAAAATCAAGCATTTTCTATAGAGAACCTAATCCCTTGATTAGTTCTTGGATTAGATAAGCCAAGAAATTAAATTTGAAGCTTGAAATAGGTGCATTAATTGATCATCTCTGATTTTTTGAGTGCATGTTGAAGTTGAGAGAGATTTTGCTAAAAGTCATAGATTAAGGAGTGATATGCAAGGTGAGAGGTTGAAATCCATTGTACCATCACTCTAGATTTGTTCAAGAGTGATAGGGTCAAGTTTAGAAGCATCAATTTGCTAGAAAACATCTTTGGATCTGTCCTCCAAGTGAAACCTTTGAGAGTTTCTAGTGCATATAGAGCATCTATGCAATTCTTGGTGATTGTAATGTGTGAAAAGAGTCATTATGGTGTCTATGGCAAATGTGTAGAGAGAGATCCAATTTTCTAAGAGTTCCTTCCTTTGTAGAGGGCAAGATCTAGAAGCTCATTTTGTGTTGTTATTGGTGTAGAGTTTGTCTCTTCCTAGGTAATCAAATCTTTCTAAGTGGCATTAGCTCTTGGAAGCACAATATCTTAGTGAGAAAAATCACAGCTTTTGATTTTGAATTTCATTCCAAGTCTCTAAAAGGTAGAGTAATTGGTGGAATCCAATAGGAGTGATTGAATTCAATTTGTTGAGCAAAAATTGACATAGTATGTATGAAACTCAAATTAGTTCTATTCAACTTTTTTTGTGAGAGTGTGAGGGTCAATTTGTGATCCCATTGGATGTCTAGAATGAGGAGGAGTCCATATTTGAGTATTCATGCATGGTTGAGATCTTTGTGAATCTCTAGTTTTCTAATTTTTTAAGCTTTGTGAAAAATTGGTGGTATAGTTTGTTGTCAAATCAAATCAAATTCATTCTAAATCTCAAGTGTGAGATTATTTGGGTCAAAAGTGAGTCCAAAAGAAGTGATTAAGTTTGATTTTCATGTATTTGAAACAAACCCCATTTTTTGTTCAAGAATCTCAAGTGTTGAGAGAACTAGTCAAGTGAAAAGGAAAATCTAGGTGTCAAATCTTTTTCATATCCATTTCAACTTTCAAAAGAAAGAGTCATTGGTATTTGATGAGTCCAATAGGAGATTGGATCTGATTTATTTTGTGATTTGATTCAAAGATTGTGTGCTTTTGTCTTAGTGATCAAAGCAAAGTTTCCAAGTGACTAGTCATTAATGTGAAGTTTGATTCTTAGGTTTGTGAGCTAGATCTTTTGTAAATCATTCTAGATTGTTGAAGATGTTCAAATCTAGTCTCTTGAAAGTCACAAATTACATTTTTAGAATCATATCACAGTTTTTATTCACATGGCATCAATAGGTGGCATCCTATTGAAGGAAAGAAAGGATCCTGAGTGCAACCTTTGTGGCAAGGGAGGATATTTTTTCTCAAGATGCTACAAAAAGAAGACCAGTCCATCCAAGGAGAACCAAATCAAGGGGACCAAGGTGAAGGATGGAGCTTCAAGTTCAAAACGCAAAAGGACAAGTCCAAGTAAAGGTGTTTCCTTTGTGGAAAGGTGAATGAGGCTTGGAGTCTCACAAGGACTTGCAAGATTTGTCTTCAAGAGTCCATCACAACACATGTCAAATCTTTTGAGATTTTTCATTTGGAAGTGCATTGTTTGGTTCAAGATGCAAAGATAGATGTGACTTTCATGAAAGTAACTTGGATTTATTTTATGTCCTTGGAAAGTATTTTGCTTGGAACTTTAGATAAGTTCAAACTTATTGTTATTATCCAAGAGAAATCAATCAAGAATAAGGTGCAATCACAAAATGAAAATAGTTTCATTTATGCTCTCATGTCAACTTATGAAGAACCATTTTGCTTTGAAGAGATTTTTGTATCTCAAAGGTGGATTAAGGCAATACTAGTTGAGTGTGATGCCTTAAAAGATAGCAAAATATGTTTTCCTTGTAAGCTTACATTAGTTATGAAGTCAAGGAAATGGAAATATCTTCATAATGTAGGATCTTTTGGTTTCAATAAGATCATGAATGATGTGTTCATTCATAAAAATGAAAATTGTATGTTTTCAATCCTAAAGGCAAGTTGTAAACTTCTTATGAGAATAAGTGAAGCATCCAAAGTGGACACTTATATCCATAAGGAAGTAGTTAGCCTTATTGAGATGGAAATACCTTTTGATTTCAATATTGGAAAAATCATGCAAAGTTGTGGTGATTTTTGGACTTATGTTTCTAGCATAAGTAATCTTGATAATCATAGGAAGTGCATATTGAATGTTCATACTTGTTGTGATCATTATGAGACATGGAGGTCTCGGATTTCCATCACAAAGGAGCACCATGAAGAGGATCTTAAGGAGTCATCTCAAGGTTCAAATGTGCCAAGAAATATGGTTGAGTCCATGTGGCTCACATTTCAAGGGAAAGAGGAGCATATCTCATGTGGTATACATCTCATACTTACTTCTCTTATGTCATTTGATAAATCAATTTGCTTTAGTGAGATCATTGCATCTCAAAATTGGAGTAAAGCCATACTAGTTGAGTATGAAGTCTCTCTTGAGAACATAGATGATGTTCTTAAAAGGTTAAAATTGATTTTAAATCAATTAGAAAGCAAATGTTTATTTCATCAAATGTATGCTCTTGAGTCATGTAAGAGCAAAAGTGATTTGTTCACTCATAGTTTGAAAATTTGTATCGAGGCAAATTGTAAACTCTTTATGAGAGTAGGTGAATCATCTTCTAAAGACACTTATCTCAATAATGAAGTATTTAGCCTCATTGGATCAGAGATTAGCATGGTAAACAAGCATGAAGATATGATGCAAACACTTTGTTGTTATAGCATGCATAGTCTTGCCAATTTGGATGAGTCTAATTCTCTAGATCGTGGTAACATGATGTTAGATCTTTGTGATCCTATTAAATCAAGAAGAAATATTTATTTTCTCATGAAGGAGCATGCACATGAAGAAGGAGCAAGCCTCAAATTCAAGCATCTACATGAAATTTGGAAGGAATCAATTTTGGAGGTGCTAGGATAGTGCAAAGCGCTCAAGTTCATCAAAGATGTCAACATCAAAGAAGCACTATCATGGATATGGTGATTTCAGATCAACATCAAGCTCATTGGCTGATCTTCACACCTTTTGAACCAGCAAAGACCAATTCAGCCCATGGAGTCAAGTTCAAGATCATCATGTTTTCCATCAAGCTAGATTTACCAAGCTAGATTTTTGAGGAGTGTGAAAAATGCAAAAATAAGCTTGGTAGAGGCCAAAAATATTGTATATAGATAAACACACATGTGTGGAGCCAGTTCCCACATGTGAAAATAGTGTACTTGTCATGTACCATAATCATATAGGTTGTACATATGATTTAATTCAAGTTCTAGTGGCTAAAAAGGCCAAAAACTAGTTTTCTAGACATATGACACATGGCATCAATCTATTGATTGCATGAGCTACATCCTTTGGTTAGGTGTCATATCCCATGTGTAGAGGACAGCTCACATGTGTGGAATAAGCTGAAGTAGGCGAATTTTGAGTTCTAGAAGATTTCCAAGTAGATCTCCATATAGAAGGAAAATGGACAAAAAGTGCTCAAAATAGAAGGTTTTGTCCAAGTGTCAGTTTTGCATGATGAATCACCATATGACAAAGCACCTTCACACATGTGGGATCATAGGAATGAGCAGTACCACGAGCTCCCACTTATTGTATATATAGAGCCACATTTGGCCATAATCAATGTGAGACACCAATCTTGGTTTTGGAAGCAATTTTGAGTGATTCTCTCCATTTGTCTACATTTGTTTTGATTGTTTTGAGGTTCTATCAATGTGTACTTGATTTTTAGGTTGGAGTCCGTACCCTGACAGGGTTTCACACGTGTGAAACCAGCAAGTACATTTACCTTCAATAAATGATTGTTCTTGTTTGGATTTTATGTCTAGAATTGATCTAGATTGATCTTAATCTTATGTAGATTGATAGATCAAGTAAATCTAACATCCAATCCCTCTTGAGGATCAGATTAGGATCCACTCTTGGTCCTTTTTGTACTTTTTGCACACATGAGCATGTGGTGCTCGTCTTTTCCTAGATTCGTCAATATCTGATCCTGCGTCTTCTTCTGTGATGGCATCACACATAGCTAACTTTAGGCTCATATATTCATCATTGAATTTAAGCTCGCATCTAGTCCATCTTGGAAGGCCGACTAAGAACCAGATGATGAGCATCTGTTCAGAGGGATTTTCTTGTACTTGACTTTTGAGACGTTTGAAACGCTCAATATAGTCTCGTACTTGTTCGTCTTCTGTCATTTTGATATTACTTAGCTTGACAAAAGGGCTTTCTATCAAGCGAAATGGCTTGAAGCGTTTGATAAAGGCCTCCTTCAAGAGTGACCAGTCACGTTTATCTTCACGATCAAGGTTAAAAAACCAGTCTCGTGCTCGATCGATCATGGTCATCGAGAAGAGTTGAATCATGGCGTCAGGTAATGTCTCGCAATATACATCACATGCATTCTCAAAGATTTGCAAAAATCTTTGAGGGTCCAAAATATCGTCATACTTTGGTATGTCATACTTTGGTAGATCTAGCTTGGGTGTACGTCTTTCAAGATGAGCTCCGTGGGTAGCAGGGACTCCATTAAGGTTGTTCTGGCCTGTGAGGGTCAGCAGCATAAAAACGGGGTCGTGTGTGTGAAGACTCGGCTCTATTAGGTTCTTGTCCATTGAACGGGTTTGTGGATGGCTCTTGGAGTTCGGCTCTCATTCGATAGAATCTATGACGTCTGATCTGTTCAACTTCAGGGGACCTGATCTCATATGGATAATCGTCTGGGATTTGAGGATCGTTTTGTTGGTCTATTGGGTACTGGGGTATGATTTGCTGGTGTTTTTGGATTTTATAGGGTTTTTGGTGTTTTCGATTTTTTAGGTTTTTTGGTGTTTTTTGGATTTTTTAGGGTGTTGAAGGAAGTGAAGGTGGAGAATCAGTATAAAAAGGGCTTTCTATTGGTATGAGTGTTGTTTTTTTGAAAATATTTTTTGGTGTTCATGTCTTTTTTTTTTTTTTTTTCTTTTTTTCAGTCTCGAAGGTGTTGGGAAAATGGTGGTTCAGTCGAAATGGCAATCAGAGGTGTTGATCAAAAGTTATGGTCTAGTCGAGATTGGGTGTTAATTGCTTCGGTCGAGATTTGATCTGCTTGCTTCGGTCGAGATTTGATCTGATTGGTTAAGTTGAGATCTGATTGAACAGTTCAGTCAAGACTTCAGCGGTACTTCGGTCAAGATCGCAGGGAGCACTTCGGTCGAGACCTCAAGGAGCACTTCGGTCAAGACTCCAGCGATACTTCGGTTGAGATCTCAGGGAGCACTTCGGTCGAGATTGCTCCGGTCGAGATCACTTCGGCTCCGGTCGAGATTTGATCGAACACTTTGGTCGAGACTTCAGCGAGCGCTTTGGTTGAGACCTCAGCGAATTCTTCGGCTGAGATTCCAGCGAGCGCTTCGGTTGAGATTTCAGTGAGCGCTTCGGTTGAGATCTCAGTGAACACTTCGGTCGAGACCTCAGCAAGCGTTTCGGTTGAGATCTCAGTGAACACTTCAGCTGAGATTTCAGCGAACACTTCGGCTGAGCTTCCAACAAGCGCTTCGGTTGAGATCTCAGCGAACACTTCGGTCGAGACTTCAACGAGCACTTCGGTCAAGATTTCAGCGAGCGCTTCGGTTGAGATCTCAGCGAACACTTCGGCTGAGATTTAAGATGGGCCTCCGGTTGAGAGTTTATTGAGGTCTCTGGTTGAGATCTGAAACTGGTGCTTCGGTTGAGATTTCACAGAGAGCTCTGATTGAAAATTGACATAGGCCTCCGGTTGAGATTTTAAGCGTGAGCTCCGGTTGAGCTGTGAGTTGGAGCTTTGGTTGACAGTCGAAGCTTGGGCTTCGTTTGAGATTTTAGCATGCGGAACGGGAGGAGTGTGAGCTTGAATAGAATCAAATCCAGGTCTGTGAGTGTATTTGTCAACAAGTGACTGGCGAGGCTAACAGTTCGTGGATCTGGGAATGATGGAGCCAATGATGTGGCTCTAGTCAGTGTGTAGAAACTCAGATTTGTTTAAAAAATTGAAATGTGGTTGCAGGGATCGGAGCGTAGACAAGGTTGCGGGATGCTGATGTAGAAGGTGTTGGAGTTAAATGGGCAACGGTGTCAAATGTTGACAAATCCCCTACTCCAGAGGACCTGTTGTTTACTCGTTTCTCTGATTCTTTCTACTTCGTCAGAACCGTTTCTGCCTGTTACCAGACTTAAAGACATTCGTTAGATGTCTTCTTGATTCAACAATGCCAACCCAGGTAGAAGGGACAGAGTGTCATTTAGTATTTTATTTATGTCCTTCCTGTCAGAGGACTACTCAGGGACGTCGCTCTCAAACGCACTTACATTCTACATGGATGCAAGCCAAGAACGCTCATTCACGAATCAACATGCAAACCAATGAACGTTCTACAAATTCTACAGCTACCTACACTTAAAACGGACTGAAATCAGAGCCTACACTACATTAACACTGAACTACCTTGCATAAACTAACAAAACAAGAAACAAGACACTAATCTACAGCATGTTAGAAGTCCAAGAATCAAGAAACCAACCAGCCTTTGATTTTTGGACATCCCAAGAACATCAAGAACTGGATTGTACAGAGATATGCAAGAATCACACCACAGATCTAGCCTATTTAGTTTACTTGATTACTGGCTTTTACATTAATCCACAAGAAAACAAGAAAGCTAATCCACTCTAAATCCACAACCACACACAATATGAATGGAAGGGCATGATCATAGGGGCATCACTCAAGAAAACTATCATGATCAAGGAGCTTAGTGTAGCATCAAACTCATGGAAAATCTTCTTATTAAGCATGGAGTAGATACAATGCAAAAGCTTCTCTACACAAAGAGGGAGTCTCTTAAATAAGCAAGAGAGCTCCTTAGGTGGCATCCTAGTGGAATTTCCACATTTCACAAATTACAAGTGGAATTATGCTCTCCACTAGTGTGAAAAATGCAAAAATAAGCTTGGTAGAGGCCAAAAATCTTGTATATAGATAAACACACATGTGTGGAGCCTGTTCCCACGTGTGAAACTAGTGTACTTGTCATGTACCATAATCATATAGGATGTACATATGATTTAATTCAAGTTCTAGTGGCTAAAAAGGCCAAAAGCTAGTTTTCTAGACATATGACACATGACATCAATCTACTGATTGCATGAGCCACATCCTTTGGTTAGGTGTCATATCCCATGTGTAGAAGATAGCTCACACATGTGGAATAAGCTGAAGTAGGCGAATTTTGACTTCTAGAAGATTTTCATGTAGAGCTTTATATAGAAGGAAAGTGGACCAAAAGTGCTCAAAATAGAAGGTTTTGTCCAAGTGTCAGTTTTGCATGATGAATCACCATATGACAAAGCACCTTCACACATGTGGGATCAGAGGAATAATCAGTAGCACGAGCTCCCACTTATTGTATATATAGAGTCACATTTGGCCATAATCAATGTGAGACACCAATCTTGGTTTTGGAAGCAATTTTGAGTGATTCTCTCCATTTGTCTACATTTGTTTTGATTGTTTTGAGGTTCTATCAATGTGTACTTGATTTTCAGGTTGGAGTCCGTACGCTGACAGGGTTTCACACGTGTGAAACCAGCAAGTACATTTACCTTCAATAAATGATTGTTCTTGTTTGGATTTTATGTCTAGAATTGATCTAGATTGATCTTAATCTTATGTAGATTGATAGATCAAGTAAATCTAACATCCAATCCCTCTTGAGGATCAGATTAGGATCCACTCTTGGTCTTTTTTGTACTTTTTGCACATGGTATCAGAGCCTAGTACAAGAGGTTTTGTTGAAATTGATAGGGTTAATCCAAATCAACGCCAAAATTAGCAGTTTTTTGGAAACTAGTCAAATGTTGTGTAGCGAGCTGGATTTGATAGCTATCCTCAAAATTTTTGGTCCAGATCTTGTTGTGGGATGTAGGAACCCTTTTTACACGTGTGAGGCCGTACAGCTCCGATTTTGACTGAGAAATTTTAAAAATTTGTAGAATTTGACTCACATACCCAATATGAGTGATTTTTGTTGCAAAATCAAGCATTTTCTATAGTGAATCTAATCCCTTGATTAGTTCTTGGATTAGATCAGCCAAGAAATTAAATTTGAAGTTTGAATTAGGTGCATTAATTGATTATCTCTGATTTTTTGAGTGAATGTTGAAGTTGAGAGAGATTTTGCTAAAAATCATAGATTAAGGAGTGATATGCAAGGTGAGAGGTTGAAATCTAGTGTACCATCACTCTAGATTTGTTCAAGTATGATAGGGTCAAGCTTAGAAGCATCAATTTGCTAGAAAACATCTTTGGATCTGTCCTCCAAGTGAAACCTTTGAGAGTTTCTAGTGCATATAGAGCATCTATGCAAATCTTTTGTAGAATTTGACATAGATTGGCTTAAATTGAGAGTTCTAGAAAAGAGATTGAGATCCAAGTCACATTGTTCAACCATACTCAATTTGTTTGAGTGATTGTAATGTTTGAAAAGAGTCATTAAGGTGTCTATGACAAATTTGTAGAGAGAGATCCAATTTTCTAAGAGTTCCTTTTGTAGAGGGCAAGATCTAGAAGCTCATTTTGTGTTGTTATTGGTGGAGAGTTTGTCTTCTCCTAAGTGATCAAATCTTTCTAAGTGGCATTAGCTCTTTGAAGCACAATATCTTAGTGAGAAAAATCACAACTTTTGATTTTGAATTTCATTCCAAGTCTTAAAAGGTAGAGTAATTGGTGGAATCCAATAGGAGTGATTGAATTCAATTTATTGAGCAAAAATTGACATAGTATGTATGAAACTCAAATTAGTTCTATTCAACTTTCTTTGTGAGAGTGTGAGGGTCAATTTGTGATCCCATTGGATATTTGAGTATTCATGCATGGTTGAGATCTTTGTGAATCTCTAGTTGTCTAATTTTTTAAGCCTTGTGAAAAATTGGTGGTATAGTTTGTTGTCAAATCAAATCAAATTCATTCTAAATCTCAAGAGTGAGATTATTTGGGTCAAGAGTGAGTCCAAAAGATGTGATTAAGTTTGATTTTCATGTGTTTGAAACAAAACCCATCTTTTGTTCAAGAATCTCAAGTGTTGAGAGAACTAGTCAAGTGAAAAGAAAAATCTAGGTGTCAAATCTTTTCATATCCATTTCAATTTTCAAAAGAAAGAGTCATTGGTATTTGATGAGTCCAATAGGAGATTGGATCTGATTTCTTTTGTGATTTGATTCAAAGATTGTGTGATTTTGTCTTAGTGATCAAAGCAAAGTTTCCAAGTGACTAGTCATTAGTGTGAAGATTGATTCTTAGGTTTGTGAGCTAGATCTTTTGTAGATCATTCTAGATTGTTGAAGATGTTCAAATCTAGTCTCTTGAAAGTCACAAATTACATTTTTAGAATCATATCACAGTTTTTTATTCACATGACATCAATAGGTGGCATCCTATTGAAGGAAAGAAAGGATCCTGAGTGCAACCTTTGTGGCAAGGGAGGATATTTTTTCTCAAGATGCTACAAAAAGAAGACCAGTCCATCCAAGGAGAACCAAAGCAAGGGGGCCGAGGTGAAGGATGGAGCTTCAAGTTCAAAATGCAAATACAAGAAGGACAAGTCCAAGGAAAGGTGTTTCCTTTGTGGAAAGGTGAATGAGGCTTGGAGTCTCACAAGGACTTGCAAGATTTGTCTTCAAGAGTCCATCATAACACATATCAAATCTTTTGAAATTTTTCAATTGGAAGTGCATTGTTTGGTTCAAGATGCAAAGATAGATGTGACTTTCATGAAAGTAACTTGGATTTATTTTATGTCCTTGGAAAGTATTTTGAGGAGAGACCTTCTCAAATTGTGATTCCAAAGATAAACTCAAGAAATATGGGTGAATCCATGTGGCTCACATTTCAAGGGAAAGAGGAGCATATCTCATGTGGTATACATCTCATACTTACTTCTCTTATGTCATTTGATAAATCAATTTGCTTTAGGGAGATCATTGCAACTCAAAATTGGAGTAAAGCCATACTAGTTGAGTATGAAGTCTCTCTTGAGAACATAGATGATGTTCTTAAAAGGTTGAAATTGATTTTAAATCAATTAGAAAGCAAATGGTTATTTCATCAAATGTATGCTCTTGAGTCATGTAAGAGCAAAAGTGATTTGTTCACTCATAGTTTGAAAATTTGTATCGAGGCAAATTGTAAACTCTTTATGAGAGTAAGTGAATCATCTTCTAAAGACACTGATCTCCATAATGAAGTATTTAGCCTCATTGGATCTGAGAATAGCATGGTAAACAAGCATGAAGATATGATGCAAACACTTTGTTACTATAGCATTCATAGTCTTGCCAATTTGGATAAGGCTAATTCTCTAGATCATGGTAACATGATGTTAGATCTTTGTGATCCTAATAAGTCTAGAAGAAATCTTTATTTTCTCATGGAGGAGCATGCACATGAAGGAGGAGCAAGCCTCAAAGTCAAGCATCTACATGAAATTTGGAAGGACTCAATTTCGAAGATGCTAGGATGGTGCAAAGCTCTCAAGTTCATCAAAGATGTCAACATCAAAGAAGCACTATCATGGATATGGTGATTTCAGATTCAACATGAAGCTCATTGGCTGATCTTCACAACTTTTGAACCATCAAAGACCAATTCAGCCCATGGAGTGAAGTTCAAGATCATCATGTTTTCCATCAAGCTAAATTTACCAAGCTAGATTTTTGAGGAGGAGTGTGAAAAATGCAAAAATAAGCTTGGTAGAGGCCAAAAATCTTGTATATAGATAAACACACATGTGTGGAGCCAGTTCCCACGTGTGAAACTAGTGTACTTGTCATGTACCATAATCATATAGGATGTACATATGATTTAATTCAAGTTCTAGTGGCTAAAAAGGCCAAAAACTAGTTTTCTAGACATATGACACATGGCATCAATCTATTGATTGCATGAGCCACATCCTTTGGTTAGGTGTCATATCCCATGTGTAGAAGATAGCTCACACATGTGGAATAAGCTGAAGTAGGCAAATTTTGAGTTCTAGAAGATTTCCAAGTAGATCTCCATATAGAAGAAAAATGGACCAAAAGTGCTCAAAATAGAAGGTTTTGTCCAAGTGTCAGTTTTGCATGATGAATCATCATATGAAAAAGCATTCACACATGTGGGATCAAAGGGATGATCAGTACCACGAGCTCCCACTTATTGTATATATAGAGCCACATTTGGCCATAATCAGTGTGCGACATCAATCTTGATTTTGGAAGCAATTTTGAGTGATTCTCTCCATTTGTCTACATTTGTTTTGATTGTTTTGAGGTTCTATCAATGTGTACTTGATTTTCAGGTTGGAGTCCGTACTCACAGTCTTTCACACGTGTGAATCCAAAAAGTACACCTACCTTCAATTAATGATTGTTTTTGTTAGGATTTTGTGTCTAGAATTGATCTAGATTAATCTTAATCTCAAGTAGATTGATAGATCAAGTAATCTGACAACCAATCCCTCTTGAGGATCAGACTAGGATCCACTCTTGGTCCTTTTTACTTTTTGCACAACTAGAAGTCACCATCAAAAGGTGGCTCACTCTACTTTCTTTTAAGAGGGGTTCTACTTGCATTTATTACATTTGCTTAGAAATACTAGTTCCTACATGGTCATTCCTTCTTCCAGGATTCACCATGAGGATTACACAGTTCTTGCATGTCTTTCCTAGCTAGTATTTCTCGGCTCTCATACTCTGCTCTCAGTCTTCATTAGTCTCGTCTTCTCAGAGACCTCCTCGGTCTAAGGTGAGAGGTGCTCTTGAGTTGCTATGTCCGAGTCTCTTGGAGATTCGTCAGAATCAGCCAACAGATAGCTTGTCTCTTAGCGAGTTTGAATCCCTCTCCCAAATCCGAGTTCATGCTAGCAAAAACACTGATGATCTGATGTATACACCCTCACCTCTTCAAAGCATGAAGCTCTGATACCATGTGAAGTCTTTAGCACGTGTGAACTTCACCACACACCCTACAGGATCTTACTGAGGTGTTGTGATTGCACAAGATTGATCAAAGGATAGTATGCTTGAAAAATCTAAGGCAAGAGCACAATGGCATACATCTGATGATAAAATCTAACTCTCCACTATGAGAAATGAATGTCAAAAATAATTCTAAGTGTTTAGTATGGGAAAAAGAGGCTGCTCTTGGGTAGAGAGAGAATGAGTCCAAAACACCAAAATCTAAAAATTCACAATATGGCAAAACATGCCTAGCTTTCCCTACATGAGAGAGACTCAAATTCCTACAGTGGAGTTGCATGGAAAGTCCACTTAGCTGAACTAATTCACCTAGCAGAGATCCACATGTGTAACTGCATGCATGTATGTTGCATGTACTGCATGTCAACTCATAAAACTGCCTAGACATGTGTAGATCACAGAAACTACTTTGCATGTTGCATGCACTGATTGCATGTGGCTTGCATGCATACAATATGACTTTGCATGTCATCTAAACTACTGCACGCCATCAAAATTGAACCTATCTAACTCAAATCCGAGCTACACATGTGAGCTCTATGTCCATACAGAACTCAGTTGGAGTAGATCAGCCTTGATTTCATCCACTTATGATCCACAGATAGCTTGTCTCTCAGCGAGTTTGGATTCCTCTCCCAAATCCGAGTTCCTGCAAGCAAAAGCACTGTTGTTCTGATGTATACACCCTCACCTCTTCAAAGCATGAAGCTCTGATACCATGTGAAGTTTATAGCACGTGTGAACTTCATCGCACACCTTACAGGATCTTACTGAGGTGTTGTGATTGCACAAGATTGATCAAAGAACAGATTACTTGAAAAATCTAAGGCAAGAGCACAATGGCATACATCAGACTGAAAAAACTAACTTTTCACTACGAGGAATGAGTGTCAGAAATAATTCTAAGTGCTCGGTATGGGAAAAACAACTTGCTCTTGGGTAGAGAGAGAAAATCAACACTTACAACTCGAGTAGAGAGAGAATGAGCTCAAAACACCAAAATCTCAATATTTACAATATGACAAAACATGCCAAAATTTCCCTGCATCAGAGAGACTCGAATTCCTACAATGGAGTTGCATGGAAAGTCCACTTAACTCAGTTAACTCAACTAACAGGGATCCACATGTATAACTGCATGCATGGATATTGCATGTATTGCATGTCACCTCTCAAAATTGCCTAGACATGTGTCGATCATAAAAACTACTTTGCATGTTGCATACATTGATTGCATGTTGCATGCATGCACTCTAAATGACATTGCATGTAAACTATACTTTTGCATGACATCAAATTTGAATCTACCTAGCTCAAACTCGACCTATTCTTGAAGGTTATGTGCTCAATTCACATACCTTTATGTACAATAAAGTTTACAATGGAAATAACATGGTCATGGCGCCAAAACTCGAGATAGGAAGATATTATTTTACTAATCTTCACAATTTTTACTTTGGATCTCTCTCTCACACACACACACACACACACACACAAACAAATCTCAATCTTAGTTTAGAATCATCAATGGAAGAGGCCTTTTGTTTTCCCTTACACTTGGAGGTCCTTGGGTTTTCTGCCTATGTTTGGGGGGAATAACGTAAGGGCTACTTGGTGGGGGCGGATTTACAAGGCATATAGTTAGTGGGGTGACAATGGATGAAAAGCTTGTGGGGCTCATCGAAGAAGACTCAGTTATAGCAAAAATTGGCTTACCAAACATCGTATGGTTAGTTGTGTGTGTGTGCGTGTGTGTGCATGCGTGCGTGGGGTGTGTGCGTGGTGTGTGTGTGTGTGTGTGTGTGTGTGTGTGTGTGTGTGTGTGTGTGTGTGTGTGTGTGTGTGTGTGTGTGTGTGTGTGTGTGTGTGTGTGTGTGTGTGTGTGTGTGTGTGTGTGTGTGATGGAGCGTTTTGCTACATCCATGTTCTGGAACATTAGTTTCGGAATGCTAGCATTTTAAACAACTTTCCAATTTTTTTTTTTTCGAGAATTAAAAAGAAAACCTTCATGGTTCTCTTCAATGCCATGGGCCATCTCTGTGCTTGAATTGCAATCGTTTCTTTAAATCCGATCTTAAAAATTTCATTGAAAATTAAATTTGAAAGACAAATCATTTATAAAATGAGTAGAAAGACCATGGATGTTGTTAGTTGCTACTTCCTCCAATATGCATTTATCTCATCCTCTTTCATTACAGTGATAGGTGGATGTTCAACATAGAAATCCTTCTTGAGTTCAAAAAGCTTGTCAAACTTCTGTTGAGGTAACTATGTTGTCTACAATTTTGTTTGATACTTCATCTTCCCATTTATCACTCCATCGACTTTCGATGCAATTCTCCATGCTCGTACATTGATCAGTACACATTGAATCAGTAAATCACCCTAAACCTAGGTATGATTAGGGATCTGTAGGCTCTTAGAATTGTATAATATTTTTCCAAAATCATCATAAAATCCCCCATCAGAATACTTATTTTTTGGCACCCATATAAAAATAAAAGTGTTTTAAGTCACGTTCCAAGACAAAATGTGGCTTGTATCTATGGTATATATATATATATATATATATATATATATATATATATATATATATATATATATATATATATATATATATATATATATATATATATATATTTGTGCTACGTTTGTGCCTATGCATGGGGTAGGAGGATGCACCCATGGGTGCATCTTCTCACATTGCAATTCTCCATGCTTGTACATTGATCAGTACACATTGAATCAGTGAATCAACCTAAAGCTAGGATTTATTAGGGATCTGTAGGCTCTTATAATTAGATAATATTTTGCAAAATTCATCATAAAATCCCCCATCAGTATTCCTATTTTTTGGCACCCATATAAAAAAAAGACGTTTCAGGGTCACGTTCCAAGACAAAATCTCGGAATGCGTTTCAAAATGTGGCTTGTATCTATGGTATATATATATATATATATATATATATATATATATATATATATATGTGTGTTATGTTTGTGCCCATGCATGGGGTAGGAGGATGCACCCATGGTTGCATGGGTGCATCTTCTCACATGAACATTTTTTAGTTAAAATTTGTAGAATAGAATCTTTTAAGCATGGAGTATGATGCATGACATATTATCTATCCATTTGGTAGGCAAATCGGGTGTGAAGGGCTGGAAAGGCTTTAAAATACAGGCCTGCTCACCACTCTCTTCTCTTTATTTCCTTATGTCACTCCTACTCCCCCCATATGGCTCTCTCTCTCTCTCTCTCTCTCTCTCTCTCTCTCTCTCTCTCTCTCTCTCTCTCTCTCTCTCTCTCTCTCTCTCTCTCTCTCTCTCTCTCTCTCTCTCTCTCTCTCTCTCTCTCTCTCTCTCTCTCTCTCTCTCTCTCTCTCTCTCTCTCTCTCTCTCTCTCTCTCTCTCTTCTCTCTCTCTCTCTCTCTCTCTCTCTCTCTCTCTCTCTCTCTCTCTCTCTCTCTCTCTGCGCCTACGCCCCCGCGTGCACACACACACACCATCGACTGCCCGTCATCGACGGGCACACTTTGCTAGTTTATATATGTATGTATATATATATATCTATATATATCTATATATATCATCATATATATTAAAACTATTTCTCTCTCTCTCTCTCTCTCTCTCGCTCTCTCTCTCTCTCTCATAGATAGACATAAACATGCATACACATATACATACACACACAAACACATACAATCATACACATACACACACATACACATACACACATGCACATGCATACACATACACATCCAAACACATACAAACATACACATACACATATACATAACATATATATGTATAAACATACACACACACATATATACATACACATATATATGTATAAACATACACATACACACATACTTATTCAAACACATACACATACATACAAATTTAAGTAAAATACAATACACATATACACATATATATACACATATACATGTACATACACATACACATACACATATATACAAATAGATATGCATACATGCATATATACACATACACCTAGACATACACATACAAATATACATACACATACACATACACATACACATACACATACACATACACATACACATATACATATACATACATATACACATACACATACACACCATCGACCGTCTGTCATCAGTGGGCACACTATGCTAGTATATATATATATATATATATATATATCATAATATATAAAACTATTTGTGCGCATGAGGTGTACATATGTATGGGGCCCCATGCATCCTCCTCCCCTCACCCATGCATGCACACTTAATTAACTAAAAATGATGGGGAGGGGATGCATGTATGGGGAGGAGCATGCATGGCCCTCCTCCCCATGCATGCATGGATATTGGCCAATCCACCTTTATTAGCCACATTTATTGGCCACCTTTCCCATTAATGACTAACGGGCCAATTCATATTCTATGTGGCTGTTGTGGTTTTGGTTTAGTAATGAATTTATCTCTCTCTCTCTCTTCAAGATGGGTCTCTCACGTGCACGCTCTCTCTCTCTTTCTATCTTTGGAGAATAAAATCATGTCAATCTTGATTTTCTTGAATTTGTATTACCACATTCAGAGTGTGTCTTGATCCAATCCTCGTGGCTACTCTCTAGTTTTTGTAGCCCGCGCTGTCTCGGTGGCAGATAATTTCTCAAAGTGGATGGGTGTTGTTGCTGCTGTAGATCCTCAGTCAAGGCAGTCCGTGTGTTTGGACCTCCACCAACTATCACTCTTGCAAGATTTGGTTCTTTGCTTCTGCCAGATGCTAACACTCTCCCTCCACTTTTTGAATAACTGATCTACAGTATTCTAGACTTCCAGCAACTATCAATCTCGCAAGATTTGGTTCTTTGCTTCTGCCAAATACTAACACTCTCCCTCCACTTTTTGAACAACTGATCTGCAATGACAGAATCATTTTGGACCTCCAGTGACTATCACTCTTAAAAGATTTGGTTCTTTGCTTCTGCCAGATGCTAACACTCTCCCTCCACTTATGGAACAACTGATCTGTAGTGATAGAATCATCGGTTGGCACTAGATCACGACTGGTAGGTAGGTGTATTGTGAGTCTCTCTCTCTCTCTCTCTCTCTCTCACACACACACACACACACACACCCACACACACACACACATACACACACACACACACACACACACACACACACACACACACACACACACACACACACACACAAAGGCAGATTGAGCTCTTTGTGTGTGTTTCTCTCTCTCTCTCATACTTTATTGATATTGACAACTTCAAAAGTAATCCCATTCTTTTCTAGTCACTCTTGAAGATCACTAATGCCAAAGACATACACGAGTGATTATCTGTTCATTAGGCATCTTGAGTTTTTGTCCTTCTATGTTGGAGTTGCTAAACCCTTTGCCAAAAAAACCACATCTAAAAATGAGCATTTTTTACTTCCTTTGCAGTTGGACCTTTTCTTTGTGAATACTCCAAGGGTGAAGACCTCTGGGTAAGCGATCATAAGCTTAACTGCCCACTTGAACCGAGCAAAGAAGAATAACAATGCCCCCAATAAGAAATAAGAAATCATATTAATGAATCTCTTGAAGGCAATGTATACTCGTCAATACTAGACATGCTTAATCTCTGATATAACATTAGTGATTTGTGTTCTCTCCAATCTTGCATTGTATTGATTATTGATTGTTGAATTGATTCTACAATATGATTATTATATATATTATATCTCGAATTTCAACATTGCACACACTTGACATACATTTCAAGATTTTATCTTATAGAAACAGCTGCTCCTAAAGACCATTTATTCACCTTGATTAACACTCGATTATTTACAAAGTGCCCCCCCCCCTCTCTCTCTCTCTCTCTCTCTCTCTCTCTCTCTCTCTCTCTCTCTCTCTCTCTCTCTCTCTCTCTCTCTCTTCTCTCTCTCTCTCTCTCTCTCTCTCTCTCTCTCTCTCTCTCTCTCTCTCTCTCTCTCTCTCTCTCTCTCTCTCTCTCTCTCTCTCATTTATGCATTCAAATTTTATCCTATGTTATAACTAGCTTCCCACAATAGCAAATATTTCTTAGATAATATCAAAATATCATTGAATTTAAAGATGCTTATATTTAATAGTACTTTGAGACTTTATAAAAATACTTGATTTCTACTTAATAAATCACCTTGAATTTTCAGATTTAGGTAACAAGATTTCATTATAATCAATATACAAAATTTCAAAGAGTGAGCAATAATATGTTACTCTAGAAGGATGTGTGACTTTTATGGTCAAACATACATAAATAATTTCTATAATTTTCAGTATGTGTTTCTATACACAGGATATAAGGTGTGAGCTATGAAGTCGAATATGAATGAATAACTACTTTAAATTCTAAATCTCCAATCATGGAAGACATTATTATCATGAGACTTTCATCTTTGAGTAATCGTAGACATAACCATAAGTACCCTAAGATGTTTAAGCTAACCATAAATCCTAAACGGAACTTAATGAAAAACCCTAAGTTAAACTAACCATAAATCTAAATCTAACCTTACATCCTAAGCATACAAAAGTAGCTTTAAGCCATAGACCTAGCCCTAACATAACCTAGGGATATTAACCATAAAATGTAACCTAGGATTCTAACCATGCACACACACACACGCACGTGCACGCGCACGCGCGCGCACACACACACACACACACACACACACATTTATGCATTATCCTCTGATAAATATTTCAAGGGTGGATTACTATCTCCTATAACTTGGCTTAATTTTTTGAATGGAATTCTATTATATAATAACTTCAATTAAATGAACTCTCTTACAAATCCATAGAAAAATACAAGTTGGCATCATATTCCACAAAATGCTCCTATAGATACTTCTTTTTGGCAATCTTTGGTTACATATTTGATTATGTGGGATTATTTGTTTTAGGCAAAAATGTTATGGTTTACTAAGTCATTACACTATAAATAGTAGTGAGTCCAATATTTCTCATTATAGGAGTTTTCAAACTTAGAAGGGTCATTTCTTACGAGTTTTTTTTTTCCTCGTTTTTTATGTCCATGTGGCCCAATCAGTTCTTGACATAGTGGCTTCTATGTAACATAACTCGCTTGACCCGAAAAATGCAATTCATGTTTGGGCAAATTTGAATTTCCGGTCCGGTAGATTGGAAGCATACTATTGGCTGGCATGTGTGGCCACTGGTTGACTAAACTGCTTGGGTTAATGAGAAGGAGACCGAGATACTTGATATGCTCTGCAATTTTTTATAATGAGAGGGAAGATGATGGCACATGGATTGCCCGTGAATATCATAAGGCTTCTTGGGTGCTAATGCATCCATCGGCGAGAGGGGCTTTTTGCCAAAAGAAAAAGGCCAAGTATACATATAGATCTTATTGGAAAGGGCGGATCATTGATTCAAAGTTTTTCCAGGAGGACAAACCATTTCATAGGTGCTTGTTCAACATGTTTAAATGCATTCAGAACTTAATGTGGATGCTGTAAATCCACATGATTTTTGAAAATGTAATTGTAAGTATCTTAATTTTTTGGGTTGCTTGTCATTTTTTTTAATTTATTTGTATTTATGAATAAGAGCTTATTATGATTTTGTATTGCATATCTATATCCTTCAAATATACATGAATGGGAACCTGTGGTGTCTCTTTCAGGTATTATGGATGTCATCCATTCAGAAATTGGCAAATTGCAATACATAAGACGAATGGCAAAAGAACTTGTAGATTTTGAAATATTTTTTTATGATGCTATGTATATTCTAGACATAAATGGAGGACTGGAAAAACTAGAATGTATACCTTTACCTAATTTTCAAGATAATGTGTGGTGGATTGCACTCAACGATAATATAATAAAGTGTTTTTGTTTCAAGCTATATAATGATGTACAAAAGTCACTCAAAATTAGTACCGGATCAAAAAATGTGCACTTAAGCTGGTTAGTTCCAATGTCAATATCTGTCAGCTCTTTTTCAAACACGGACGTGCGTCGAACCCGCACGTTGTTTGTTTGCAAAAATCTATCATATGGTTTCATGGACAAAGATTGGGATATAAAACCCACTACAGATATAGAATGTAGAATCAAACATTCATCCATATCATTTAGATACAGTATAGAAAAGAAAATGCTTGGTATGGTGTTTCATTATCAGAGATGGAAAAAACACAATGGTACTTGGGCCCCGTTAGATCAAGATCTAGATAGTGTCGCAAAATGGGCTTTCTTTTTGCTTCGTTGTCGCAAACGATCTTGTGTCTTTGAATTTTCTTTTGCGCGGAAGCTTCCTAGACACGCGACTGCACATCACAGAACAGATTCTATTCTAGCAATCAAGACAGATGGCACAAGACAAGGAGATGCACAAAAATAGAACAATCAATTATCGGTTTGATTTTTAGGGTGAGATCATCAGTGTCTCGCTCGTTGGCGGCCTGACGCTCTACTCTTTCATTGTGTTTTGCTCGTTGGTAGACTTTCATCACAACTATTTCATTTCTAGTGTTTTTTTTTTTTCTGCTCTACTCACTATGTCTCTCCCTATTTCTTACAGTATTACAATATTTCAGTCTGTTATTGTTTTGATCCAAAAAGGATAGTTTATATCTCCACTGTGTGGAGTTTACAAGATAGCTAAACGCAGAATCACAAGACTAGTTAATGCTAATTAACTAATCAGTTACTCTTCGTCGTTGCTACTCGTTTCAGCTGGCTGTGAAGTCTAGGACTCCAAGCCCGTTGAGCTGCCAGCTGACAGCGCGAAAGATTATCCTTCGTTTGTTTTGTTTCCTTTTGTTTCTTTCATTTCTTTTGTTTGTCTTGGAAGCACGCTGACTTTCGCAAATTGTTTCGCGAATTGTTCGTCCTTTGAGTCAAGGCTTGTTGACTTTCATGTTGCGGTAAAGTTGCAGGAAATCACTATTTCTGACACTCCCTCTTGAACCTTGCAACTTTGTACATTTAATCCAATTGCCTTTCTTTGCTTGGCAAAGAGTGGCTTGTCGAGTGGCTTCGTGAGCAGATTTGCAATCATGTCTTTTGATTTTATGTATTGGACTTGGAGCTCTCCTTTCGAGATTAAATCTCGAATGTGATGGTACTTCAGAGGTATGTGTTTTCTCTTTGAATGGAAGACAGGATCCTAGGACAGATAGATGGCACTATGAGAGTCCATCATCATCGTGCTTGGCCCTTCTTGTGGTATCTCAATTGCTTCCAGCATCATCTGTAGCCACACTACCTCGTTTGCCACCTTTGAAGTTGCGACGTATTCAGCTTCACAAGAGGATTGAGCTACCAAGGTTTGCTTTTTGCATATCCAACTGATTGCAGCTCTGCAGGCTATGGTACATCCTCCAGTTATGGACTTGCTGTCATCTTTGTAGCTCGCCCAACTTGCATCACTGTAGTGGTGCAGTTCGAATTCTTTTCTTTCATTATTTGTTCTGTAGGTTAATCCCATATTCCGGGTACCCTACAGATACTGTAGGATTCATTTTGCCATTTTCCAATGTGCCATGCCAGGATTGGAAGAGAATTGGCTCAAGGTGTAAACAAAGAAAGCTAGATCGGGTCTGGTACAAATTGTAAGGTACATCAAACTATCGATTAAGTTTTGATAGGGTATACCTGCCATCTTCTGTTCTTCCTCTTCCATTTTTGAGCAATCCTGCTTCGTCAGCTTGGCTCTAGCTATCATTGGTGTGGCTTTTTCTTTGCAGTCCATTATCTGATACAACTTGAATACCTTTCTAGCATATTTTGACTGACTCAAGTGCATTTTGCCCTTTGTTTGATCTCTTCTGATCTCCAGCCTGAGGCATTTTGTCGTTTCTCCAAAATCTATGATTCATAGCTCTCAAAAATATGACTCTTCATGTCTTTGATCAGCATCAAGGAATTTCTTATCATTAGGGAATCATCCATGACGATTGTCAGTAGGATTGAAGTCTAGAGACTTCAGAAGACTATCGAGCTTCTTATACCAAGCTCGTGATGCCTACTTTAGACCATAGATGCATCTTTGCAACCGACAGACATATTGTCGATTGTCGGGGTCTTCAAAACCTTTAGACTGCTTCATGAAGATTTTCTCCTCTAGATCTCTGTGGAGAAAGGCTGTTTTCACATCAATCTGGTGAATTTTTAGATTGTGCTATGTGGCGCATGCAAGGAGTAGTCGTACATTTGTCATCTTGACCATCGGCGAATATGTGTCAAAATAATCAACACCATATCTCTATGTGTAGCCCTTCACAACAAGCCTTGCCTTGTAGCGGCCAATGGTGCCATCTGATTTCATCTTTTTTTTGTATACCCACTTGCAGTCGACTATCTTTCTGTTTTCTGGTAGTGGCTCTAGTGTCGATGCCTCGTTTCACCTCATCAACTCAATCTCCTCTGACATTGCCTGCTTTCAGAATTCTCCCTCTAGACTCTGGATAGCTTCTTAGTATGTAGGTGTCTCTTCAATGAAGCTGCAGTACTCAAACTGTGTGTCTTCGCTCCACTGAATATTGTCAGAGTAACGGTCTAGAGGTCTTCTTTGTCTTGTTGACCTTCTAGATTCATTTTGTCGCTGTTCGAACGTTTCTTATTCGTGGGATTAATCTTCAGCTTCCTGCTGCTCTGGAGTCTGTGGCTCTATATTCTGATTTGATATTTGTCCTCGATCTCCCTCTTGAATAGGCAGCAGTGTGAAGATCTCATAGCCTCTTTTGTCTTTCAGTCCAGGGAATGTGGACTCATCAAACTTCACATCTCTGCTCGAAACAGTCTTTTTCGTTGCCTATGTTTCGTTCGAATATCCAACCATGATGGTTTTCTCTGATTTATCATCGAGCTTGTTTTTTTTTTTCTTTTGGAATGTGCTTGTATGATGCACATCCAAACACATGTACGTATGATAGATCGGGCTTTCTACCTGTCCACATTTCATATGGTGTCTTGTTTTCTAGTATTGTTGTTGTTGATCTGTTCTATAGGTGTACAACTGCAGCTATTGCCTCATCCCAGAATTTGACCTGGCAATTGAGCTTGTGCCATCATGCATCTGGCTCCCTCGACTAGTGTTTTGTTTCTTCTCTTCGCAACACCATTGTATTCTGGTATGTATGCAAGAGTGAACTGGTGTTCTATCCCCTGTTCTTTGCAGAATTTTGAGAATTCTTTGCTTTTGTATTCACCTCCATTGTCAGATCGGCGGATCGATATCTTTTTTGAGGTGTGTTGCTCTAAAAATGCCATGAACTTCTTGAAGGAATCAAACACTTTGGATTTCTTCTTTAAGTAGTAGACCATGGTCATCAGACTATAATTGTCTATGAACGTCAGAAAATACCTTGAACCTGCGACGAATCCATTTTCATCGGTCCACAGACATCAGAGTGGATGAGCTCAAGAGCTTCCTTGGCTCTTCTTCCCTCATGTGTGAATGGATTGCGATGTTGTTTGCCTTTCTAAAAGGCTTGCAGAACTCAGTTTCGGGCCTTGATATCTTGAGACCTGTGACTATGTCTTTCTTGCACATGTCATGCAGGCTCCTCATGTTCAAATGATACATTCTCATATGTTAGAACTGATTTTCATTTTTTGATGCATTTAATATGCCATCAGAGTTGCTGATTATCTTGGCTTGGTAGAGGTTTTCTTCTCTACATCCGACCATCAGCAACTTGTTTGTCATGCGACATGTGTTGCCATCGAATAAAGTTTGAATACCAAGATATATCATCTTGGAGACAAACAATAGATCTTTTCTAAGTGAAGGCATGTAGAGTGCTGCTAGCAGCTCCGCTTGCCTTGACAGTGTTCACAGTTGTAGAGTGCTGATGCCTTTGACATCGTGTCTGTTCCCATCACCTAGAATCATTGCTCTATTATTTTTGAGCTCTCTGAAGTCGATCAAGATATTCTTGTTGTAGGTGATGTGTGATGTTGCTCCTGAATCAATGACTACATCGTAGTCGTGTTCAGTGTAGCTCGTTGAAGCTTCATCGAGTATCATGAAGGCTTTGTCACCTCTATCTGCATCCTTGGATGACTCTGCAACATTTGTCTTTTCACCTTTGTTCCTTCTTTTTGGGTTGAATATGCAATCGTATGTAGAGTGCCCCTTCTTCTTGTAGTGTATGCAAGGTATTGCTAGATTGAACCAGCATTTGTTGGTCATATGGCCTGGTTTGTGACAATGATCACAGGAAGAAGATTGTTAATTTGAGGACTTCGTCTTCTCGAATCTTGGTTTGTTCTTATTTTTCTTCTTTTTTTTCGTGAAGAGAGCCTTCTCTTGATCATTGCTTCGCTTTCCTTCGTCTCTCATCAATCTCTCATCAGTGACAAGACTGACTGCTTTGTCGAATGTCATATCTAATAGACTCAGTATGAGCATTCTCAAAGGCTGGTAGGACGTCGGTAGAGATTTCATGAAGTACATCAACTGTTGTGGTGCTGGAAGATGACTGGAAGATTACAGCTGATTGTGAAGATGCATGACTGAAGCTGCAGTCCCCTATACTTCTGTTTCAATCTTTTCAATAGTTGCACCAAACTCGTGAATGCTCTTCTCATTTCAGCATGGAGTTGATACAAATCACAAAAAGCTCCTCTTCACAAAGAGAGAGTCTCTTAAATAAGCAAGCGAGCTCCTTAGGTGGCATCCTAGTGGAATTTCCACATTTCACAAATTACAAGTGGAATAATGCTCTCCACGAGAGGTCACCATCAAAAGGTGGCTCACCTTACTTTCTTTAAGAGGGGTCTACTTGCATTTATTACATTTGCCTAGAAATACTAGTTCCTACATGGTCATTCCATCTTCCGGGATTCACCATGAGGCTTACACAGTTCTTACATGTCTTTCCTAGCTAGTATTTCTCGGCTCTCATACTCGGCTCTCAGTCTTCATTAGTCTCGTCTTCTCAGAGACCTCCTCGGTCTACGGTGAGAGGTGCTCTTGAGTTGTTCTGTCCGAGTATCTTGGGGATTCGTCAGAATCAGCCAACAACTGTGTGGAGTTTACAAGATAGCTAAACGCAAAATCACAAGACTAGTTAATGCTAATCAACTAATCAGTTACTGTTCATCGTTGCTGCTCGATTCAGCTGGGCGTGAAATCTAGAAATCCAAGCCTGTTGAAC
Source organism: Diphasiastrum complanatum (assembly GCA_029204225.1). Lineage (NCBI taxonomy): Eukaryota > Viridiplantae > Streptophyta > Lycopodiopsida > Lycopodiales > Lycopodiaceae > Diphasiastrum > Diphasiastrum complanatum. Next base: position 91,540,272 of record CM055092.1, on the reverse strand, counting down.
TGCCAGCTAGCAGCGCGAAAGATTACCCTTCATTTGTCCTGGAAGCACGCTGACTTTTGCAAATTGTTTCGCCAATCGTTCGTCCTTCGAGTCAAGGCTCATTGACTTTCGTGTTGTAGTAAAGTTGCAGGAGTTCACCATTTCTGATAGATAGCATTGGACACACTGATCGTATATGCATTGATACCATGGCAAATGGGGATCTACTTACTACTATTGAGGTTGAGCAGGATTGGACCTTATTCTACACTAGAATGGAACTGACACTTTTACAGCAGGATATCCCCAAATTTTTCAACTTTATATCGAATGGAAAATTAGTATGTAATCTATGAGTTTGTATATTAATTTGTATTTATTATCTTTTTTTTTGTCAATATTCAGATAAAATCATTTTTGTCAAAAGAGACGTTGCTCTTAAAGTATTCAATTACATGCCAGAAAATGTTCCTATGAGATCATCTGCTTTGGCAATTCTATCAGGACATTTAGATCTGAACGAAAGGAGATCCACTTGATTTTTGGATCCATATGATAGGAAAAAATTCCCTCATGACCACACAACAAAATTGTTCTTAGAGACAATGCAAAAAAATGAATGTACTCTTTTCCATTAAATGTATGTGAAATTTGAGAATTTTTTATCACACGCGTTTGATCTTTATTGAATGCCATCAATCTAGTTTTGGCTTATAAATTTACATGCTTTTTTTATTCTCCGATATTCAGCATAAAACCATTAGAATAGCTGAATGATGTAATTATTTTTTGAGGATGTTCCACCATGTTGTGTATTTCGATAAAATGTTGCTCTCGCCTACCAATGTGATTTCTCCATTCCTTGTGAGGACCATATACTCAAACTGCCATACATTTTGCAAAAAGTAATGTATGATGCCTTAGTATGTGCTGCAATATCAAAGACTTATGCATTGGTTAGAAAAATATGCATTGGTTAGAATCTATCAAGCAAGTTATACTAAAATTATAAAATTGTAAGACATTGTTCAAATGTATCTTACCATGTAGTGGGTGATGTGATCTGAGCCCCAAGCCACCCGAACTGCATCTACAAACTCTATTGTTGTTTTCTCCAATAGGAGTGCATTGGCATATGAAATTGTGTCTTTTCTAAGCACTTCAACCATATTATCGAGCTTTTTCCAAACTTCAACCTTCTTAGCCCTTGTTGTTCCTTTATCTTCAAATTCTTGTGCTGCAAGAATAACATCTTTCCAAACCAAGTATTGGACCTTAGACGACTCTTTAGAATGATTTGATTAAAATCGACGAGCTTTGACTCCTATGCTAGGTTTACTGAGTACGTTTCTTGTTTTTCTCAAAAGCTTTTTATCCTTTTGTATTTTAACATGTCCTTTCTGAAGAACCGCTTTTGACAACACTTCCTCTAATCGAGCTATTGCTTGTTTTGATGCTGACTCTGGCTTAGTATTCCATGCAAACAAAATATGAAGGTATTAGGGTCCTCTATGATCCTCACCTCTCCATGGAGTGTGCAAATATGAACATTCTATAAAGGAATTGGTAGTACTTATTACCAGCTGGGATCTTCAATATCTCTTGAAACTCTTGTGCTCTTTGACATGTCATTTGATAATTTCATACAATATAGACATGGATGTTTCAAATTTGCTCCATGAAATACATTGAACATACATTTCAATGACTTCAAGTCTCCAGCTAAATGCCATTCCACAAAAAATTCACCTCTTTCAGGAACACTGAGTACTTTTCCATTCATATGATCCTTTATGATATCTGGATAACTTGTTCTGCTAAAAATTCAAGAAAGAACATCATCATTCTCTTTGATAACCTGTCCAACATATGGAATCATAAGTTTTTATATATTCAAAATAATTACCAAAAGAAATTGCACATGAATAACAGTCTTTTCTTACCTGAAAACATGATAGCCACCATATGTTCTTTTCTGATTGCACACTGAAGTTGAGATCCCTTGATTTTGTTGCATTGTTCAATGCTCCATTCATGAGAGTAATACTTACTCTTTCCAACTTTTGTCCTTTTATAACTTCCGATTCATCTAGCTTGACCACTAGAATAAGTTTGCTCATACCAACACTTTTAATATTATAGAATTTCACGATAAATTTCAATAAATGATTCAAATCCACAAATAAGTTGCTGGTAGAATTATATGACAAATTTCTAGACTTTGAATTATAAATCTCATTGATGTGAAAAGTGATTCCAATGACGTTTTGCATACCCTTATTCAATACGTCTCTCTCCAATCTAATTTGAAGAGAGCGAGGAATGGGAAATTTTCTTACATGCAATTGTCCAAAAGTCTCTTTAATAATTTTAAATATACTGGCATATGCTCCCTGCTCCAATAAAGACTTTGTGGACTTGGTTGTCAATACCGAATTCAACGATTTTCCATCATGTCAGTGTCTCTCAGTTGCTCATTTGCAACCAATGCTAATCTGCAAATGATTATGAAAATTAACAAACCCAAATAGGCTACATAATAAATGTCATGCTACTTCACAAAACAAAAATAAAATGATTCAAATCAAATCCTTACTTGAATGCTTGAATCCTTTTTCTCTGTTGGCCTCCATTTAGCAAAAGCTCATCAATGTCCTTCAGCATTATTTTTCGCTTGTTTCTTTTTAATTTCTTATGTAGTATGCGAGTTTCTTCTTGAACTGGTCATTTGATATACATAATGTCTAAACAACTTTTTGGAGTTAATCAGTTAGAGTCTACATCGAGAGGAGAGGTAGAATAGAGAAAGGGAATAGAGCGAGGAGGAGAGTAATTCCATGCCAGTTGGAGTAGGTGCAGGAGTTGATTAGTAGGGATGGATCTGATTTTGGCACTGTTCTGGTGTTGTTGATGATAGTGGAGTGGATATTGGTTTGTTTGTAGGTGGGCTTGAGTTGCCACATGATGTTGTGCTGAGTACATCGGAAGTAGGGTCTGTAGGTGTCCATATGATTCCACCTATTACATTGGATTTGATGTCCAATGTTCATAGTATAGAGAGGGTTTGTCTGTTTGTGATAGGCAGAGAAGAATTAGAGGGAGTAGAATCGACTTTAGTAGTATTTGTTACACTTGAGGCTATGCAAAATTAAATCACCCATCATATAGGACTCCAGAGGTAGAGTCTAGAATGAAGAGCGTTAAAAGATTTCGACGTAGATATTGTGAAACAAAGAGATATTTTAATAGGAGTGGTCTGAGATCGATAACTATCGTTACTCTAGAGGAAGCGTGTAAAAATTGTCTTATATGACCCCTGAGGTAGAGTATAGAATGGAGCGAACTCTAAGGTTGCGACGTAGGTATTACACAAACAAGAGATATTTGGATAGAATTATGTCCATGCATGCACGAGGAAGTTTGTTTGAGGTAGATAGATCCCAGTATGTCATGATTTGGGAGGAATCGAGTTTGTGTATAGTCATTGTTCAGCCCTACAATGGAAACTGGAAAAACCTTTTTCTTTTTTTTGCATGAAAGGCAAGGTGCATTTGCCATTGATGCCTTCGTCCCCTCTGAGCTCGGCAATAGATAGTCCTTCCATCATCTTATATTGGTTCACCATGTCATATGCATTAGCAGTATCTATGGCTGTCATTAGGGAGTTGGGTTCTCCCGATTTGTTTATCACAATGACAACAAATCCAAATTGGTTAGAAGCGAGGAGAGAGTTGAGATTTTAGCAGACATCCTCAGATAGGCCGGATTTGGTATCAAGGGTTTTTAACATGAAGCTTCAACATTTGATTTATTTGTTGAAGAAGGGATATTTGGGCACATTATAGGGAGGCTTCATGTCATAGAGTTCCAAAAGAGAGGATTGCCTCATGCCCACCTGCTAATTATATTAGAAGAGTGAAGCAAACCCATCACTATTGGAGATTATGATCGTATGGTGTGCATAGAGATATCGTTGAGGGAGGATGATCCGGAGTTGTATGATATAGTGAGGACATGTATGATGCACGGGCCATGTGGAACATATTTTCCAAATGCGTCATGCATGAAGGATGGAAAATGTCCCAAAAATTATCCAAAGAGTTTCGTTGATGAAACATCGATAGTGAACATGTATCTTTTGTATAGACATAGGGACAACGAAGTGAAGGTCCGATCGCTTAGAGTAGATTTAGACAACATGTGGGTAGTATCGTATAACAGATGGTTGACACTACATTTTCAGTGTCACATCAACGTAGAGATATGTGTACATATACATAGTGTGAAGTATTTGTACAAGTACATGTACAAGGGATCAAATATGATTACGACGGAGGCTATGGAGGCTGGTGGTCAGATAACAGGGTCAGTGAATGAGATAGAGCAATTTTTTAATGCTCGACATTTTTTCGTGTTGGCGACTATTTGGGTTTTCTATGGGTGTTCATAAGCCAGTTGTGATTCGACTAGCAAATCATCTTTATAGACAGAAGTTGTTGTACTTTACTGAGAGAGCCGACTTAGAGGAGGTCGTAGATGGTCGCTCTAGTACCACTTTGATAGCTTTTTTTGAGTAAATAGAAGTGGTGATTTAGATGCCAGAAACCTATTGTACTAGGATCTGCCATGATTTTACATTTATAATAGGACAATGCAAAAGTGGGCCCGTCGAATCAATACACAATTGATTCCAGCTATTGGTCGTATGTATTTTGTTGATCCGTCCGAAGGAGAGAGATTCTATTTACGAGTTCTTTTGGCTCACGTCAGAGGTGCAACAAGTTTTGAGGAGTTGCGCACAATTGACGGTGAGTTGTTTTTGTCGTTTAGAGATGCTTGCAAGCAAAGACTTCTTATAAATGAAGTGATGGAGTGGAGTAATTGTCTACCTGAGGTGGTTTCATGGGGGACTCCATCAGGTGTATCGCAAAGGTGTTGTCCATCTGCAAGACCAATGGCTCATTCCTTGTTTCACCCAATTCATCCAGGAACTACCTTAGCCAAATTATTTTGTTGGCCATCTTCACTGTTGTTATGTACTCTACTTCGCAGGACGACTGGGCTACAATGGTCTGCTTCTTGCTGACCCAGAGAACTGCTACTCCTGATGCGATGGTGCATCCTCCTGAGATGCTTTTACAGTCATCCCTAAGAGATGCCCAGCTAGCGTCGCTATAGGAAAGTATCCTTAGACCTGCACCATGACAATAACACATGCCATAATCCCTCGTTAATTGAAGATATTGCAAAATTTGTTTTGCAATTTTCCAATGTGTCGAGCTTGGATTCGTGCAAAATTGGCTCATCTTGAATACTGCATAAGCAATATCAGGACATGTGTTGTCTGCAAGGTACATCAGTAAACCTATCAGCCTCCTGTAGGGTGTGAGCTGAAACTGTTCTCTTTCTTCCTCAATCTTTGGACAGTCGTCATTTGTTAGCACCGTCCCTGTGAGCGTTGGAGTGTTCACTCCTTTGCAGTTCAACATCCCAAAGTCCTCTAGGATCTTTTGGGTGTGTCTAGACTGGTGAAGGTATAACTTGCCTCCCTTGCATGATGTACTTTATGTACCTAGACTAACCAAAAATCTCATTAGTGTAGGATAGTTGTTTGATAGTGGATTGGATGTCAAGTTTCATGTTGACAAGTGTATAATCTCAAGAGAAAATGAAGTTATTGCTAGAGGATCTAGAGTCGAAAAGTTGTACAAACTAGATTCTACGGAGAGTGCTAATATTTCAGATATTGTAGATATATATGGTAAGTTGTCCAAGCGATGGACTAGCGATGAACCAGTGCTTCCTTCTACATACTTTGTAAGCGTGATAATAATAGGTATCCATCACATATGGTAGGTTGAGACAAAAGCTTCTTAATGACCATCGATGAAGCACTTCTTACCTTATGAATGGTTGTGTGGATTCAAACTCCTTATGATAGATATGAAAGGATGAAAGTTTGGTTTGATAACTACAGTATACAATAGGCTTTACTATCCTTCAAAGGACAGCGTGTATATATATGTATGTACATTCAAATAAATGTAAATATTTTTTTTACAGTTGGTGAATATTTTTGTTTGTCTGACATAGGCTTTGCCACACCTTCCACCTGGGAGAATGTAACCTTCAAATTTGGAGAGGCTCTTATTGTTGCAAGCATTTAGATGTAGGCATTTGCAACCGTACACAATCACTTTGGTAAATGCCAAAGTTTAAATTTGTGTACAAATGTAGAGGGCTGCAGTGAGAACCGTAAACCAATTAGAGCCTATCCCAATTTGGAGGTTTTGCATCCTCCTAGGTGAAAGTTGTAGCATAGTCCATTATCACACAACAAACAGACGCAGTTTGGGAGCGGTCTACAAGGAAGGTTTGTCGGGACGTATATGTGCATCTTATTTGATGACAAAAACATTGAATCCAGTCAACTTAACATATTAGTTTCTTATGTCAGTAATGTTGGTGAGTTGTTTGTTATCTTGACCAAATACATTGCATAGTTTAGGGTTTATGATTGTAGAGTGATACAATGTTGCGATCCTACATGACTCATTTTTGATAATGTTCAATGTTGCTATTATGGTTTGTCTCATTTTGTCAATATTGTGTCCTTTGTTCTTTGTAGATTAAAGTTTGTATATCAGCTAATACCGTTTTTTTTCTTTGGAGATGGTCCAAATCATTGTAAGGTATCAAGCATGAAGAAACTAAGAGTTTCTATTCTTCAAAGCCTTAAAATTTTTCTTAGTTTTTTCCTTTGCTATTTTTTCTGACTATTGCATTTTAAACTATGTTTCGTGCAATCTACATTTTTGAACTATTTTGTCACACAGTTTGCAAATTTTGGTCCTGAGAAAAATGCATCACTAAGTCAAAAACACAGAGAAAATGATTCTGGCCAACTCCCTTGACACTGTCACATTTTTCGCCTTTCGGAAAAAAGTAACACTCGCCAAATGCCTTGGAAAAGTTTTCAGACAAACTGTCGAGTTTTGCGCATTTTTTCGACCTTCGGAAAAATGCGACACTATCAAGTTTTTTGCCTTTCGAGAAAAAGTGACACTGTTTGGAAAAATGTGAAAGTCTGCAGTGTGAAGGCACTGTGCAACGGACAGAAGGTGGCTAATGCACAGAGGACAACGACGGAAAACGAGAATCAGTTTTGATTACGCCTAATGCATTTCTTTTCATTATATCTTTTAACTTAATCAATTCCCTAGATTGATCGCATAATAAGGAGATCACAGATACAGACTAATACAGTCACGGACACAGAATAGACAAAATTATAAAAGTTTGAGATAGCTCAAGAGTGAATTTTTCTACAGATTAGTCATATTATTCGTGAAAGAGAACATATCTCTTGCACCATCGCACTAATTTGGAAAACAGACAATGCTCAAGAAAATATTGTAAATTCGGCTCTGATAATAGAAGCGATTTTCTCAATGCTCTATTCTATGATGTGTATGATCCGCAATACTGGAATGCATGCTAGTAGTAGATATCTTTCCGTTGTTGCTTTACTCAACGTTATCTGATGTTTACAAGTTTAATTTTACAACAGATCGTCAAAAGCGATCTAGGGCTTGGAAGAGAATTAGACCGTAGTCAGTAGCAGTAGCTACTCCTGCCAAGTCGGCTTTATTTGGCCTTCATCTTCGGGAACGCCATAGACTCCCATCGATGGTTACAGAGCAACTCGATTGCTCGGCCCTGTCGGGATGCGTTCTTCCTTCTTTTCAGTGGTATTAGAGCCCTGAGCTATATTAGAGTCATCAGTTCTAATTAGAGCTCTGTCTGATTCCTTCAGGCTATGGCATCCATTAGCAGCATTCAATCAAAGATTTGCAAGATCCTTGACTCCTCAGGATCTGACTTCCTAGCATGGAAGGTAAAGACTTCTCTCATACTGAAAGGAGAAGGTCTATGGCCTTGGGTTGATGGCACATAAGAAATGCCCACAACCACTGGCAAAGAGGTACATGAATGGAGAGAAAGAAATGACAAGGCAATAGATGTCCTATCTTCCTCCATCGAAGACAACATCACACTTAATCTAGCCACACTCTCCAATGCAAGAGAAATGTGGGATACTTTGCTGACCAGATTTCATACGAAATCACGAAGCCAAATTATGTTTCTTGAAGATCAGTTGACCAATCTGAGATGGGATGGTAAAGACGTCACCTCCTTCATCAGAAGAATGAAGGACCTGTTCCTCTCGCTACACAATTCTAGAACAGAGAATGCAGTCTCAACAGAGAAGCAGCTCACATACTTGCTGCGAGCTCTGCCAAGATCGTCTCAGACTATCCGAATATTTCTTGCTAAAGATCCACAGATGACCCTTGAGAAGGTTGTAATTGAGATCAGATAAGAGGTGGAAGCCCGTGAACACCTTGATGACAAGGATATCTTTGATCAAGTTCTCTACAACAACAAAGAGAAGCAAAAGAAGAATTTCAAGCCTAAGAGGGAGTCAGACCAAAGATGCAAATAGTAGTCAGAGAGAGCCAAAGAAAGCAAATAAAAGAGCAAAAATAAGCCGAGACAACAAGACTTGCACGAGATGCACACGAGAAGGTCACACTATTGGTAAGTGCTGGCTCAATCCAAGGATAGAATGCATCCACTGTCACAAGAAGGGTCACGCAGCCATTAATTGCAACCAGAATCCTAGAAACAAGAAAGCTCAGGGCAGACGGGAGAGCGACAATAGCTCATCCGACGTGGAGGAACTCGAGTCCTCCTAAATGGCCGAAGAAAGAGCCAACAATGGCAAGAATCTAGCAGCTTACTTGTGTACTGATGTCTATGTGACATCAACCTCAGATACACAAGAAATAATTCTTGATTCAGGTGCAACGTCAGACTTCATGGCAACAAGACACATGATCATTGATCATCAAGAATCAGAATCTTCCAGATATATAATCTTGGGAGATGGTTCCAGACACAAAGTCAGTGGAACTGGAGTGTTGTGGTTAAGCACGAAAGGAAGAGATAGAAGGCCCAATGATACTCTATATGTGCCCACTCTTTAGAAGGACCTACTATCTAATGCTAAGATGATAGATGTAGGACTAACAATCACCTTTGAAGGCAATACCTATGAAGTGGTTGAATCTGCAACCACTCAACTCATCACCACATGAAAGCGAAAAAGAACCTGTATCACCTCAAGATCCGAATACCTTCAGAGCAAGCCCACAAAATCAACGAATTGATGGATATTGTATGGTACATGAGACTGTATCACATGAATACAGTTGCTCTATACAATGCTAGTCGGAGCGGAGCATTCACTGCAGTCAATATCAAAGATGCAGCATGATTGAAGTCCTACAATGTCTGTAAGAAAGGCAAGATGTCACGTATACATTCACCAAGGATTCTTTCAGAACAAAAGAACTCTTGAAACGAGTACACTCTGACATTTGTGGACCGTTTGATGTGGTCTCCCTGGGATGACTACATCACTTTTATTGACGACTTCAACAAGTTTACAGCTATGTACTTCATCCACAACAAGTCAGAGGCCCTGGACAAATTCATAGAGTTCGTGATGGGCTAAGAAATGGACTGACAAGAAGGTGAAGTAGCTGAGAATGGACAGAGGAGGAGAACCTGTCTCCAAACTCTTTGTAGAGTTTTGTACCATCAAAGACATACTTCACTTGAAGACTGTAGCCTACACACCACAGCACAATGGTGTGGGCAGAGAGGGGAAATTGGACTCTCATGAAAGTTGCAAGATCCATGATGGCCTATTCAAAGGCATAAAATTTTTTATGGGCTGAGGTTGTAGCTACAGCCAACTACTTGCATAACATGACAGGTACATCCAGTGTTGCACATACCACGCCACACGAGGTTTGGTGGGGCAACAAACCAAGACTGACACATGTGCGCATTTTTGAATGTGTCACATATGCCCACATTCCAAAACAGAAAAGAACAAAGCTGGATGAAAAGGTGGAGCAGAGATTCCTTGTAGGATATGATGTTCATTCATCATACTACAAGATCTACATGCCTGACAACATACAGATCAAGACTACCAGAGATGTCAGATTTGATGAGTCAAAGATAATGGCTGACAGAGATCCAGTCGGCTACGAAATCATGACCAGAGGCTACTATGATCTGCCAACATCAACAAAAAGAGCAAACCCTGAGCATCCGAAACAAGATGTTCAGATTGTAGATGGACAGAGTGACTGTTCAAATGACGAGCAACAAGACATGCAACCTGTACCCAGGACACCTGCTATTCACCATAGACAAGTGGATTAAAGTGATGGAAGACGAGATAAATTCCATGGAGCAGAACAATGTCTGGAATTTGGAGCCATTACCAGTAGACAGGAGAGATAAATTCCATGGAGCAGAACTGGAATCTGGAGCCATTACCAGCAGATAGGAAGACTATAAAATGCAAGTGGGTTTATAAATACAAATGTGGACCTGATGGCAATGTATCAAAGTACAAGGCCAGATTGGTAGTAAAAGGTTTCTCTCAGAAGTATGGTGTTGACTACACTGAAACCTTTTTTCCAGTCATCAAACACTCATCCTTATGCCTACTATTTGCATATGCAGTAGCATACAGTCTCAAGATCCACATAGTGAATGAAAAGACCGCCTTCCTACACGACAAGTTGAATGAAGAGGTCTACATGGACCAACCACCAAGATTCATCTGCTCACGCTTTGCCGACTACGCTTGCCGAATGCAAAGAAGCATATACGAAGTGAGACAGTCTGCCAGACAATGGTATAAGAAGAAGGATCACACCCTCAGATCCTTAGGATTTCAACCATTGATGGCCAACTACAATGTCCATACAAAGGTCACAGATGGAGAAATCATAATCATTGTTGTCTATGTTGATGACACTTTGATACTGTCCAGAAGCAACGAGTTGATTGCTCAGGTGAAGCATGATATTTCACAACATTTTGAAATATCAGACATAGGGGAAGCAAGATGCTACCTAGGATTGCAGATTGACAGAGATCTTGACGAAGGGAAGTTGTATCTTCAATAGTCAAGATACATCTAGAAAATAATTGACAATTTTTAGATGACAGACTGCAAGGGAGCTAACACACCAATGGTAGCTGGAACAATTCTGACAACGCAAACTGTTCGCAGAATACAAAAGAGCAGGAAGCCATGCAGAACGATCCTTACAGGAGGTTGATCGAATCACTCATGTACTTGGTAGACAATACATGCCCTGACATTGCTTATGTAATTTTTAGAATGAGCCAGTTCAATATCAATCCAGGCCCTATGCACTAGAAGCTCGCCAAAAAAATTTTACAACTATGTTTCTCTCAGCATGGAGGATTCCAGATCAAGTCCTACAGCGATGCAAGCTAGGCATCCCTAAAAGATGACTGCAAGAGCATCTCAGGAGGATGCACAATAGCAGCTAGTGCAGCTATGATTTCTGTTTGAACCTTGGTAGAAACCTAAAAAGTGGACAAATCTCTACATCCCTATACTACACCTATAAGTAGATCTAGCCACCGCACACACTAGAAATATTTCCAACATTGGCGTCGTTGCCGCTTTTTAAGTATTTTTCTACTAGCTTCTTCTCCTTTTTCTTTTGTTTTTTGATTCCGTGTTGTATGTTTGCTTGTGTGCTTATCTCTATCTACCAACAAACAGCACACGTCATCTCTCCAGGTCCTACACGAGCTGCAGAACAATCTCTCAAACCCGGGGGAAGCAACAAAAGAGTCAACTTGGGCATTTTCTTCAAAAGAAGTGACCCAAGTGACCTTTTTCACAACCAAAGAGGTATATCAGAATTCGCTAGTCTGTCTGCAGCCCTAACATACCCTAATCTTTCATTTTATCACCTCCACAAATTTTGAACACAGTCAAATTTTGAGAAAACAGTCTCATATACTGTCAAAATCCCTTATTTCTCATTAAAATCTTTGTCCTAGAATTCGCTGACTTCATTGAGGCTAGATCTCATTAAGATCAGTCCTTCAGCAGCTCCGCGAATTCTATCTCACAGATTTTGCCCGTTTACTATGAGAACATCACATTTTTCTCTATATTCTCTATTTGCCAGTCAAGCCTCTCTGTTAGAATTCGCCATCCAGCCTAAGAATTCGTCCTCATAGAGCACGATTTTCCTGTACTATCCGCGAATTCTGAAATGCCAAATTTTTTCTCAAAAATCTAAAAAAATCACTATTCTGACATTCAAAAATCTTTTTCATAATTCGTGAGTATTACAGTTAGATTTATCTGCCTCTCCACGATTTCTCAGCCTGTCCGCAAATTCTATAACAATCATAAAGACCAATTTTTGTCCTACACTATCCATTCTGCAAGCAAACTGCCCTTTTTGTCAAGTACAATCATGCCCTGCTCATCTATATTCTGCATCATGTCTCGCGACTATGCTGAATCTTCTAATCCGACTCCTCCACGAATGAACGAAGAATTCCACGTATCGATGCACCAAAGTACGATGGTGAATCTGACCCAGTTCGATTTCTCCAAGACTTTGATAATGCATGCCGTTTTTATGGAGATACCTCTGAAATTGAAAAGCTTCGCCTATTTCCCATGGTACTCTATGGCACCGCCAAGGAGTGGTACTTGAATCTCGAAGCTCCTGATCTTGCTTCTTGGACCACCCTCAAGGATGCCCTCATCAAGCATTTCAAACCATTCAAACTCACTGAGAGCCCGTTCTACTCATATCAAGATGCATCGCGAAGAGTCTGTTCGAAACTACATTGAGCATTTTAAACATCTCAAAGTAGAATGTGTTGATGAAAATATCACTTAACGAATGGCCATAAAACTATTTTTAGTTGGATTGCAAAAAAACATCCACCGTAACCAGTTGACCTTTATGATCAACTTAAAGATGTGATGACTGATGCTATCCGTGAAGAAGACAAAGGTTCCGATGATGACTTTGACCATCATGAAAACAAATCTAAGAATCCGGATTGTCTTAATCACCCAATATCTGATAATATTGCTCAGTCTTCTGAACTTCTACATCAAATGGAAACTTGGCAAAAAGCTCAACAATCTCATATGGATAAACTCACTACCGATTTCCAAACCGCCATGAAACAGATTGCTGAGAAATCCTTTCCAGCAAGGAAAAATGTCTGGTGTCCAATCTACTCATAGCATCACACTGCTAATGAATGCCCTCAACTATGAAATCATTTCCCAGCAGCCACCAGACCAACCATCTATCGAGCTTACCACCCGTACCCGCCACAACAACCTCTACCACAACCAGGGGTTTACCAACCATGACCACCTGTTCCAAATCAATACCCATCCCCACGTCAACAGTTTGTTGTTAACCAACTGCCCCACAAAACGCTGTCCATTATCTTGATCCGAATACCATCGATCCGGCCACCTACTATGTGGAAGATAATACTCAACCGCAATACTCTACTGAAATGGTTGTTTAGTATACCTATGATTCTAATGCTCAACCGGTGGATCCCAATGCCCAAGCTTACAACCCAAACCAAGCTGTCTTTCCCGCACATCAACTACCCACAATACAAGGATGCTTTATCTATGCAGATAAAAATCCTAGTATTCGCTGCCCAGATAAACTCCGCTTTCGTCCAGCTTGTGAAAACTGTGGTATTGAACATCACGTGAAGGACTGCCCATCCCGATCTAAGCCAACCACTCCTGTTTGTTCAGTGCAAGTAGAAACCTTACCAATCGAAACACATCATGCTTGGGTCTTGACTTGGGCACAAACCCAATGCCAAACCCCTACACTTGCACCCAGCAAAACGCAACCGTAGGCGGTTTTTCCAAGTTATGATTCAACCCCGATAGTTTATCCTCTCCCATATGAAAAAATATGGCTGCATCATGAGTATCACCAGCAAATCCACAATGCCGACCAGCAATCTTTGAAAGCCAACAATCACAAGCCCTTTGAAAAAAAACCCTTGAAGGTACCGAAGTCTGGGGAGATTTACTAAAAGCCAATGTCACCCTTCCCTTCCATGTACTCTGGAAGCATGCTGGCCAGTGGAAACAATATATCCAATCCAATACCACCACCACTATTGACGAGTTGCCTGAAATGCCCTTACATCTAACCAATCCACTCAACGAATGAGGCTACATCAAAATCCCAGCTACCCATCATCAATCCCCTGAAGTTTTAGCAGTACTCGATGGAGGTTTTGAGGTTAATATCATTTCTACATCCTTCATGATGGTCCGTTGTGTGTCACAGAGTTGCTCTAGATGGAATAACCTATTTGCTAGATTCTGTGGAGTATCGAGCTCAAGGTTGTAGGCTACTCGAAGGGAGGGGATATGGAATTCCACAAGCATAATGGCTTCTCGACCATATGTGAGATGGAAGGGGGTTAAGCCTGTAGCTCGCTTTGGGGTAGTGCGATAAGCCCAAAGAGCAGCATGGAGTTTGAGCTCCCAATTCAGATCGGCTCGATTCGACGGTTTTGGTGAGAATTCCACATAGGATCTTATTGGTGGATTTTGCCTGGCCATTACAGCGTGGATAGTATGGGGAACTTTTGCGATGTATCACAAAAAATTTGGAAAGAAGATCTACTATGACAGAGTTAAGGAAATGTGTACCCCTATCACTGATAAGCTCTAGAGGACATCTGAACCAAACTATAACCTGTTCATAGAGAAATTTGACGGTAGAATGAGCGTCAGCATTGCGAATAGCTCTTGCTTTGGCCCATTTGGTGTAGTAGTCCATAGCTACTATGATATAATGAGATTGTGTGTGTCGAGCAACAGGGCTAATAGGTCCGACATAATCAATTTCCCATTTTTGAAAAGCTTGATCAGTGGTTACAGGGTGTAAAGGCATGTAGTCTGTTTTTTGAAAGCGTTTTGTGCGTTGGCAGACATCACAAGCTTTAGTGTAATTGTGCGTATCCTTAAAGAGTGTTGGCCACCAAAAACCGACTAAGAGGATTTTTTTAGCAGTTGTTTTAGAAGAGAAATGGCCGGCACCAATACCTTCATGAGTGAGGGAAATTACAGAGGGTATTTCTCCTTCAGTAAGACATCGTCGGATAATTCCATCTAACCCTTTCTTGTAGAGTTGTCCTGCAATTAACGTATAAGGTTTAGTTTTGAAGACCAACGCACGTTGTTCAGGTTTAGAGAAGGAAGGATCCATCTGTCCTAAAGTTAAATATTTGGTAATTTCCTTAGCCCATACAAGTGTAGAGTCAACTTGGAAAAGGATTGCACAAAAAGCATGGCATGATCGATCATTGAAACTTAGAGATTTCCAGGTTGGCGATAAGGTCCTACTATACCAGGCCAAAGCCTTCAAAGGCAAACTGAAATTTTCGGGCCAAGGACCTTACGTGATAAAAAAAATGTTTGCCTCTGAATATGTCCAACTCCAAACCCTTCAAGGCAATATCCTCGACACTGTAGTCAATGGGAGTCGACTAAGAAAGTACAACGAACCCTGCTTTTATCTCGATATGTATTGGTTGTTTCTTTTCTACTTTTTTTTCTCTTCTCCCTTTTTATTGTTTGCGTGTCATTTTGACCACATTTTTGTTGTGATTTCTTGTTCCACCCATCAAGATACTATCAGATCAGGTATACCAACAGTCTTCTCTGAGAAAACCACAAAAGTTATTAGGTTTCAGACGAAATTTTTTCACAGCATCTCAGATAGAATTTTTCTGACCCTTTTTTCACAAAGCGTGATTCATTTTTGACCTCCGCAAATTCTGTCTCAGATAAAAAAAATGTCAAAAAAATAGAAAAAAGGTAATTTTCTTCATCAGAGATCCATTCTCAGAATTTGCAGACAATTCACTGGAGCTCAAATTGATTTTCACGACTTTCTTACTATCTCCGCCAATTCTGATCAGATAAATTTTTGCACTATCAGACGTTTTTCTCTTTTGGCAATAAAAAATCACTTACAGGAATTTGCGGGCCCTCAGAAAGTTGCCTCAAAATTCGCGACCATCATTACCAAATCGTGGAGGCTGAGGACGATTTTGGGGTGAAGTTGAGAATTTCTGCCTAAAAAGTCTATATATAGGCCTCCACCTTCTCTCCACGAGTTCATTTTAGATTGCTGCTCTCGAGTTCATGCCAAATTTTTTCAAAATTTTCAAAATTCTCAGAGCAATCTAAAATCACTGTTATCATGGCTTCCCGCGATTCCTCACTGAGCTTGCATCGTCGTAAACCCCCTTGTCCTTATTCAGGGGATATAGTCATGATCTATCTTAAGAATTACGCTGAGTAGCTCACACTTGCCAAGGATATCCTCACAAACCTTCGATTTAAACTGACACTTTTCCGAGACCAGCAGAGCGAGAGCCTCATCCGAGCAGCCTACTCGACCTATTCAGATGAGTTCCAAACTTTCCGGATTACATCCAAGAGTGGCAGCTATTCTATTATCAACGTCTCTCCTGGGGATCTTCAGAGCGTCGGCTTTCCTAATCACGGAGAGACAATCCATGGAAAGGGCACCAGCTATGATGCCAAGTACTTTACCAAGTTTTTGACAGACGACTACAAATCCATTGTCCAAACCAACGACAGGATCGCTATCCGCCTCATCACGGATCCCCATCTACGGGCCGCCTTAGAGATCCTCGTCACTATGGTCGCAGTAGATACCACCAAGATGGATCGCATCCCATCGAGCGATCTCTTCTCCCTAACCCTCACCATGGACGACCCCACTCAAAATTATAAGTTGTGCGGAGCTCTGAAAGCCCGCAAATCAACTACCAGATGTGGGTATCTCCTCCACATATTGGTCACCAAGCAATTGGGATCTAAGATGGCTGCTGCCATCAAGGAGTTGGATGTTGTTTATCCAAGCATGTAAAAGCGAGCCACCCCCCAATCGACAGCAGAACCAGTCTCACCAGCCCCACCTACTAAGAAGTAGAAAGGCAAGGCGGTCAACACATAAGTAGATGTCCCGCATGACATTCTATCCAGCGACATTGGGGTAGAATATGCTGAATCCGAAGGGAGCCTTAAACCATCTCAGATCCTAAAAGAGGTCCTAGAGCAACAGGTAGCCTTACTTCACCAGGCCCAACAACGCCGACAAGCAGTAGCAGTAGCAGCAGGCAGCTCCGGAACGACAAGCACTTCTGGCTCTGATCCTATGGGCGTGATTCCATCCACACAAGCAATCTCCTCGCCATCACTTGCTCTCACACTCCCACCACCACCCCCACCGTTTACTGCCACCTCCACACCCTCACTGACTCTCAACACAGGCTTCCCTTCCACACTTCCACAAAAGCCCTCCCCTGTACAAATCTCCACCCTACTTGACTCCACAGTCAACGTAGATGATTTTGCATTACAATTACTAACTGCATTAGCATCAACCACTGTCACCACTAACCCAATCCCACACTCTCCGTCAGATAGTACCTCCCCACCCCTCAATCCACAATCACCTCCACCTATCTTTTATACACCTCCGTCTAGTCCTGTTCCTGATTTTCTACCATTTAACCCCATGCCGTATCCTAACTACACACGCACACTCCCTGACATTGGTCCTTGGGAGCAGTTACCCCTTACAGCCCAAAAAGCGGTATGGTTGGTGAATGAGCTCCAATACAATCTATTCGGCACCCTAGGAGGACAGTATACTATGCGACAATTTGACGATGGTGTTATGGTGGACCTTCAGAAAGAAAAAACAAGGCTGGAGGAGGAAAACAAACAACAGCAGTTGCAGATCCAAAATCTCACAAATTACAATCAACAACAACAGCAGATGCTACTCCATCTCTAGAGCCAGCTCCAACTGAAGGTATCCAATATGCAGCAAACCATCGATACCCTCAAAGCCAAGAAGGATGAGGCTATAGCAGATTCACAAGCAACACGTTCTGCTATGAAAGAACATTTGGAAATGGTGGACTTCAACGACTTCGCACCACCAGCTATTCCTGAGGGAACTGCCATTTCAGTGGTGGGCTATCAAACACTGGTCCAAAAGCTGAAAGCCACGACGGATCAACACTCAAAATTACAACAATCATACATTGCTTCCGTCGAGGCCCTAAACTAGCACATAGCCACCTTGGAAGAACGCTTAAAGGCTGCTGCCTAGTCGACACCGTCGGTTCATGCAGAGCATGCCCAATTCCATGATTCGGGACACCACTTTGATGGACCAGATGGTGGAGATGGAGCAGGATTTCAACAGCCTCCTCCTGCCACTCAAGGCTCCGCATTTCAAGGCCAATCCCTGGGGCAAGGAGCTCAAACACCAACCAATCCATCGGGCTCTGGGAGTACCAGCTCCCAACATTTTTTTTTCTCTTCCACCGCTTCTAACCCCCTCGACACCACTAACCCCACCTTCATTCCACGACAATTTTCTCCTAAGTCACAAAGAATTGTAGAAGCTAATCCCTCGTCTCCTCTATCTCCTGATCCCGATCCACAAACCGAACACGAGATTGCCTCTAAAGCCCCAACCATCCGGCACAGAATTATGCCCACAGAACCAAGCAAGGAGTTGCGCGCCTCTCAGGAGTTTGCAAAGAAGTATCCAACAATGAAAGAGCGAGGTGGCTACATACTGCCAGACTTGGACCAGTGTCAGACACATAAAGCAGCAGTCAAACTCCTGGATCCACAACCTCTTTGGCGTCATCAGCTCTTTCTGCAAAGTAAGACCTCAATGGCAAGGTATCTTGAAGCTCCCTCCTACATGCACACCAATCCTTATTACTATCCAGTAGCGAGGAGAGAACCGTTTCCTACCACCAAGGTCAAGAACAAAATCTTTTGGACTAAGCTCACAGGCGTGGATACTGGCAACTTAGCCGAAGACATGGTCACCAGCTGCCGAGTATTCTACCAGAAGTGGCAATCCTAATCACGATGTCAGATACTTTGCAAATAATTGTGGCCTGGTGGCATTTCTGGCAAACGTTGCAAGGCTCTATTATCGCACTGCACTCACTTCTGCCCTACACGTTGATATGGTGGAGCTATGGAAAACCCATAACTTTCTCCAGGGTATGCTCCATTACTACAAACCCATGCCCTTCCTGAACAAATTACGGTGGCAAATGATGGAGGGCATCGGCACGACAATCTACCACTCCCGACAATAACAGTCTCGTCTCCAAGAAGCACAAAAGATCCAGGATGAAAAGACGTCGATTGGTGTGGGACCACCTATCCAATAAGGAGGGGGATAATGTTAGTAACTGTGCTAACACAGAGAAAATAAAAAAATAATAATAAAACTCCGTGGCATGTGTTTTGTAAGACCACTTATGAGTATTTGTCAATAAACTTCAAGCCATGGCATGTGAGTAGAAGCTTAACTAATAATAAAATAGCTTAAACTTAGATTTAAAACTTAGACTTAGGAAACTTAAGATTAGAAATATTTTATCTTAAGTTTTCCTAAGTTAAGAAATTTAAAGTTCTAAATCCTAAGTTAGAAGTTCTTGAAAAGCTAGAAACAGATTAGTCCCATAAGTTAGTAGACACTTATGAAAGACTCTCCTTGCCATAAAAGGAGAGGTATTTGCATTGTAGCCAACACTTTTGAGATTAAACTATCTTGCTCTCTATTTTATGTCATTTGTGTTTCCTTTGGAAAGGTGCATAGCTTGAGGGAAGGTGCTCGGGCCTCCTCTTGCCTCCTTTTCATCGGTTTATTGTGGCATGTTCTTTATTGCTTAATGCTTAATAATAGCCACAATATTATTTTATTGCCCTTTGGGTGTTAAGTAGAATTTAGATTAAACACCTTGCTAGTTGGGTAAGCCTTAGCAAGGGTTTGTATTTTGTCACCTTAGATAGTTTCATTTATGTTTTGAGCACTAGTTGGGTAAGCCTTAGTGCTTCCGTCATTACTTCTTAGTTTTGCATTTCTGTTTGAACCTTGGTAGAAACTTAAAATGTGGACAAATCTTTACCTCCCTATACTACACCTGTAAGTAGATCTAGCGATCACACACACTAGAAATATTTCCAACAAAAATTTCATAAAAATTGTAAAAATTCATCTATCTGAAAATGATTGTAGTGGGTTTCTTTTCTTGCCTAACCTCAAACCAAGATCTAGTCAATCTAGCATCAAAGAGACGAGATTAGTTGTCACGTGTAGGGTCGTTCCCATAAGAGTGATAGTATACTTCAGATTTCAACATGAATGGAGGATCCAAATCTAACACTAACATCCATTAACCCTAAACATTAACACTAAGATCCATTAACACTACAATTCATTAACACTACACATCCACGACAAAGATAACTTACCCTTTCTCTCTCTCCCTTTCTCTCTCATAAAAAGTATAATAACACTCAATCCCAATAACATTCAGATCCAACAATTAGCAAAACCCAAAGAAAGCATGAGAGATAGAAGAGGAAAGAAGAAGAGCAAGGACATTCATCAATCCAATTCTGAAGAGAACCAATCCTTTATTGAAATGAAGAAATGAACATGAGGAGCAACTCGATTTGGTCCCTTTTTATAATAGAGAGGAGGACCTTGGCCCCTCTGAATCCTATTGGTCCATTTCTACCTCCCTGAGGGTCACCTTGCATGAGATTGCGTCAAAAAATTAGCTTCTACCTCAGGTAATCTATCTCAAACAAATGAGATGGATGTTTATTTTCTTAGTTCTTTAGTTTTTGGTCCTAATGACCTTAATTGCATTAAAGATAAAGTTAAAGATCAAGTTGTTAATGTTTTTTTGTAATTTGACCAATGCATCGGCAACTTTTCAACAGATGATGAACGATTTGTTCAAACCATATTTGGGAAGATTCGTAGTGGTATTCTTAGATGATATCCTAGTGTTTAGTAAGACTTAAAAGGAACATAAAGAGCATCTTAGGATTGTTTTGGAGATCCTAAGAAGAGAAAAGCTCTTTGCCAAGGAGTCTAAATGTGATTTTTTTGCGAAGGAATTGTCCTACTTGGGGCATAAGATTTTCGAACGAGGAGTGAAGATTGAGCTAGACTCAATCATATTCAATCTAGGTATTGTACCTATGAGAAGGAACTGTTAGCAATTGTTCATTTCTTGAAAATTTGACGACCTTATTTATATGGAGCCAGATTTGAAGTTTTGACGGATCATCAGACTCTTCGATATTTCTGTGATGCTACATATTTAAAGAAGAGGCAAGCTAGATGGACTGAGCTGATGCAAATCTTTGACTTTTCTATACGTTACTGTAAAGGAAGTCAAAATACTCTAGCGGATGCTTTGAGTAGGTTACCGGTTATTAATCAGTTGTGCTTTACTATTATAGAACCGGGGTTGTTTCAGTCTCTTCAAGGACTATATGAGTCTGATTCTTATTTTGGAAAGTATTGGCAACAAGTACTTTCAGGGGTCAATTCAGGTTTGCAAGATTCCTCGAATCAGGGAAAGACTGAAACAAATTTTCTAATTCGAAACATGATTTTGTTTCGTAAAAGAAAGATATGTGTACCTGAAAATGACCCTATAAGGGCCCAAATCTTGCATGAGTGTCATGATAGTCCATATGCAGGACATCCGGGTATACAAAAAATACTTGACTTAGTTCGAAGGCAGTTTTGGTGACCTAAGATGAAAAGTCAGGTAGAGGCCTATGTACTTAGATGTAGTAAGTGCCAGATAAATAAAGCAGAAAGACTAAAAGCTAGTGGCCTATTGCATCCTTTAGATATTCCTACAGGAAAGTGGAAAAATATATTTATGGATTTTAAGGTCAAGCTTCCACGTACAGGGAAGGACCACGATTCGGTTTGGGTTATTGTTGACAGATTTATGAAGTTTGCTCAATTTATCCCAACAAAAAACTATGGTGAATTATTCAAATTTAAAAAAGTGTGGGAACCATCCAAATTGGAGGGAAACCCAACTTTATTCAATAACTTGACATTTAGGTCCCACGACATTAAAAGTCTCGCATGCTGAATTCACACGTGTGGGACGCCCTACACATGTATTTTTGATCTCCTAAGCCCAATAACACCATAAAGATCAGACTAGCATTGGTTGTCAATAGGAAAGCTGATCATACAAGCAATATTATTGTATTACAAGCAAGATCTGCCAACAAAACATAAGACTAAGCATCATAAATGTCTTTACTCGACTAGAGAGAGAAAATAGCAAGTACAAAACTCGTGGAGAGAGAGAGAGGGCACAAAGAGCTTGTCTCCAAATTTGCATTACACACAAATTTCATCATTTTCTCAATGAGAGTACATCACATATATATAGATCCATGGACTCTCTTCCTACTTTGAGTTGAATTGGAGTTGTGGATCCACCTCTCAAGCTATCTAGACTTATCCAAGCCACCTCACTATGTTAATTGTGTCACATAGTCTTTTCATGCATTAAATGTGGCATGTAAAGTACAAATGGCAACTCCTATGGTAGCTCGAGTTTCTACATCTACCTACCATGAATATTTTATTCTAAGATGAGTCTTTACTAAGCCAAAAGAGCTCAATTCATCTTTGGCATTTCTAGGACCCCTATTCACAACATTAGATAGATTTTTCAATATTTTGACACTCCTAAAAATGTATCTAATGTGCATCAGGCATTGATCTTGAGATAAGACCAAGATTAGACCTATGCTTTGAGAAGGCACTTTTGCAAAGTGGCTTTGTGAGAAGATCAACAAAACACGAAGCTGTGTCGACATGTTCTAAGTTGATTTCACCTCCAATGAGCTTTTCCCTTACAAAATGGTGTGCCCCTTCTATATGCTTGCTTCTTGCATGAAAAATAGGACTATTTGCAAGAGCTTGTGCTGATATGTTGTCACATTTGATCAAGGGAAGATCATCCTCTTTGATGCACTTTAGCTTCATGATTAACCTCTTGATCCAAAGCACCTCTTTAGTTGTTGTAGTGAGTGCTTTGTACTTGGCCTCACAAGATGATAGAGATATGGTATCTTGCTTCTTTGAAAGCCAAGACACAAGATTGCCTCCAAGAAAGATAGTATATGCATTAATGGACTTCCGATCCATTTTATCATTTGCAAAATCGGAATCTGAATAGCCAACAATGGTTAGATCTTCATTCTTGTACAATAAACCATAATCTTGAATCGAAGACACATATCTTAGAACTCTCTTGGCCATCTTCCAATGTTGGATCTTGGGATCTTGCATAAATTGACTCAATTTGTGCACACAATAGCTCAAATCGGATCTAGTGTAAGGGAATGGTCCCTATGTCTTCAATAGCACACTCATGATCATTTGTTGTGGAGATGGACTTCTTGGCTCCTTCACAAGGTGACATGGATGAAAAAGAATGCTTGGAGCTACACATATGTGAGGAAGCTCTACTGTCGATATACCACGAACCATCCTTCTTGAAAGCTGATGAAGAAAAACTCGAGACCATAAGAGATCCCTCTCCATAACTTGCATGAGCATCTTCCTTCTCTTCATTAGAAATGTTGGCTTGCTTGAATTGACTCTTCTTCTTGAAGCAATTGGTGGCATAATGCCCCTTCTTGCCACAAAAGAAACATTTGATGTTTTTCTTCTTCTTCTTGGATGTGGAAGCTTGAGAGGACTCATCCTCATCTCCTTTCTCCTTGGAAAAAAGATTGTTCTTGCTTGAAGAGGATTGGTGTTGATTCTTACTTCTTGTCTTGTGCTTGTCTTTGGTAAAGAGAGCTTTACCATCAATGTTGAGAGATAGTCTCTCCATTTTCAAGAGTTTATACTCTTGTCTTGATTCTTCAGAAATGAGCACACTTTGGAGTGCTTCCAGACTTGGTAGCTCCTCCTTAATGGCATTACTCTGAACAAGGTTGTAATATTCTTCCTTTAATCCATTAAGTATGACTTGAACAAGTTTATTTTGGTTGATGGAGTCTCCTATGCATGACAATTCTCTATGGAGGTCTTTAACTCTCATTACATAAGCTGAAGTACATTCATCACTTATCTGTACACTTTGAAAAATTTGGTTTCTTAGTGTTAGAAGTCTAGAAGTATTCTTTGCCTCATAGATAGACTTGAGAGTATCCCAAGCATCTTTGGCATTAGTACAGACACCAATTTCTCTTAAGATGTCATTTGAGACATTCATCTTAATATAATGCAAAGCCAGTCTGGCTCTCTTTTTTTACTTTGAAATTTCTTGAGGAATTTGCGGTTCTTCTTCAATGCCAAGTACAATATCCATCACATCTTGTAGTATTAAGACAGATTCCATTCTAACCTTCCAAATTGAGTAATTGGAGGTTGACAATCTTTCACTTGCTTCTAATAGAAAGACACCCATTGAAGTCATAAAGAATGATGAAAATAAAAAAAGTTGGATAAAATAATTGTTTATCTTCTCACTATAGGAACCAATCAAGGGTACAAAACCAAATCCTATGTAAGACTAAGCAAAAAACTATGAGATAGATCTCACTAGCTTGACAATCTCTCTAAAACAAGATTTGAATCATAAAAAAAGATGAAGTATGGCAAAAGTTATGGTTCTCTGAATTTCACACATGTGAAATATTCCAAAAAAGTCAAATTGACTCAAATACAATCTATTTGTATGAAACAATTTACCTAGAACCTCTAAATTTTGTCTAGATCACATATAGATGAGATTGTGCAACTTTTGGATGATTTTTGTGATCATTCAAGCAATAAATGACATGTACACACGATTTGCATAGGTCTAGGCGCCCTACCTACGACTCTTCAAAAGCTTATAACTTTTGATTGGCTTATTGAACTGTCATGATTCAAATTGCATCAGATTCTACACATTTCTAGCTTTCTAGTGGGTTAATTTGCAAGAAATCTGGATCTAAGGTGAGAGAGAACCACCAATCTGAAAATGGCAGATTTCACATGTGCCAGCACCTGAAATTCCGTACAGTACCTGATCTGGCCCATTCAATGTGGTTTGAAGCTCTAAATCACCAGAAAATTGCAAACTAGCTAGAAAGTAGAATCTAGACAATTCCTAGCTTGAAATCTGATTAGATCTACAAACTTTTTGATTAGATTTGCTTGTAAAACTTAGGTAGGCTCTGATACCATGTTGAATTCACACGTGTCGGATGCCCTACACATGTATTTTTGATCTCCTAAGCCCAATAACACCATAAAGATCAGACTAGCATTGGTTGTCAATAGGAAAGCTGATCATACAAGCAATATTATTGTGTTACAAGCAAGATCTATCAACAAAACATAAGACTAAGCATCATAAATGCCTCTACTCGGCTAGAGAGAGAAAATAACAAGTATAAAACTCGTGGAGAGAGAGAGGGCACAAAGAGCTTGTCTCCAAATTTGCATTACACACAAATTTCATCATTTTCTCAATGAGAGTACATCACATATATATAGATCCATGGACTCTCTTCCTACTTTGAGTTGAATTGGAGTTGTGGATCCACCTCTCAAGCTATCTAGACTTATCCAAGCCACCTCACTATGTCTAATTGTGCCACATAGCCTTTTCATGCATTAAATGTGGCATGTAAAGTACAAATGGCAACTCCTATGGTAGCTCGAGTTTCTACATCTACCTACGTTGAATATTTTATTCTAAGATGGGTCTTTACTAAGCCAAAAGAGCTCAATTCGTCTTTGGCATTTTTAGGACCTCTATTGACAACATTAGATAGATTTTTTAATATTTTGACACCACAAAAAGGCCTAAAGTCCTTTTATTGACTTGTATCTAATCAAATAACTATGTGATCATCGGGTCGGACTTACACACACAGGGTGCCAAATCCCTCTCACTGATTAACTAGGGTTAGGATTGCCTTAGAATCCGCAAACCCTCCAACAATATCCCCCACCAAAACTGGTGGCGGTCCCATGACACCTGCGAGATGTAGTTATTGGGGACTTTTATTAGCTTCACGCTGAATTTTGATTAAATGGTATTGCACCTTCTTCATAAAGTCGAGGC
Source organism: Diphasiastrum complanatum (assembly GCA_029204225.1). Classification (NCBI taxonomy): domain Eukaryota; kingdom Viridiplantae; phylum Streptophyta; class Lycopodiopsida; order Lycopodiales; family Lycopodiaceae; genus Diphasiastrum; species Diphasiastrum complanatum. The sequence continues at coordinate 91,514,307 of CM055092.1, read as the reverse complement.
GTGCAGTATTAAAATCCAAGTTGTGTGGCAGAAAACAACGCTGGACTCCGGAAATCCACTTTGAGGTTGTCCATGATGTGAAGCGTGATTCTCAAGAGCCTCCCATCATTGCTGCACGAAAGTATAAACGAGCAACCGGCAGCTGATTTTCGATATTCTCTATGGCCATCAGCTTATTGGATCGAATGCTAGAGGGGGGAGGCAATCGTCCCATCTGGTTGCCATTGACGCCAACAAAGTTGGATCTTTCTCAAATAGTGTTGATTGTCGCACCGTTGGATCTAGAGAGTGGACATACTCTCTCTGGTATGCTTGTAAAGCCCGGTGGAAGTCCACTGATATGGTCCAGCTGTAGGTCTGATGGATGATTGGCCAATTGGGCATATGGATGGTGATTTTGTCCATAGCCAATCCCAAATTTTTTCATTTATTCCTTCACGGCATTGGCACATAATAGGGATTGACCTGCAACTGGCAAGGGTTGGCGATGTAACTCCTGATTAATTTTGGAGTTTTCTCAAAAATAGTGATTCTCTATGTCGGCTGCTCTCCCAATGCAAGTATTTTGTCCAACTCTTTCCCGACCTCTATCTCGGAGGTCTTAAACTTCATAACCCATCCACCACACGAGGACTCATGTGGATGTTGTTTTAAGAAGGTCTAGATCTGGTCCTCGACGCTAATGGGCTTTCTGAATAGAGGTGTAGTCCTTGATGAGGATGGACCCGCTTACATTGCCGATAAAATTGGCAGTTGTTCAGCTAGTTCTGGAGTGGCCCCCTAGTCCATGCTCGAATCTAACCCTGTATCCATTTGTACATCTTCTTGGAGCGGAGGGGAGAATTGCGGCATGACCGGTACAGGGATTTGTGGTCCAGCTTCCAACACTTAAGCGGCTATTTTTTCATAGGTGGTGATGGTCTCTTTAGGCATTGCCAACTCGGTTGAAGCTGCTCCTGTGAACATGTCAAAGTGGGCTTGGAATCCTTGAAGGTCCACTTTGTATGTTTCCACTTTCTTGAACAGATACGCGATCTCCGTCGGTGTGACCGGATGATCTGGTATTTGTGTCTGAATATAAGCATCACGCTCAAGGGTGGTCGCATCCAATTCATCTTGAATACATGTGAACAATTGACCCTTCAACAGTTGCACATGTTGTTTTGTATCCTACATGGCCTTATCACCTGATCTTGTGCAGTTGTCAAGGCATTTTGCAAAGAGCTAACATGTTCTTCTAGATGATCAGCCTGTTGCTGGGCCAGTTTCTTTTCAGCTTCAAACTTGTCTTCATGCTGTTTGACAATTTTCAACTCTCGATTCAGCTGGACAATCTTCTGGCTGATCAGATCGTTTTCGGATCCCATATCTAAAATTCTCTACTCCATTTCCAGCATAGACTGGATCACTTGTGCAAGGCTTGAGACCAAACCGAGAGCATCACCAGAATCTACTATCCTAGAGGCGGCAGCAACAGGAGGACCCGATGGTACTGTCCTTGGTTGGCGTGGAATAGGTGCCAATACTTCTTCTTCTTAAAAAATGTTGTCTTCCTCGAAACCCTCAAGCACGATGGCGTTGAACTGATTCGGTGATTTCACAGCTTTGTCGACCCGAAGTGCGGCTGGGCTATCTTCAGTGTGAGGTTGCTGGCTGACATCTTCAACACCGACAGTAGATTCATGGATCTGTTCGAATCCTCATCCAGGGGATTGGAGTTCAAAGGGCGCAGGGCTTTGAAACATTTCAAAAATTTTGGTGGCCCCAAGGGGGTCAGAATCATTGAACATATCCATGAAAAATTGCGTTTTTGGTGAGGTGGCTTCAGTGTGTGGAGGTGAGGCGGCCTGGGTAGCTGTGATGGGAATGGTAGTCCCAATGGTCACAAACTGTCCTTGTGTGGAATCAGAGGCGAGAGAAGCATCAGAGATGGGGGGAATGGGAAGTTCAGTGCGAACAGCAGCAGGGGGTGAAAGCGTAGCTGATGATGTATGCCTAGTGCGACGTCGTGACATGGAAGGCGAGTCAAGAATGACGATCTCGCTGCGTGGACGATGACGACTACGAGAGTTCGAGGCTTGGTGTGACGACTCGGCCGATGCTTCTTTGTAGACCGAAAGCACAGAATCCAGGTGGAAACCATGGATTTTGTTTTCTAGGTGAGAAGCAGCTAGAAGAGACAATAAAGAGCCAACAATGAATTGCTGCTTAATATTGCCCTTAATAGCTCATTTGAGCTCACCAGAAACAGTCTTGAACCAATTATATGGTTCAAGAGGGGCTTTGGCCAACTTGGCATAGGACTCCACTATCCTATGGAGGATCTGTGATGTGATGCGGTCTTTCCTAAGGTTGCCAACCATCAGGAAGTTGTTCAGTAGCTAGGCAGCGACGTGTATTGAAGGCTCAGTGATGGCTTCTAAAAAGTATCTGTCATTGGTCCAGTGCAGATCATTGGTGAGGTCAATGTATGGCTTGATGGCCTGTTTTGTCTTCTTGTGACTGGGTGAGGCTTGTGTACCAGATGTTATACTTATGGCTACAAGGGCGGCCTTAGTGATGTGCACCTTGTGTGTTGCTCCCTGCATTGCAGTGAGCAAAGGCTCCGCAAGGGTCATCCACTGAGTGACCATGCTTGTGTTAGGAAGGATCATGATGTCCGTTGTAGATGGGACATCACGATGGATAGTATAACACGGAGACTGGAAAGTATTAGTAGAAGGCATGGTGATCAGAAATGTAACGTAAGACGTGTGAATGTATATCAGAACGCAGTGCAGGAAGTTTGGAAGGCTTTGGTCGTGGGAAAAATTTGCAAGAGCTTTGCTAGCACAAGTGATGAATGAATCAAATTCAGCCAACTTATAGGTGAATTTGGTGGGTCCATTATACTGAATACTACTTTGGTTGATCAGTTTTGAACAAAAATTTGCAGGCATGTACAAAACTATAAAAATAGACGATAAAAATCTCGGTGAAGATTTCTGGAGATTTGAACCTATCAGGCGAACGTTTTCCAAGGCTGGCAAAGGATGAACCTTCGCCCAAGAGGGTCCTTCGCCCAGGTGGGTCCTTCCCCCAAGTACTATCGTAAATGCATTTTTCACAATCTAAACCTATGAACAACCTAATTTTGATCTTTTAAGATCATCTAGTAGGTTGATGAAGGTTCATAATGAGGGTAAGGTGCTTGGCGAAGGTTCCCAAAATGGCATATCACTGATCCTTCGTCTAACTCAAAAACTGGATTTTCTCTTCACATGAACCTCCGCCCACGTCAAATTAGATAAATCTAGAGTGGATGTACAATCTGAGAGCTCAACGAAGGTTTTTGGTATTGTATAGGCCATATCTGACCAAAACAGTGATTTTATAAGTCAATTTCCATCAACAAATACTGTGTTTCTTTTTTCCCATGCTGATGACTTTCTGACTTTTGCTCATCAGTGTTTTCTCAATTTTTGTTTTTCTTTTGTTTTTTTATTTCATTTTATTTTATTTTATTTTATTTTACTGTCCTTTTCCAAAAAATTCAGCAATTTAAATACTGAAACAAAAAATTGAAAAACAAATAAAATTAAAAAACCATTGAGATCAGACTTGCTGAACTGGCGGTGCAGACTGCCAAAACTTGCGTAATCGGCTGCCATTTATCGGAGTATCAAATTGTTTTCCATCCAAGAAACTATAAGCTTCTGCTCCAACAAGACGATCCAAAATGCTTTCAGTAAAAGGTAACAAAAAGTGATGCTTCCGTGTCATTTTGTTCAACACCTTGCAATTCCAAATCTGACGGATTTGACCGATTTTTGTTGTTTTTTCTGATATCTCAGATCCAAATGGATCTTAAGATTGGTGAATAGCTTTCTCTGTTTAACAATCAAATTAGATTTCAAACAAGCAAATCCACTTAAATCAAGCAAAATCAATCCCAAACTAACCCTAAATGCAGATCTAACACTATTCATGCCAAGACAAGATGCCTAATGCAAGCTAACCATCCAACAATCATGCTGCAAACTAAAAAATTGGTGTAGCTCCTCGGCAACGATGCCAAAATTGTAGTGGATTTCTTTTCTTGCCTAACCTCAAACCAAGATCTAGTCAATCTAGCATCAAAGAGACAAAATTAGTTGTCACGCATAGGTTCGTTCTCCAATATCGGGTCCACGCGCACAAGTTAAGGAGGATCCTGAGCAGCCGTACTTCCGCGTTCCATTCCAATATCAAGTGTATAACCAGAAAAATATACAGTTTTGTGGTGTGATAAATTACTTGATTTGGACTCATCTGTTCAACAATGGCAACTCCAAGCGAGAGTGTCCTCAATGAGTCAAGCAAATTAGAAGGATCCGGCAACTATGCAGTTTGGAAATTCAAACTGAAAAATATTTTGATGAAAAAGGAGCTATGGGAGATCGTGACAGGTGAAGAGACAAGGCCAGTGATTGAAGAAGATCAGTGGAGATTTGACAAGAGAAAACGGAAAGCACAAAATGTCATCAACTTATCAGTTAGAGATGCAATTATTTCTTACATTTTGGCATGGGATACGTTGAAGGCATTGTTTGAGACCACAGACACATGTCGAGTGCTATTCCTGAAGACGAAGCTGCACACATTGTGGATGGATGATGGTGCAACTGTTGCTGATTACCTACTGAAGATCAAAGAAATTCGTGACCAATTAGCAGCAGTTGGGGAGCGAGTACAGGATCGTGAGATTGTGCAGTTGACATTGAATAGTTTGAGTGAGTCACATCAAATGTTTGTGACAAGTATAGCCATGGAAAAATCTTCCAACCTATGAAGAGTTAGGTGGATTGCTTTTGCAGGAAGAACAACGTCAAGAGAACTTGAGTCATCGCAATAGGGATCAAGCTCTTGCAGTGAGAGGACGTGTTGGTAGATTTGGTCGTGGAAGACACCAATCAAGAGGTGGAAACTCATATCATGGATCGTTCCAACAATTTCAAGAACAATCCAATGATGGCCCAAATCGAGGCAATTGGAATCAAGGCCGAGGTCAAGGACGCGTCTATTCCAAGCAAAATAAACCTGGCCATTGGGAGTGTGAATGCTTCAAGAAATAGAAGGAGATAGTGGACCTTTCAACATGATCTCAGTAGGAGGCTCAAAGTATTATATAACCTTTATTTATGATTACAGTAAATATGCCAGAGTCTACTTTATTCACAATAAATTAGAAGCATTTGACAAGTTCACAATGTACGTGAATTGGGCAGAAAGATGCACATGAAGTAAGGTGAAACAGATTCGAATAGATCGGGGTGGAGAATACATCTCAAACTGATTCATTGATTTCTGCAATGATCGTGGTATCATTCACAGAATAACTGCATCTTACACAACACAGCACAACGGTGTTGCAGAAAGAAAGAACATGACTCTAATGGAAGCCGCCAGGTTACAGTGATGATCTTTCCATCTGTAGTTCTTACATAAACATTGGAATCAGCCATTAGTGACTTGAATCCTAAGGATTTCAGGTCTTGATCTTTTTTCTTATACCATTGTTGTGCTGACTGCTTCAGACCGTAGATACTCCTATGCATTTTGCATGCATAAGTAGGAAGTGAGTTCGAAATGTAGCCTGGAGGTTGATCCATGTAGACTTCCTCGTCTAGCTCGCCATGTAAGAACACTGTCTTTTCGTCCATGATGTGAATCTTGAGATCATAAGCAACTGCATATGCAAACAGTAAACGTAGGGACAAATGTTTCATGACAAGAGAGAAGGTTTCAACATAGTCAATACCATATCTCTGAGAAAACCCCTTCGCTAAAAGTCTTGCTTTATACTTAGAAATATCTCCATTTGGTCCATACTTCAGCTTGTATATTACTCACTTGAATTTTACAGTCTTTCGCTTATCTGGTAATGGCTGCAATGTCCATACCTGATTTTTCTTCATGGATTCCATCTCCTCATTCATGGCTTGGATCCATTTGTCCTTCTTTGGACATTCAATTGCTTCTTCGAATGTTTGTGGTTCTCCACTGAATCCACAAAATTCTTCTAATGTAGAAGCTGAGCTGTCTAGCACAAATCTTGCTGGCACTCTTCATTCTCTTGTCTATCTTCTAAAAGATCCTTCTGGAACTGCAATGCTCTTGCCTTTATCTACAGGTATTGTAACAGTAGGCTGGCTTGCGAATCTTTCTTTGTTTGATTTGTCACTCGAATGAGGTGCAACTCAAACATCTTCGTCTGGGTGTTTGTCCTCTGCTCCCTCTGTCACAATTGGTAGGTCATAGTACTATCTTCCAAGGACTTCATAACTGACAGGATCATCGTTGGCCATCGTTCTGCTCTCATCAAATTTGACATCTCTGATTATCTTCACTGTGTTTGTCTCTGGCATATAGAGTCTGTAGTATGACAAATGATTGTCATATGTTACAAGATATCCTTGTTCTGCTTTCTCATCAAGCTTCTTTTGAAGCTTATTAGGAATATGTGCATAAGTTGCATAGCCAAAGATACAGATGTGAGTCAGATTGGATTTTCTACCCCACCATAATTCGTGTGGTGTCGTGTGAGGAATACCGGATTTTCTTGTCCTATTCTGAATGTAAAGAACTTTAGCTACAGTCGTATCTCACCAAGAGTCTAGTGTAACATAGAGACGGGTACAATTAAGTGCTTCCATGGTTGTTATATATGAGTAATATAACAACCATGATATAGGGACACTGTGTAGGAAAGACGTTATTAATAATTAGTAAGAGACTACCAATATTTCTACTAGGTTTTAGGGCATATCCGTGCCATTCCAATCCTTAAGTAGAAACCACGACTCTTACGCATATCCATGTTGTCTAAGATCGTATTATTGGAGTCCTTACTGTTCAGTTTTATGACAGGGTTTTGTTTCAAAAAAAGTCTTTTTCAGTTCTAGATTATGGCTTGTTGTAGGTTCATTCTATTGAAGCCAGTCTCAAAGAGTCCTCTGGTCATGGCCCAGACTTGCTCAAAGAGGCAACGAGAGGGTTCGAATTTGTTCATGCAAATAATGGTATCAAAAGAGACCGGGGTCTCAAGAGAATGATTATTATGCAGTGCGGCCAATTTCAAACTTGTATTTTTTTTTTCTTTAAGATGAGTCATCAGAATCCAAAGGTCGATAGGAATAGGTGCAAGGAAATTAACAGAAGGAAGACTCCATAGTTTGTAAGATGTAAGAGTGGATTTGTACTCAACGACTCTAGCAAGAACAAAAGGGACTTGGCAATTTTTGAATTGGCAAAAACCGTAAGAGGAAAGGTCACCAATATTGCAAATGTCTTGAGAGAAGATTTCAAGTTGAGAGGCACTGTCTTCATCAAGGTCATCAGTAAAGACAAGAGGGTGCGGGGATAAAGGAGCATCAAACGCAGCAGGGGTAGTTACAGTAGGAGCAATATTGTTTTCATTTTCCAAGCACATGAACACTTTTCTAATGTGCGGATTGCAGAACTTTTCTTCTTCTTCGAAAAAATCATTAGATGACTATAAAGATTTTCCACAAGGCTCAACGATTGTTTTTTTTTAACAAACTCAGGATAAATCTTTACCCAGTCAATAGTCTCAAGCAAATCAATCAAGCAAAGAGTCTTACCCTCAGGTCTAGTAGAACAACAAGTGGCCCTATCAGTGTTAATGATAAATTTATGCATCTCAATGACCTTTTTTATACATCAAATAATAGTCTAAACAAAAGGGTTAGGTGGAGGTAGGGGCTCCCCCCATAACCCAAAGAGGCAGCTTCCTGAAACCAACCTGTGGACTAAACCATAAAAAAAACCTTTGTTAGAGTTTGTGAATCGGATAAAAGAGAAAGATTTCAGCACTATTTCAACCAAGGAATAGTCGGATTTACACCACCAGGATGCATAGAGACAAATACAAGACCGCACTTAGTTCCTCTTGACAAAGCAAGATTGAAATCTTTTAAAGCCTTTATTCATAATCCAACAAGGTAAAGTATAGCTGAAAAGTAAAATACAATACTGTAAAGCACCATAAAGAATACCCACTCCCAAGACGTCCAGTTGATAATCTTACAAAACAAAACTGCTCAAGTTAGTTCAGTGAGGAAGACAGGTGTCATGGCTAAATGACAATTGTTATTCATGTCCAAATAAGTTATACTACTTAACAACTTTAAATAGCATTTTAAATCATAGTCCAATCTTCCCAGACAAGTGGTGTTTTAGTGATAGGCCAAGCCGTTAGATCACCGTATCAGGGCGAGTGCCATACTGATCAGCTTACAGTCAATTGGTCCATATCAGTTCATTTTAAACATAGTGAAGTATGAAAAAGTTTAAACCGTTAAAGTTTTAAGTAGCCAAAAGACCTAGTGTGGACACGTGTGCTGGTGTTAGACCTGGTGTGGACACGTGTGCTAGTGTCAAAGCAAATCCATGCTATACTGATCCAAGTGACCTTTAAAGTGTAAGGTATCTCACGCACTACTGTCCATACTCCTGAGCATATCCATGCTTTCCAGTTGTATCTCACCAAGAGTCTAGAGTAACAAAGAGACGGGTACAGTTAAGTGCTTCCATAGTTGTTATATATGAGTAACATAATGTTAGTTGATTCTGACGAATCCCCAAGGTGCTCGACCAGAGCAACTCAAGAGCATCTCTCACCTTAGACCAAGGAGGTCTCTGAGAAGACGAGACGAATGAAGACTGAGAGCCGAGGAATACTAGTTAGTAATGACAAGCAAGAACTGTGTAAGCCTCATGGTGAATCCCGGAAGATGAAATGACCATGTAGGAACTAGTATTTTTAGGCAAGTAATAAATGCAAGTAGACCCCTATTGTTAGGAGTTTTCTCTTACGAAAATCTTTAAAAAAAGGCCTAAATCATATAACTCTAAGACAAGCTAATGCGAATGAAGTTGCTTCGGAACTCTACAAGGGTGGTTTAAACTTATGGGACTCCTACCTTCTTATACTTCTGTAGATAATACTACTAAAAAAGATTATGCTAATTTTTGCAAAAATATTGCATTGAGTTATATTAGAAAGGAAAATGGCTTCATGGAAATACTGAAACTCTTTCTAAAAATAGGATTGCCAAGGATAAACTACAATGACTTACAAACTCTCTTTATGTTAATGGTATTGATAAAACACAACATAACCCTTGTTTTATGTGTAAATTCTTTGCACAAAATTTGGCCATTAAAAGACTCAACAATCCAAATTTTACTCTTTTTCCCAATAATCAGTCTAACTCTATCGAGAATTCTCTGTCATAGATTATTAATTACTACTTACTCTTTACCAAATGTCTTCTTGGGCAATAATTCTTTACCTTACCTTCTCTGCACCTTTAAAAACACACAAAGACTCATTTAGATGGATTACCTATGCTCACGATTGCTGCTTTACCAAGCTGGCCATATTTCTCACAAGAGCTCTGGGTATGCTATCACCATTCCTCATGGAAGGTACAGGCCCTAAGGCTAATACATACAAGAGTATCCTAAGAATAGATACAATTTTACACTGGCAATGTGAGTCTTCTACGGATTTCTATCTAAATCTACCTTCACTGATTACAATATGTGGGTTGCAAATATCTCAAAATGCTACAAGAATATACCTTTAGATGGCCCAGAAGGACTAAAAACAGTTATGAAAAAGACAATTAAATATGCTCTTAGACATTTCAGACATAATCTTATTTATTATAAATGGAATCACTTATGCGAAGTGTTCAAATGGTCATGAGATAAAAAAACAAGCACAAGAATAGCATACTCTTGATATAAATATACTCTATTAATGGAACAATCTCTTGATTGGTAATTGTATTGTCAGACTAGGGAACAAAACCTGGAGACAAATACATGGTATTTATATGGGTTTTTCTTGCTCACCTACCTGGTGTATGTGAAAAATCCAGCAAATTCACACGTGTGGGGATCCACAAGAAATGTGTGAATGATCTTGACCATGCTTTCTGGTGGCACACAAAACACCTGTAGAGCAATCCTGTAATCTATCACAAGATCTGAGGCTAGAGCAAAATCAAGAATTCTATAGTTCAAAGCAAAACTAATTCCTCACAAATAGAGAGAATACATAACCAAAATAATGTATGAAGAAGACCTTCTACTCGAGTTAGAGAGAGAATATCAAAACAAGCAAAATAGTATGAGATCCAATTTTGACATTATGACATTACCAAAGCTTGATTCATCATTAGATAGGAATGAGAATGATATGTACATATATAGGAGAGCCAAAATTCGTGGTACTCCTTGCATTCAATGCATTCCCTACACCTAATCAAGTGTAAACTACTACCATATTGACACCTAATAGCTTGCATGCTGAAATTGCACCTAACTCCTACCTACTTTGTCCAAATGTCAAATTCTCAACTATGAACCTACAAAACTACATGCATGTGTCAAATAGTGTTTGCATGTCTTGCATGTACTTTCCTGGATGACTTGGACATGTGTAGAACATGTATACTGACTTGCATGTTGCATGCAGTGATGTCATGTTGCATATATGCACACTAACTGATTTTGCATGTCATCTAGTTTTATGCATGTCATCAAATCTAGATCTTCCTAGCTCAAACTTGCCCTAATCTACAAGGTCATGTGCTCAATTCACATACCTTTGATATATACAATGGAGCAAAGTGATATATGACCATATAGACATTTTGCATGTCATGTAGCGCGAGTTTGTACATGCTAGAGAATGATATTTACAACTTGTAAATGCACAAGCAAAGTGATTTTCCTCATCAACCCCTATAGATTCGACCTCCCTTTGGTCTTCCAGTTGGCTTTGCTTGTTCCCTCTGCTTGTTGGTCACAATCCTGCCTCTGATTGGACTCCCTCTTAGGCTTAAATTGCTTTTTTGATTTTTCTTTATTGTCGTAGAGGGCCTGGTCAGAACCATTTTTGTGATCAAGATGTTCTCAAGTCTCGACTTCCTCTCGAATCTCGACAATCGCCTTTTCGAGGTTCATGGCGAGATCTTTTGCGAGCAAGGTTTTTGTCGTCTGGAATGATCTGGGTAAGGCTCTCAATAGGTACGTGAGCTGCTTCTCAGCAGACACATCATTCTCTGCTCCAGAGTTATGTAGTGACAGAAACAGATCCTTCATCTTTCTTATGAAATAAGTGAGGTCTTTTCCATCCCACTGCAAATTCGTCAACTGATCTTGCAGCATCATGATTTGACTTCTTGATTTCGTCTAAAATCTGGTGAGTAATGCATCCCACATCTCCTTAGCTTTGGAGAGTGTAGCCAGGTCAAGTGTGAGACTATCTTCGATGGAAGATGATAGCAAGACTACTGCCTTGTCGTTTTTCTCCCTCCATTTGCGTAGCTCATTGCCTGTTGTCGTAGGCATTTCTTCTTGTGCCATCCACCCAGGGAAATAGTCCTTCACCCTTGAGTATCAAAGATGTCTTAACTTTCTAGGCTAGAAAGTTAGATCCTGAGGAATCAAGTATTGTGCAGATTTTGCTCTGCATGCTACTGATTGAAGCCATTGCTTCTTGGAGTCTGTTCCCTAGTTGATGGTTGTTTGTTTGAATGCTCGGCCTCCTGGATCTGCTAGATTCTTGGCTATGTCAGAATATGACAAGATGACCTACTTTGATACCATTGATGAGGCTTCGTATATCGCGATTTGGATTTCGCAGTCGCAAAGCTTTCGTGAAGGAACCACGATCCTCTTGCGACTCGGATGGAGTTCAGATGCGATCGCTGGACATTGTTGATCTACGTTTATAAAATTAATACAGCATTCAACATAGTTTCAACCAATGTGCAGAATTAAAATGAACAAAAAAAAAAACTCAGACACACGATTAACAACAGAAACATCTGCATATGAGATCAGATACAATAAGAGAAACTATTTATATTGAACTTCCTCTGCTTTCTTCAAGCACTGCATGCAAATCTACGTAGTGTGTTGGCATGGGAGAAACGCGGTTCTCTCACGAGTAATCATCTTGCTTTACAAGCGGACAGTTGGCTCTATGGATCCTGATCACAGAGCTCGTCTCTCGTGCAGACGGACTTGTTGTCTGTATTTTGTCTTGATTCCTTACTAGCATCAGAGTACTACATTACACTGTGTGTGTATTCTGTTGATCTATATGTCAAGTATCATCCAGTAATTATGTTTGCTAAGATTAGAGTGATTAAACATCTACAACTTATCAGGGAATCACAAGAGTGGCAGATTAGTCGGGACCTAAAATGTATCTGCTGACGTCATATCATCAGATTAGATATCTATACTTTTGGGTACTTACATGATCTTGCTAGTACTCTTTGAAGCGTGCAGGCAGGAGAAGGTTTTGTTTTCGTCATTGGTTTCATTTTGGTCATTTGCCTTCTCTTGTGCTGGACCGCAAAAGATTCTCGTTCGTGAATCTTTTGTGTTCGCAAACCGTTTGTCTTTGTTTGGTTTGACTTTCGTGTTCGCAAACCGTTCATCTTCATTTTCGTTGACTTTTGTGTTCGCAAAACTTTTTGTGCTTCGTGTCTCCAGATCTTTGAGTTCGTGAATGCCTTCGTCGGACTGAGGGCTGAAAGCTAGCAAGGCTTTGTAACTAGAAACATTTTGTTTCTTTAGGCTCCCTCTCAAGATATGATAGAGACATATGTTGGATTATTCTCCTACTAATCAACTAATCGGTTTTTAATCTTCATCGAACTGTTTATCCAGTTCTGTGGATTCTTCCGTGTTTTACACAGTCTGTAGAATTACAAGTATTTTTACACAGCCTGCAGAAATACACGGAGTTTGACAATAGTGTCGGGAATTTTCTCTCAATACAAAACCCGACACTGTCGTCTTTTTGTTGCAGTCAATTTGCTTTTAAAGCATTGTCAAAAGGTCCGAGTAAAAATGCAGTGTCGCGTTTTTCACATTTTTTGCCTGTCAGGAATTCTGAGTAAAAATGCAGTGTCACATTTTTTGTATTTTTCGCTTGTCAAAAATTGCGAGTAAAAATGCAGTGTCGCATTTTTCGCATTTTTCAAAGTGCCTCAAAATGACTTTGGCAAAGTGTGGGGCTACCCCAATATTCAAGAAATGAGATTTTGCGACGTTGTCGTAGTTCTCACAAAAGTCGCATTTTCGCTTTCTCCATGATGACAGTTATGTTCATTTTTGTAGAGTGATAGTCACGTTCATTTATGCAGACAGACTGTTTACGGCCAAATGTCATCGCTTATCAGCAAGCAACTTCTGAGAAGAACTGGATGAATGCCAACAGACTCTAGACAACTGGCAGCCGCATTTGATGACCTAATTGCTTAGTATAAATAGTTGTTCATATTTCAACATCTAAATTAGAGATCAAGTATTGAAGAGTTAGCTCTCTCTCAAGCCTGCGAGCTTGAACACTCTTGAGCATTCTAACTCAATTGCGCTTACTACCTATCAGTAGTTGCGTTTAAATTCAAACTTTTATTTAGTCATTCAGAAATAGCTTAGAGTATGCAGCTTTGATCCGCAAACTTGTTGTACTCATTTACTTCTATTTTGTTTCATACTGAATCAATACTATCTTTTATTGCGTTCAGGTTTGTCTCAAAATGTATGTGTTTCTGTAATTCTTCACAATCTATTATTTGTCTAATAATTCAATGTTTTAAATGTTTGGCTACGTAATCGCTGTAGTACTAATGATTTCAAAGTTAGTTACTATAAGATCAAATGGGATTTTGTCACTATTCAAATTGGCCACATAGCTAAAGCTAAGACTTCGAAAGAAGTTTGGGACATCTTGAGCTTACTATATGATGTGAGAGACATAACTACTAAGTTACATCTTCGAAGAAAATTTTTCACACTTGTCGATAATGTTTCTCTTCAGAATCATATTAAGCAGTTTAAGAATCTCTTGCAACAGATGGCCATTGTCGGATCAGTCATAAACGATCAAGATGCAATCATGACATTACTTTCAAGCTTGCGCTCTACATATGAGAACTGGGTGATGATCATCACGACACACTCAGATTTAACTCTTACTAGAGTTATCACTATGTTGCTGCAAGAAGATAATCAAAGAAGTCAAGACACTTTGTCTACCTCTTCTTCTCATGCTCTATATGTCAACAAGGGCTCAAAATGACAAAAGCAGAAAAGCTCCAAGTAGTCTACATCGAATCGGAAACAGACTCAAATCTAAGAACAATCATCGAATCCACATTCGTCGAAGAAGAAGATGTTTTACAGGTATTGCAAATGCAATAACCATGAGATCCAAGATTGCCAATTTCTCAAAGAGAATAATGCAGCCAAGCAACCTGATCAACAAGCAAATACAATTACAACATCTCTTGAATTTGAGATGGACGAAGGCGCTTTTATGGTCAAAGACAATTACACGAATTCAGATGGTTCATGGTTTCTGAATTCTGGAGCACTCAACATATGACCAATCATTGTGAGATTTTCCAATCCTATATGCCTTATCCAAAGGCTATATTATTGAGGGTAAACACAATCATGTGTCTAAACTCCATAAGGCACTTTATGGATTAAAGCAATATGCTCAAGCATGGTTTCAAAGAATCAATACTTTTCTTATTTATCATGGCTACACACCTAGCTCTTCATATTCAAATCTTTACTTCAAGGCAGTGTGGCAGTCTTTTATCATTATCACTTTGTATGTGGACGACACATTGCTCTTCAACAACAACTCAAAAAATTGAACTTGACTATTTACAACATAATTCCTGCAGGATGATAATCTGATCAGAGTGCTGACTTTCGTAAATCTTCTTTGATGATTGGAGCTCAGATGGTCAGTACATTGAAAGCCTACATTGACCTACTTAATTAGCTACATTTGTTCTGTAGTAGGTAGCTACCATTTTATAGTGAAAGTCTATACAAAGGTAGTCGAACTATCAATGTTGTGACGTTGGTTGGATTTCTGAGTTGACAGTACAAAGGGACAGAATTCTACAAAGGGTCAAAAAATATACAAAGACTCAGATTTTCCAAGGTCGGAAAAATCAGACCCAAGTCTGATCCAGGGTCAAAGATGTCCGGATAAATTAGACTCGATCTGATCCGATCTAGGGCCAAAAAAAATCTCTCTTTGACAAGAACGACATTGGGTCAAAAAATAGGCTTGGGTCAAAAAAATTTGATTCTGAATTTTTTCGATCTTCAAGTAGAAAATCGAGTCTCTTCTGTTTTTGTAATTATTTTTTTTCTCAAGAATAAGTATAAACAACTTTTTCAATATACTCATTTCCTAATGGAATTGGGCTTGAGCATAGAATTCCAACACTCTCCCTTAATGTGGATTCTGAAAATTTTTTATCTTCAGATTTAACAAATTGTTAAGTCTGAGATGGTGCTCCATGGCAAAGTAATATGCTGCCATAAACTCTATCCTACAATAAACCAAAGAAATTACCCTTGTGCTTTGGTTGTCACAGTAGATGAACGTCGGATGTGACTGAATAAAATCGATATCTGCAAGCAGGTTTTTCAACCAAATCACCTCCTTGGTAGCATTTGTGGAAGCTATAAAGTTCAGTTATGTGGAAGATAATGCTATTGAAGACTATTTTTTATTGTAAGAGATAGTTTATCTGTGTAGCCTTTGAGAATATTGACTGGTGGATCGAACTTTTGTTGACTGATGAAAATCAGTCTGCTGGGTCGGATTCAAAAAATATACTCCAGTGCTAACATACATAAAAAGTTAAACAAATACTTGTGATTTTGTGTGCAAATTCAGAAAGAGCAAGAGGAATAAATTGACTAGGAGTTTGTAGAAGAAGCAGAACAAGGAGTTGCAACTACTGACAAGAACTTTGGTGGTGATGATGAGAATGCAAGTATGACACTTTTTTTTTTCTCTGCTTAAAATTAAGTCTACATCATGTAAAATGGTTTTTGAAATATTTTTTTGTATCAATCTTTTTAAAATATACAATGCTTTTTAACTATAGGAGCAATTTTGGTACCCATTGAATATTTGATGAACGCTCACCATTCTCCAAATTATATTGTTTTCCAAAACAAAGAAGGGGTATTTGTGGGTGCAAATGACTGACTACAAGAAGAGCTCAAGAAACTAAATCCCAAAAATTGCTGTTGAGCTATGTTTATTTGAAAAATCCTATTTTTTTAACATCATCAAATAATGTTTATTTGAGCGATCCTCAAAATATATACTGACAATTATTAAAATATCACTCGTAGCATCGTTGTGAGATGAATTTTTTCTTTTCTAAAACTTATAGCAATAGTTATAAACATCACTGCATAAAATTTAGATAACTTTTTAAGGTTTAGTTGATAAGGTACAATTTCAGAATTTATATGTGATTGACACCCAATGACATTCAATGTGAACAATTGTGATGTTTAAGTATCACTTGACTATGATTAATAGTCACAAAGCTATCGCAACTTTTGGTATAACCATCGCTATAGGTGTTACTTTGCAATGGTCCACTAGCGATTCCAAAAATAGTCAATAAGTGAGAGGGATTTGGCACCCTGCGTGTGTAAGTCCAACCCGATGTGATGATAGAGACATTCATAGGGACATTTTGGTAGCTTTTTTTAGTCACAAATAATGCCATAACCATACCTATAGTTCTCTTATGTGGTAGTGAAATATTTGAGTAACTAGGAGCTTGGATTTTCAAAATGATAAAAAATAGAAATTGACATTACCAAAAATAACACAACCTACAACAAATTAACTTGCTAGTGGTCTCCTCAACAAAATAAACATTTTAGTTTATTTCATTTCTAATTCCACATGTTTTTTTTCATTTTATTTTTCATTATAGTTTTTGATGCTTTATTTGGATGGACAATTTTCACATAAAAGAGATTGGATTTTAGATACCCAAAAATCAAAAATAGGCCTAGGAAGAAAGCTCATGCATGCAGTTTGATCCACAATAATAAACATACTGGCTCTGCCATTAGTGGTTATTCCTTTGAGTATGCACACTATTTTGTGTAGAGTAGCATATTTTTACGTGAGAGGTGTTTTTCCAAAGAATGTCAAAAAATACACACCTATTTTGGATTGAAGCTTGTGTATGCATAAATATTTGCAAGAATGAGAGGACAGGCTATGCGTGATTAGTTGTAGATCTAGTATGGGCTACTTAAAGCAATATCACTCATGTGAAGCATGCAAATGATAAACAATACATTATAGATGAGCACGTTCACCTGTTGGCCTTGCCCTGCAAATTCTAAACCAACAAAATCAATTTTCTAGATGTATTGCCTATCAATAGCATAGTAGGTAGGCATGTGTATAATATGATGGTAGTGGCCATATGCAAGTGATGTGTCATGATCCCAATGACATGACTATGTTAGATTTCTTATGCTCAGCCTTAACAAATCATTCAAGTAATGAGCATCCTGAAAACAACCGAAGGCCAACTACATGTTTCGGACCTTTGCATTTTTCACCTTTGGGATTTTTTGTGCCTTAACCATTTCCAGGCACCTTCACCTTTTTCACCTTCTTCGCATTTTTCGCACCTTTGCGAAAAGGCGACACAATGACCAAAATCCATTTTAGATCCGCCTTAAACATTTTAAGCCACCTTTGGATTTTTTTGCATTTTCGGGATTTGCATACCTTCTCTGTTCAAAGGAGCCTTCGGGTTTTTCAGGTTTTTTCACAACATTGGTAGACCGACGTCGCCAACTTATCATCAATGTTAAAAACATCTGGACAACTAAATATCCCAAGGGCAGTTACCTACTTTGCACATAAACAAAGACTGGCATACATAGCATTCAATGCTTGTAAGATATTTAGAAGACACTTGTAAATATATACTATGAGTTGAATCAAGCTAAGACACATTTTTATCAAGGTTTTTCATTACTATCAGAGTTATCTATAGCCAACGTAATCATGCTCAACAATCACTTCAAGCATTGTACTCTCTATTGATATTAATCAGAGTGCAATTTTTCTGTCTCACTACTATATTGTTCATTTGCGCAATTTGTCTGAATCATTCATTTTGAATATTTATGCTTCTAACTGTTGCTTGCTCTTTCAATCCAACACGCCTACGCTCAAGCTTCCGCTGCATGTCCTCTCAATTTTTGACATGATGGTATCAGAGTAGGCATTTCAGTAATCTGCATTTCTATTGTGGATTATCAGTCTTGTTTCTATCAAGATGTCTTTCTTTTAAAAACGTAGCCAATAGTATTCTGACAATCATCTACAATCGCTGTTTCTACCAACGATCCCATTCAACCAGAATGGATCCATCATCTAGTTCATCTCTCATTGACAAACTCGATGGAGATAACTATTATCTCTACAAATTCAAAGTGAAGGTTATACTTCTAGCCAAAGAACTGTGGGACATAGTTGATGGCACAGAGCTCAAACCAAAAGGTGATGCAGCCATCATCACCAAGCGGAGACTAAGAGATGGCCATGATCACTCTCAACATCAAAGATACTCAGATCAGTCACATATGTGCTGCTCAGACTGTTAAGGATGCAAGGGACATCCTAGCAACTCTCTACGATATCATGGATGTGACTTCCACGCTACACTTGAGGAAAAAATTCTTCACCTTGAGAATGTCTGACGTAGAGAGTGTTTCGAGTCATCTCAACACTTTCAAAAATCTTATGGAGCAAATGACTACAACTGGCTCAGTCATAGAATATTTTGATGCTCTCATGACCCTATTAACGAGTCTACTTGAAGCCTACAAAAATTGGGTCATGGCAATTTTGACCCAGGAGCACCTCACTCTATCAAGGGTAATGTTGATGCTCTTACAAGAGGAGATCAGAAGATCTACATGCTCCTCA
Organism: Diphasiastrum complanatum; assembly: GCA_029204225.1. Taxonomy (NCBI): domain Eukaryota; kingdom Viridiplantae; phylum Streptophyta; class Lycopodiopsida; order Lycopodiales; family Lycopodiaceae; genus Diphasiastrum; species Diphasiastrum complanatum. The sequence goes on along the minus strand of CM055092.1, from coordinate 91,495,433 downwards.
GGCTCAGGATCAGATCTTTAGGCTCTATATTCAAAAAATCAGAAGTTTAGATCCAAGAGATCTATAAAGTCAAGTTATACTGACAAGAAGAGAAACATGCAGATTGGACCAAATTTTGGTTCAGTATCGAATTCAAGCTCTTCATCATTCCAACCAATGCAGAAACATTTCTGTTGATACTATAAAAGAACTGGCCACACAATCAAGGACTACCGAACTTTGAAGTACAACAACAAAAAGAAGAAGCAGTTCCAACAACAAGCACATAGTGCTACAATTAGTCACTCGATTCAGCAACAAGAAGAAGATGAAGTAGCTTTCATGATCAAAGTCAGAGAACAATAGGATATTGATTCCTGGTATCTAGATTATGGAACAACCCAACACATGACTCACCATCGCGAGTAGTTCAAAGACTATTAGTCATTCACCCACTCTTGAGCTGTACAACTTGGAGACAACTCATTACATTCAATCGAAGGTGAAGGAATAGTTAGAGTTGAGTTCAAAAGACGTGAAGTCAAGTTGTTGTCCAACGTTCTCCACGTTCCAAATCTGACCAAGAATCTACTCTCAGTTAGCAAAATCATCGATTCAGGTCAGAGAGTCAAATTTGATACAAAAGACTGCACAATTCTTGACAGATCTTGGAACGTTCTAGCCTTCAGAAGAAGAAGCGGCTATCTTTACAAACTTTGCCGCTGCTACTCTTCTAATAGTCAAGCTCTTCACACAACCACTTCTGAATCAATTGATGTGCTATGACATTTTAGACTTGGCCACCTTAACTTTAATAGTATTCAGCAAATGTCTGTTCAGAATGTAGTAGAAGATCTACCTTTTGTCAACAAGCCAACTTCTCCATGCGAAAATTGTATTATCAACAAGCATGCTAGAAGCCATTTTACTTCAAACTCAGTTCATACTTCCAAAGGCTTGCTTGACCTTGTACACAACAACATTTATGGTATGATGTAGACTGCTTCCACAGGGGGAGCTCTCTATTTCCTAACTTTCATCGATGACTTTTCTCAAAGGACTACTACCTACTTTATGAAGAATAAATCCAAAGTGTTTAAGTTCTTCAAGTAGTTCAAGGCATCTGCTGAAAATCAGACCTAGAGAAAGATCACAACTCTACGCACAGATGGAGGGGGGGGTATATCTCCACAGAATTCAAGAAGTTCTGCAAGGCCAACAAAATACATCAACAATTTACAACTAGCTACTCACCTCAGTCCAATGGTATAGCTGAACGGAAGTATCAGACACTTATCAAAAGTGCCAGGAGCATGCTGGCCCATGCCTCTCTTCCAAAGAAATTTTGGACAGAAGCTGTTACTACACTCCTAGTTGCAAAATTGATCCATCATCAAAGCCTTGAATGGCAAGACACCTTATGAGTTGTGGATAGGATCAAAACCATCACTTTGTCTGGATGCATCGCTTTCGCTCATATCCCTGAAGATCTGAGAAGAAAGTTGGATGACAAAAGTAGAAAAATGATTTTCATTGGCTATTTCCTAGATCACAAGGCATACAAGCTCTACAATCTGGATACTGAGAAGGCATTTACCAGTAGAGATGTCCTTTTTGTGGAAGACCAGTTCATCGACCACAAGGGAAAAGCTGCTAACAAATCCGACCCAGGGATCGAACATCCAAATTCCAATCCAGGAATTCAACTATAGAAAAGCGACACTGACTCAGAAAATGAGCTAGAACCTCAATGAGTCAACCCACATTAGAGGATCAAAATTCAACCTAGAAGGTCAAACAAGTCCAGACAGCCTCCATCTAGATTTATGGATGATCTGGCCTGCTACTTTGTGCATGAACCGACCACCACCTTTGAGGCTATGCCTACTCTTGATGCTGACCAGTGGAAAGCAGTGATGGACATCGAGTTCAATTTTCTGATGGAGAATCAAACATGGACAATCACTAAGCTGCCAAAGGATCGAAACCCAATTCCATGCAAACGGATATTTAAGGTGAAGTGTGACGCTGAAGGAAGGCTAAACCGATACAAGGCCAGACTAGTCGCCAAAGACTTTTTCCAGATTCTAGATTTGGACTATTTAAAAACCTTCAGCCTAGTTGTCAAACATGCTTCAATCCACCTACTCCTATCCTTTGTAGTTGCAATAGATCTTGAACTCCACCAGATGGATGTCCAGAATGCTTTTACCAATGGAACCATCGAAGAAGAAATCTATATGATGCAGCCAGAGGGATACAAACTCAACGGTAAGCAACAACACCTTGTATGCAAAATCTACAAGGCACTATACGACGGCTGAAATAGTCACCCAGATCTTGGTTCTAAAAAATCAATGCATTTATGTTTGAAAATGGTTTTATTCCAAACTCGACAGACTCGAATGTTTACTTCAAATCTGTATCAGATTACTTCATCATCATCACTATCTATGTAGATGATACACTCCTATTCAGTAACGATCTGAATTTGATGAAGGAAACAAAATACATGCTGGCCCATAAATACAAGATGACTAACATGGGTCCAGTCCACTATTGTCTCGAAATCCAAATCCAATGAGCTCAATCCAGCAGACTGATTTTCATCAGTCAGCAATGATATCTCAACAATGTGTTGGAAAAGTATGGAATGACCAACTGCAAACCAAGTCACTTTCCACTTGACCCTAGACTAAAACTACAAAAGGAACAGTCTTCTCAAATTGAGGTAGAAAAGGAAGAAATGAAGTGCTACCCATTTCAATCCATCATCGGCTCATTGATGTACGAAATGGTCTGCACGCGAATAGACCTTGCATATTTGATCAATACACTCAGCCACTTCCTATCAAATCTAGGCTTAACTCATTGGAAAGCACTAACAAAGGTCATGAAGTACATCCAAACAACGAAAACTCTCAACATCTGCTACGGAGGCAACCAAACTGCCAACATTCTTGAAGCCTACACAGATGCGGATTGGGCAGGAGATGTCAATACCAAAAAATCAACTTCCGAATTTGGATTTTTATACAACCAAGGCGCAATCTCATGGAACAGTTGGAAGTAGACCTCAGTTGCATTATCATCAACGAAATCTGAATACATAGTTGTCACAAATGCACCAAAGAGATGATCTGGCTAAGACAACTACTTGCAGACATCAAACTTGCACAAACACTTCCTACAACAATGTATTGCGACAATCAAAGCACAATAGCATTATCTCTCAATCCAAGATTTCACTCTTGAAGCAAACATATCAAAATTAGGTATCACTACCTTAGAGAGAAAGTGCATAGCAAGGAAGTAGCATTGGTTTAATGTAGAACAAACTACATGGTAGCAAATTACTTCACAAAGGCTCTATCAAAGGAGCAACATCTCAGATTTAAAGATATGTTAAATCTGAAAATCAAGGTTTTTTAGGATCTACATTAAGGAGGAGTGTTAGATTTCTTATGCTCAGTCTTAACAAATCGTTCAAGTAATGAGCATCCTGAAAACAGCCAAAGGCCGACTACATGTTTCGGACCTTCACATTTTTCACCTTTGGGATTTTTTGTGCCTTAACCATTTTTAGGCACCTTCACCTTTTTCACCTTTTTCGTATTTTTTGCACCTTCGCAAAAAAGGTGACACAATGACCAAAATCCATTTTAGACCCGCCTTAAACATTTTAAGCCACCTTTGGATTTTTTTGCATTTTCGGGATTCGCATACCTTCCCTATTCAAAGGCACCTTCGAATTTTTTGGGTTTTTCTGCAATAGTGGCAGATCGATGTCGGCAACTTATTATGAAGTCTAAAAATAGCTAGACAACTAAATATCCCTAGGGCAGTTACCTACTTTGTACATATACAAAGACTGGTGTAAATAGCATTCAATGCTTGTAAGATATTTTGAAGACACTTGTAAATATATACTACAAGCTGAATCAAGCTAAGACACATTTTTATTAAGGTTTTTCATTACTATCAGAGTTATCTATAGCCAGCGTAATTATGCTCAACAATCAAGTTGAAGTTATCACTTCAAGCATCATACTCACTGTTGATATTAATCAGAGTGCAATTTTTATGTCTCACTACTGTATTGTTCATTTGTGCAATTTGCCTAAATCATTCATCTTGAATATTTCTACTGCTAACTATTGCAGTTTTGATCCTAGACACCTACAATCAAGCTTTCGCTGCCTATCCTCTCAATTTTCGACAGAGTAGGTGCTAGAAATGAGTAGAATAAGTAATCTCCTTGTTGACATTTATTTTAATGAAATCATATTGTGGAATCATAGGATAGAGGACTTCATTTTCTCAATACGGTGAAATGGATGCAACAGATTTGAAGATTTGTGCTTGATACCATGGACACTTGGGACAATAGGAGATTTGTAAAATGGCATGGAAAGTCACAGGAAGTTCCAAGAATAAAGTGAGTTTATTGAGTCATTTAAAAAATTTACATGGCTTCAATATAATAGTAAAGCTAAACATTTAAGAACAAAACAACTTAACTTACAACGTGCCCCTGAAATTTGAAGTGATACCATAAAACAATCTTGAGACAAGTGCATTTGACTTCATTTATCATGAACTATTAATAAGAGAGAATCTCATGCTTTTAGGCATTAGATTGTGGGAATTCATAAATGCACATGTGACTTGAATTATACATTGTGGCAATTTATGACACTAATAATCTTCTTTAGGAAGTATATTTTGCCATATTATATTGTCACTAGGCAATGTCTCCAACTTTTTTTAAGAGGATACTAATGAGTAGGCTATATTTTATCAAATTTCACTTGTATATAACATATTCCTTCTCTAGATAGAAATGAAAATAATAAGTGCTTATGAATTTCCAATATAGCATTGGAATAAGATTAAGTAAAAAGCCAAAGTGCTATACTTTCCATGTAGGATGGATGTATATCAATTGAATTAGCAGAGGAGTTCCTTTTGTTATGATTGAATATACCTTATGTAAGATGACCTTGAAAGGAAATTACTTTTTGTGATGATATGACTCAACATTAAGTCTCCATGACAAAAAAGTTTCATGTGCAATGGAGTTGGGATTATCATGAAGATTTCTTAATGTCAAAGTTAGATCAATAATTAATGTGACAGACATAAAAGAATAAAAAGTTAATTGCATAGACTATGTTAGTCTCTAGTTTTTTGTTTGTTGATAGTTTCATATGCATGTTGATCAAGCATCCTCTTTTATAGATGCCACATGCAAGTGTAAAAGATTTGTGAATCTATCATGCATGTGTTCCATTCCAATTTGAGCTATCAAATTTAAGTAACTTAAACCTTAAAGAAGTAGCTTGTTTGTTCTAGTTTATACGTATTAAGTTATAGTAGAGTGTTTTGATAGGTATCCTTTTTGTGAGAAATCCAGCAAATTCACACATGTGGGGAACCACAGTGGTACTCCTTGCATTCAGTACATTCCCTACACCTAATCAAGTGTTAACTATTACCATAGTGACACCTAACAGTTTGCATGCTGAAATTGCACCTTCCAAGATAAAAAATAGATCTTCAAAACAAACAAGTTCTCCATGCTCAAACACCTTCGAGATAGAGAGTGTAAAGGCTATGTAGCCTTCCTTGGTGGATAAGCATCCAACCATGATCCATAGACTAGGATCTCCATCCTTCTTTCCTTCCAAGAAACCACATGCAAATAATAATCTTCAAGAATACTAAGGTACACAACCTTAGGCTTATAATTGAACAAGACTCCATATAGTGCACTCCTTCCATTAGCTCCATAACTCCATAAAGTTTTGCATGATGGAACATACACATGCACCATAAAACATGAAGAGACAAGACATAGCCAAATGTATCTTGTGGAACCATCAATAGTACATGCAAAGCAAGAAACACCTTCCTTGCTTACTGATAAAGAAAGATGAACATCCGAATGTTCCAACTCCATAGGATGTTTTGTCTTGGTAGAAGACATCAAATATGGATCCATATGTGATTTTGCCATAGAATAAGCCACGCTTGGCTTGATCTCCTTGACTATAAAAGACATAGATTTGAAATTGGAAACATGCAACTTTCTATGCCATAACTCCTCCTTGGAAACATAAGTCATCAATGCAACATCACATGCACTTGCATTTTCATGCACATCTAGCTTGAAAATGCCTCCATATCTAGATCCACATGCAAGGATCTTATCTTCTTTCTTTATGAAACAACTATTGACTTTGAAATCCACTTCAAAACCATCATCAAATAACTTTCCAACACTATTCACATTCTTTGTGAGATTAAGAACATAAAATACATTGGAAAGTGTAAAATTCATAGAAGATGCAATCTATGAAGTCCGAGAATTCTTTGATGAAATCAAATAGAATTGATAAAATTTTCATCCTCCCTCACCTCAAGCACATCTCCAACATCATTCAAAGAGATGTATGCAACACTATGAGAAAAACTAGTTTTGCTATTTTGGTCATATTTGTATATTTGGCAATTGAGGCCAATTTTCATATTAGACTTAGAGTTTTACTTTTCAAAGTTATATTAGTCTAAAGGCATTTGAATACTTTTTGAAAGTGTGGGAAAGTGTAGTACACACGTTTTAGATATTCAAGTTTGAATGTGGAGACATTTGAATATAGTCCACATTAATATCAGGGTTTTTTTGTTATGAAGGGAGACCAAATTCATTAATGAGTCATGGATTTGTTATATATAGTTGTACACTCATGGGAAGAGACACATTCTCTCTCTCTTAGCTTACTTCATGCTTATACATGAGTTCTGTTGGGTTCATCTATCCATTGGTGCACTATATTTGTGATATCTTGCAATCTTGTGTGCAGAATGCTTATTTTATGTTATTTTCAAAATCCACATGTGTGAAATATAATAGCTGTTGGGAGTCGAGCGGTGCTCCGATACGAATGATGAGAATCGTGAAAAGAAAATTTCACGAAACATTCGCGACTCTGTTTCGAGATTCGGATGGAGTTCAGATGCGTTCGCTAGGCACTGCCAGCTAAAACACTCCTACAATTCTCCAGAGGGTAGTCAGGTACTATTGATCTACATTCATAAAATTAATATAGCATTCAACTTCATTTCAACCAATGTGCGAAATTCAAAGGGAACAAGAAAACTCAGACATATGAAAATAAATAGCATAAGCATTCGACATCCAAGATCAGACACAACCAGAAAATAATCTATATTGATTTTCTCTGATTTCTTCAGGGCACTACATGTGAATCCATGCAATGCATTGGCGTGAGAGAAGCACGGCTCTCTCACGAGTAGTAGTCTCACTTCACTAGCGAACAATTGGATCTTCTGATCCTAGACAGAATTACCTTCTCACACACAGGCGGAGCTTCTGTCTGTGTTCGTCTTGATTGCTTACTAGCATCAGACTACTTCACTTGCTCTTTTTTACTTACTTGGTTACACATTGTGTATCCTATTGATATATGTCAAGTACTATTTAGTAAGTACAGTCTCTCTATGCAAATCTAAGATTAGAGTGATTAACCATCTAAACTAACCAGAGAATTACAAGAGTGGCAGTTTAGCCATGACCTAGGGAGTATCTACTGACGTCATGCCATCAGGTCAGATCTCTGTACTTCTAGTACTTGTGTGATCTATGGTGGTACTCCTTGGAGCGTGAGGATAGAACGGATTTCGTTTTCATCATTGGTTTCGTTTATCTCGTCCGCCTTTCTCTCACATAGGACCGCAAGGGAATCTCATTCATGGATCCTTCATGTTCATGAATCGTTCGTATTCACGAACCGTTGGTCTTCGTCTTCGTTGACTTTTGTGTTTGCGAAACTCTTCGAGTTTCGTGTCTTCAGATGTTCGAGTTCGCGAACATGTTCATCAGGCGAGGGGTCATAAGCTAGCAAGGCTTTGTATTCAGAAACACTTTGTTTCTTCATCTCTCTCTCAAAGCATGGTAGCCTTATGATCCTTGATCGCAATGTGCTTCGTCTTGGAATGGAATACGGGATCATTCGTGAGGTGTATTGTAGAGGTGTTGTCCATCTGAAAGACCAGTGGCTTGTTCCTTGTTTCACCCAATTCGTCAAGGAACTGCCTTAGCCAAATTATTTTGTTGGCCATCTTTGCTGCTACTACATATTCTACTTCACAAGATGACTGGGTTACAATGGTCTGCTTCTTGTTGACCCAGAGAACTGCTACTCCTGATGTGATGGTGCATCCTCTTGAGATGCTTTTACAGTCATCCTTGAGAGCTGCCCAGCTGGCATCGCTGTAGGAAAGCATCCTGAGACCTGCACCATGACAATAACACAAGCCATAATCCCTCGTTAATTGAATATATTGCAAAATTTGTTTCGCAATCTTCCAATGTGTCGAGCCTAGATTCATGCAGAATTGGCTCATTTTGAATACTACATAAGCAATATCAGGATGTGTGTTGTCTGCAAGGTACATCAGTGAACCTATCAACCTTCTGTAGGGAGTGAGCTACATTTGTTATCTTTCTTCCTCAGTCTTTGGACAATCGTTGTTTGTTAGCACCGTTCCTTCGAGCATTGGAGTGTTCGCTCCTTTGCAATTCAGCATCCCAAAGTCCTCTAGGATCTTCTGAGTGTATCTGGACTGGTGAAGGTATAATTTGCCTCCCTCATAGTCTCTTTCAATTTGTAAGCCTAGGTAACACCTGGCTTCTCCCAGATCCACTATCTCGAAATGCTTTGAGATGTCTGTCTTTACTTCAACAATTAGGTGCTCACTCCTGCAAAGTATCAAAGTGTCATCCACATATACAACCACTATGATGATCTTCCCATCTGTAACTCTGACATACACATTGGAGTCAGCCAACAGAGGCTTGAATCCCAATGATTTCAAAGTCTGATCCTTCTTCTTGTACCATTGTTGGGCTGATTGCTTCAGACCGTAGATGCTTCTATGCATTCTGCATACATAGTCAAGAAGTGCAGTCGAGATAAATCTTGGGGGTTGATCCATGTAGACCTCTTCGTCTAATTCGCCATGCAAGAAGGCTGTCTTCTCGTCCACTGTGCAAAAAGTACAAAAAGGACCAAGAGTGGATCCTAATCTGATCCTCAAGAGGGATTGGTTGTCATATTACTTGATCTATCAATCTACTTCAGATTAAGATCAATCTAGATCAATTCTAGACACAAAATCCTAACAAGAACAATCATTAATTGAAGGTAAGTGTACTTTCTGGTTTCACACGTGTGAAACACTGTCTAAGTACGGACTCTAAAATGAAAATCAGGTACACATTGATAGAACTTCAAAACAATCAAAACAAATGTAGACAAATGGAGAGAATCACTCAAAATTGCTTCCAAAACCAAGATTGGTGTCTCACATTGATTATGGCCAAATGTGGCTCTATATATACAATAAGTGGGAGCTCATGGTACTGATCATCCCTCTGTTCCCACATGTGTGAAGGTGCTTTGTCATATGATGATTCATCATGCAAAACTGACACTTGGACAAAACCTTCTATTTTGAGCACTTTTGGTCCATTTTCCTTCTATATGGAGATCTATTTGTAAATCTTCTAGAAGTCAAAATTCGCCTACTTCAGCTTATTCCACACATGTGAGCTGTCCTCTACACATGGGATATGACACCTAACCAAAGGATGTGGCTCATGCAATCAATAGATTGATGCCATGTGTCATATGTCTAGAAAACTAGTTTTTGGCCTTTTTAGCCACTAGAACTTGAATGAAATCATATGTACAACCTATATGATTATGGTACATGACAAGTACACTATTTTCACACGTGGTAACAGGCTCCACACATTTGTGTTTATCTATATACAAGATTTTTGGCCTCTACCAAGCTTATTTTTTGCATTTTTCACACTCCTCAAAATCCTAGCTTGATAAATCTAGCTTGATGGAAAACATGATGATCTTGAACTTGACTCCATGGGCTGAATTGGTCTTTGCTGGTTCAAAAGGTGTGAAGATCAGCCAATGAGCTTGATGTTGATCTGAAATCACCATATCCATGATAGTGTTTCTTTGATGTTGACATCTTTGATGAACTTGAGAGCTTTGCACCATCCTAGCATCTTCGAAATTGATTCCTTCCATATTTCATGTAGATGCTTGACTTTGAGGCTTGCTCCTTCTTCATGTGCATGCTCCTCCATGAGAAAATAAAGATTTCTTCTTGACTTATTAGGATCACAAAGATCTAACATCATGTTACCATGATCTAGAGAATTAGACTTATCCAAATTGGCAAGACTATGCATGCTATAATAACAAAGTGTTTGCATTATATCTTCATGCTTGTTTACCATGCTAATCTCGGATCCAATGAGGCTAAATACTTCATTATGGAGATAAGTGTCTTTAGAAGATAATTCACTTACTCTCATAAAGAGTTTACAATTTGCCTCAATACAAATTTTCAAACTATGAGTGAACAAATCACTTTTGCTCTTACATGACTCAAGAGCATACATTTGATGAAATAACCATTTGCTTTCTAATTGATTTAAAATCAATTTTAACCTTTTAATAACATCATCTATGTTCTCAAGAGAGACTTCATACTCAACTAGTATGGCTTTACTCCAATTTTGAGATGCAATGATCTCACTAAAGCAAATTGATTTATCAAATGACATAAGAGAAGTAAGTATGAGATGTATACCACATGAGATATGCTCCTCTTTCCCTTGAAATGTGAGCCACATGGAATCAACTATTTTTTTTGAGTTTATTTTTGGAATCACAATTTGACAAGGTCTCTCCTCCTCAATCCTTGGCACACTTGAACCTTGAGAAGGATTCTCCTCCTCAATCCTTGGCACATTTGAACCTTGAGATGACTCCTTAAGATCCTCTTCATGGTGCTCCTTCTTGATGGAAATCCGAGACCTCCATGTCTCATAATGATCACAACAAGTATGACCATTCAATATGCACTTCCTATGATTATCAAGATTACTTATGCTAGCAACATAAGTCCAAAAATCACCACAACTTGGCATGATTTTTCCAATATTGATATCAAAAGGCATTTCCATTTCAATAAGGCTAACTACTTGCTTATGGATATAAGTGTCCACTTTGGATGCTTCACTTATTCTCATCAGAAGTTTACAGCTTGCCTTTAAGATTGAAAACTTACAATTTTCATCTTTATGAATGAACACATCATTCATGATCTTATTGAAACCAAAAGATCCTACATTATGAAGATATTTCCATTTCCTTGACTTCATAACTAATGTAAGCTTACAAGAAAAACATATTTTGCTATCTTTTAAGGCATCACACTCAACTAGTATTGCCTTAATCCACCTTTGAGATACAAAAATCCCTTCAAAGTAAAGTGGTTCTTCATAAGTTGACATGATAGCATAAATGAAACTATTTTTATTTTGTGATTGATCCTTATTCTTGATTGATTTCTCTTGGATAATAACAATAAGTTTGAACTTGTCCAAAGTTCCAAGCAAAATACTTTCCAAGGACATAAAATAAATCCAAGTTACTTTCATGAAAGTGACATCTATCTTTGCATCTTGAACCAAACAATGCACTTCCAAATGAAAAATTTCAAAAGATTTGACATGTGTTGTGATGGATTCTTGAAGACAAATCTTGCAAGTCCTTGTGAGACTCCAAGCCTCATTCACCTTTCCACAAAGGAAACACCTTTCCTTGGACTTGTCCTTCTTGTATTTGCATTTTGAGCTTGAAGCTCCATCCTTCACCTCGGCCCCCTTGCTTTGGTTCTCCTTGGATGGATTGGTCTTCTTTTTGTAGCATCTTGAGAAAAAATATCCTCCCTTGCCACAAAGGTTGCACTCAGGATCCTTTCTTTCCTTCAATAGGATGCCACCTATTGATGCCATGTGAATAAAAACCTGTGATATGATTCTAAAAATGTAATTTGTGACTTTCAAGAGACTAGATTTGAACATCTTCAACAATCTAGAAGGATCTACAAAAGATCTACCTCACAAACCTACGAATCAATCTTCACAGTAATGACTAGTCAACTTTGCTTTGATCATTAAGACAAAAGCACACAATCTTTGAATCAAATCACAAAAGAAATCAGATCCAATCTCCTATTGGACTCATCAAATACCAATGACTCTTTCTTTTGAAAGTTGAAATGGATATGAAAAGATTTGACACCTAGATTTTCCTTTTCACTTGACTAGTTCTCTCAACACTTGAGATTCTTGAACAAAAGATGGGTTTTGTTTCAAACACATGAAAATCAAACTTAATCACTTATTTTGGACTCACTCTTGACCCAAATAATCTCACTCTTGAGATTTAAAATGAATTTGATTTGTTGAAAACAAACTATAACACCGATTTTTCACAAAGCTTAAAAATTAGACAACTAGAGATTCACAAAGATCTCAACCATACATGAATACTCAAATATGGACTCCTCCTCATTCTAGACATCAAATGGGATCACAAATTGACCCTCACACTCTCACAAAGAAAGTTGAATATAACTAATTTGAGTTTCATACATACTATGTCAATTTTAATAAATTGAATTCAATCACTCCTATTGGATTCCACCAATTACTCTACCTTTTAGGACTTGGAATGAAATTCAAAATCAAACATTGTGATTTTTCTCACTAAGATATTGTGTTTCAAAGAGCTAATGCCACTTAGAAAGATTTGATCACCTAGGAGAATACAAATTCTCAACCAATAACAACACAAAATGAGCTTCTAGATCTTGCCTTCTACAAAGGAAGGAACTCTTAGAAAATTGGATCTCTCTCTACACATTTGCCATAGACACCTTAATGACTCTTTTCAAACCTCACAAACACTCAAAAAAATTGAGTAGGATTGAATAATGTGACTTGGATCTCAATCTCTTTTCTAGAACTTTCAATTGAAGCCAATCTATGTCAAATTCTACAAAAGATTTGCATAGATGCTCTATATGCACTAGAAACTCTCAAAGGTTTCACTTGGAGGACAGATCCAAGGATGTTTTCTAGCAAATTGATGCTTCTAAACATGACTCTATCACTCTTGAACAAATCTAGAGTGATGGTACAATGGATTTCAACCTCTCAACTTGCATATCACTCTTTAATCTATGATTTTTAGCAAAATCTCTCTCAAATTCAACATGCACTCAAAAAATCAGAGATAATCAATTAATGCACCTAATTCAAGCTTCAAATTTAATTTCTTGGCTGATCTAGTCCAAGAACTAATCAAGGGATTAGATTCTCTATAGAAAATGCTTGATTTTGGACCAAAAATCTCTCAAATTGGGTGTGTGAGTCAAATTGTACAAATTTTTGAATTTTCTCAGCCAAAACTGGAGCTGTGCGGCCTCACACGTGTGAAAAGAGTTCCTACAGCCCACAACAAGTTCTGGTCCAAAAATTTTGAGAATATCTATCAAATCCAACTCGCTACCCAAAATTTGACTAGTTTCCAAAAAACTGCTAATTTTGGCTCTGATTTGGATTAACCCTATCAATTTCAACAAAACCTCTTGTACTAGGCTCTGATACCATGTGCAAAAAGTACAAAAAGGACCAAGAGTGGATCCTAATCTGATCCTCAAGAGGGATTGGTTGTCAGATTACTTGATCTATCAATCTACTTCAGATTAAGATCAATCTAGATCAATTCTAGACACAAAATCCTAACAAGAACAATCATTAATTGAAGGTAAGTGTACTTTCTGGTTTCACACGTGTGAAACACTATGAGTACGGACTCCAGCCTGAAAATCAAGTACACATTGATAGAACCTCAAAACAATCAAAACAAATGTAGACAAATGGAGAGAATCACTCGAAATTGCTTCCAAAACCAAGATTGGTGTCTCACATTGATTATGGCCAAATGTGGCTCTATATATACAATAAGTGAGAGCTCGTGGTACTGATCATCTCTCTGATCCCACATGTGTGAAGGTGCTTTGTCATATGATGATTCATCATGCAAAATTGACACTTGGACAAAACCTTCTATTTTGAGCACTTTTGGTCCATTTTCCTTCTATATGGAGATCTATTTGAAAATCTTCTAGAAGTCAAAATTCGCCTACTTCAGCTTATTCCACACATGTGAGCTGTCCTCTACACATGGGATATGACACCTAACCAAAGGATGTGGCTCATGCAATCAATAGATTGATGCCATGTGTCATATGTCTAGAAAACTAGTTTTTGGCCTTTTTAGCCACTAGAACTTGAATTTAATCATATGTACAACCTATATGATTATGGTACATGACATCTGATTTGTCGCTCAGAGGCGACTCAAAAATCTTCGTTTTCGTGTTCGTCCTCTGCTCCCTCTGACGTTGGCGGCAGGTCATAGTACTGTATTTCCAGAACTTCATAGCTAACAGGGTTTTCGTTGGCCATTGTCCTACTCTCATCGAATTCGACATCCCTCACTATTTTCACAATGTTCGTGTCTAGCATGTAGATTCTGTAGTATGATGAATTATTGTCATAACCTACCATAAATCCTTGCTCGACTCATCAAGCTTCTTGTGAAGCTTATCAGGAATATGTGCATATGCTGCACAACCAAATATTCTAACGTGAGACAGGTTGGGCTTTCTACCCCACCATAGCTCATGTGGTGTCGTGTGAGGAACACCAGATTTACCTATCCTGTTCTAGATGTATGCGACTGTAGCTATTGCTTCAGCCCACAACGTCCTTGGAGCCTTCGAATAGGCCATCATGCATCTGACTGCTTCCATTAGGGTCCTATTCTTTCGCTCAGCAAACCATTGTGCTGCGGTGTGTAGGCTGCAGTTCTTTTGTGAATGATGCCATGATCATTGTAGAAGTCAATGAAGCGATTCAAGATATATTCGCCACCTCGATCTGTTTCGATCTGTTTCACCTTGCTGCCTGTGCATCTCTCAGTCCAATTCACATATTTTGTGAATTTATCGAGTGCTTCAGATTTATTCTGAATGAAATACACTTTGGCAAACTTGTTATAATCATCAATGAAGGTTATATAGTATTTTGAACCTCCTACTGAGATCACGTTGAATGGACCATAGATGTTAGAGTGCACCAGCTCCAAAATCTCTGTTGTTCTATAGGAGTCTTTGACGAATGGTGTGCGTGACATCTTGCCTTTGAAACATGCATCACAGATGGCCAAATTGGTTGCATTTGAGATGTTGACCCCTGTTATTGCTCTATGATGACTTGCCTGGTAGAGTGCCATTGAGTTCATGTAGCAGAGTCTTATGTGCCACAGAGTGTCTGACGAGTCGTCATGAGTCTGATGCACCTGATCTGCAAGTAGGCATACCTTCAGATGATATAGGTTCCCTTTTCTTCTACCTTGAGCAATGAGAGTGCTGGTGCTGGCGTCAATCACGTTGCATGCTTCATTAGAAAACGTCACACGCATCCCTGTATCTGCTATTCTTGCTACATAGAGCAAGTCTTGCTACAGAGTTGGCACAAATAGAATGTCTTTGAGTCGTCTGTCTCTGTCGTTGGTGTTGAGCCAGAGTGAACCAATACCGTTCACTTGATGTCTAGATCCATCTCCAAGAACTATGAATCTTGAGGGATCTGCACTTTTGAAATCAGACATGATTTATCTTGGTGTCACGAAGTGCGAGGTGGCTCCTGAATCCAAGATCACCTCGTGTGTGTCAGACATTGATGTTGCACACACATCTGCACAGATGTAGGCGGTCGAACAATTTTTGTTCATTCTTTCTTCACCCATATTCGAGCTCTCGGGCTCCTTGATACAGGAAGAACTATTATTGTTCTCATGTATGTTCTGTGCTGATCTGTTTCTTGAGTTTTGGTGGCAATCCATGGCTGGATGACCCTTCTTATGGCAATGGATACACTCAATCTTGGGATTGAGCCAACATGTATCTACTGTATGCCCATCTCTTTTGCATCTTGTGCAGGTCTTCTTGTCGGCATCTTGTCGTTTCGACCTCCCTTTGGTCTTCCAGTTGCTTTTGCTGGTCCCCTCTGCTTGATGGTCACGATCTTGCCTCTGATTCGACTCCCTCTTAGGCTTGAACTATTTCCTTGAATTTTTTCAGTTGCCGTAGAGTGCCTGGTCAGAACAATCTTTGTGATCAAGATGCTCTGTGGCCTCGACTTCCTCTCGAATCTCAACAAACGCCTTTTTGAGGTCCATGGTAGGATCTTTCACGAGTAGGGTTCGTGTCATCTAGAAAGATCTGGGTAAGGCTCTCAACAGATATGTGAGCTGCTTCTCAGTTGATACTGCATTCTCTGCTCCTGAGTTGTGTAGTGATAGAAACAGATCCTTCATCTTTCTCACAAAAGAGGTGAAGTCTTTTCCATCCCACTGCAGATTCTTCAACTGATATTCCAGCATCATAATCTGACTTCTTGATTTCATCTGAAATCTTGTGAGCAGTGTATCCCACATCTCCTCAGCTTTGGAGAGTGTAGCCAGGTCAAGTGTAAGGCTATCTTTGATGGAAGATGATAGCAAGGCTACTGCCTTGTCATTTTTCTCCCTCCATTCGTGTAGCTCCTTGCCTGTTGTCGTAGGCATTTCTTTTGTGCCATCCACCCAGGCGAAGAGTCTTTTTCCCTTGAGTATCAAAGATGTCTTAACTTTACAGGCTAGAAAGTTAGATCTTGAAGAATTAAGTATAGTGCAGATCTTGTTCTGCATGCTGCTGATTGAAGCCATTGCTTCTTGAAGTCTGTTTTTCTTGTCGTTTGTTGATTGTCTGAATGCTTGGCCTCCTGGATCTGCTAGCTTTTCGGCTATGTCAGAATATGACAGGGTGGCTCTGATACCACTGTTGGGAGTCGAGCGGTGCTCCGATACGAATGATGAGAATCGTGAGAAGAAAAATTCATGAAACATTCGCGACTCTCTTTCGAGATTCGGATGGAGTTCAGAGGTGTTCGCTGGGCACTGCTAACTGAAACACTCCAACAATCCTCCAAAGGGTAGTCAGGTACTACTGATCTACGTTCATAAAATTAATATAGAATTCGACTTCATTTCAGTCAAGGTGCAGAATTCAAAGGGAACAAGAAAACTCAGACATATAAAAGCATTCGACATCCAAGATCAGACAACTAGAAAAATAATCTATATTGATTTTCTCTGGTTTCTTCAGGGCACTGCATGCGAATTCATGCAGTGCGTTGGCGTGAGAGAATCACAGCTCTCTCACGAGTAGTAGTCTCGTTTCACTAGCGGACAATTGGATCTTTTGATCCTAGATAGAATTATCTTCTCGCACGCAAGCGGAGCTTCTGTCTATGTTCGTCTTGATTGCTTACTAGCATCAGACTACTTCACTTGCTCTTTTTCACTTACTTGGTTACACACTGTGTATCATATTGATATATGTCAAGTATTATTCAGTAGATACAGTCTCTCTATGCAAATCTAAGATTAGAGTGATTAACCATCTACAACTAACCAGAGAATTACAAGAGTGGCAGTTTAGCCATGACCTAGGGAGTATTGCTCGACGCCATTGGCTAAGCAATAGTCTTTGAACTCATTTGAGATGTATTCACCACCATTGTCACTCCTAAGAGCTATGGAAACCTGCAAAATAGGACCAAGAATGGATCCTAATCTGATCCACAAGAGGGATTGGATGTTAGATACAATTGATCTATCAATCTACACATAATTTAGTTCAATCTAGATCAATTCTAGGCATGAAAATCTAACAAGAACAATCATTAATGAAGGTAAATGTACTTGCTGGTTTCACACGTGTGAAGACTTGTCAGAGTACGGACTCCAACCTGAAAACAAAGTACACTATGATAGAAACTCAAAACATTCAAAACAAATGTAGACAAATGGAGAGATTGACACAAATTGCTTCCAAAATCAAGATTGATGTTTCATATTGATTATGGCCAAATATGTCTCTATATATACACTTCTTGGAGCTCAAGGTACTGATCATGCATCAGATGGTGAATCATCATGCAAAATTGACACTTGGATCAAACTTTCTATTTTGAGTTTGCCTGTAGAAAATGCAGACTGTGTGACAACGTTAGAAAAATATGCAGCATGAATGGAGATAGATTAAAATTGGGATTTAGGAGAGTAGGAGGAGTAAATCCAACACCCCCCCTTAATCTAGATCCGTGAATGTCTTGATCTTCAGACTTAGCAGTGCACAAAATCTATTGTGTGCATTAACACTGAGTGCTTTCGTAAAAATGTCTACAACCATCTCTTGTGCTCTGTAGTACGTCAATCTCATCTCTCTGTCGAGAATCTTTCCCCTGATGTAGTGATATCTTATCTCAATGTGCTTACTCCTAGAATGAAATCTAGGGTTGGCGGATAAGGCAATAGCACTTTGGTTATCACAAAACAAAATTGTAAGGCTGTATTGATACAGATTGATGTCTGACAACAAATTTCTGAACCAAAACGCTTCTTTAATAGATTGAGAAGCAGCAATATATTCTGCTTCAGTAGAAGAAAGTGCGATAGAGGTTTTCTTACGACTGTTCCATGAAATAGGACCGCCATTGAAGAAGAATGTAAATCCAGATGTGGACTCACGATGGTCTGCATCTCCTCCCCACCTTGCATCAGAATATCCACTAAGCTGATGAAGATTGTCGTTGCTGAGATCTCAATAGCAGATGCACTGGTCCATGGTGGTTCGAATATATCTCATGACTCAAATAAGAGCCTTCCAATGGGTAATTCCAGGATTAGCCATGTATTGGCTGAGTGAGCTGACAACAAAAGAGATATCTAGCCTTGTACAGACCATTGCGTACATAAGAGATCCGAGTATCGATCGATATGGGTATTCTCTCATCTGCTCCTCTTTCTGCTTTGTCTGGGGACATTGGTCCTTTGAAAAATGTAGGCTTGGATCCATTGGTGAGTGAGTTAATTTATAATTTATTAAATTGTATCTGTTAATAACATTATGAAGATACCTTTGTTGAGTGATGTAAATCAGTCGATTTGCTCTGTCTCTGTGGATTTGAATTCCAAGACAAAAGTGGACGTGAGTTTCGCCCAGATCAGTCAGAACAACATCTGTTTTGAATCCTTGACCATATTGGCATTGTTGCTGAAGAGAAATGTATCATCAACATACAAGGTGATGATAATGAAGGATTGCAGCACTGACTTTGAATAAACGTTGCAATCAACAGTGCTTGGTTTAAATCCTTGTTCATTGAGGAATGTGTTGATCCTCTGAAACCAAGCTCTGGCAGATTGTTTCAAGCCGTACAGTGCTTTATGGAGTTTACAGACATGATTCTTCATGCCTTTGAAAATGTATCCTTCGGCTGGATCATGTAGATATCTTCTTGTATAAGTCCATTCAGATAGGCTGTTTGTACATCGAGTTGATGTACTTCGAGGTCGGAAGTTGCAGCATAAGATAGGAGCATTCGGATCGACGAATGTTTGACGACTGGACTAAAAGTCTCATTGTAGTCGACATTCGGTGTCTGGGTGAATCCTCATGCTACCAGTCTAGCTTTTCTTTGATCAATCATTCCGTTGGCGTTATAATTGATCTTAGAGATCCATTTGCAATCAATAATATTGCAGCCAATAGGAGCTTCGACTAATGATTATGTCTGATTCTTGATCAGAGAGGAATACTCTTTGTCCATAGCTTCTCTCCAGAGATCAGAGTCTGGTTGGCTAAGTGCCTCTTCAACTGTCGTCGGTTCCTGCATTAAAATACAGACAGCTCAAGAGTATACCTTGTGGGCTGTGTGTGCACTCGGCTTGATCTTCTGGGAGGATTCGACTGATGAATCGCTCCTGGGATATGTTGCTGGGTAGCAGCAACATCTTCATCTGATTTGCTGTCTCGAAGTGGGTCAACCATAGACATGCATACACTTAGCAGATTCGACCAGAGTTCGGTTCTTCCTCTCAGCTAAGCCATTAGACTGAGGACTGTAATGAGTTATAAATTGCTGTTCAATGCCTTGGATTTGGTAGTACTCCTTGAACTCGACAGAGATATATTCTCCACCGTTATCTGACCTTAGGACCTTGATCGTCCTTCCAGTCTCCTTTTCTGCACACTCCTTGAAGATTCTGAAGCAGTTGAAGGCTTCTGATTTCTTCTTTATGAAGTACACCATCGTTCTTCTCGAGAATTTGTCAATAAAGGTTATAAAATACTTGGCTTTTTTCAGCGAAGGATTTTTCATCGGGCCACAAATATCTGAATGTACAACATCTAGCAATCCTCTAGCAACATGCTGATGGCTTGACTTAAATGGCTTCCTAGTCTGTTTTCCAACTAGATAGTCTTGACAGACATGTAGCTCGACTGTTTCGCGAGGATAGTCAAGACCAAACAATAGATTGTCTAGACATTCGTTGTACAACAGCATAATTTAAATGACCAAGTCTATAATTGGTTGCTGATTCTGACGAATCTCCAAGATACTCGGACAGAGCAACTCAAGAGCACCTCTCACCTTAGACCGAAGAAGTCTCTGAGAAGACGAGACTAATGAAGACTGAGAGCCGAGTATGAGAGCCGAGAAATATTAGCTAGAAAAAAATAAGTAAGAACTGTGTAAGCCTCATGGTGAATCCCGGAAGATGGAATGACCATGTAGGAACTAGTATTTCTAAGAAAATGCAATAAATGCAAGTAGATCCCTCTTAAAGAAAGTAGAGTGAGTCACATTTTGATGATGACCTCTAGTGGAGAGCAATATTCCATTTGTAGTTTGTGAAATGTGGAAATTCCACTAGGATGCCACCTAAGGAGCTCTCTTGCTTATTTAAGAGACTCTCTCTTTGTGAAGAGGAGCTTTTTGCATTGTATCTACTCCATGCCTAATAAGAAGATTTTCCATGAGTTTGATGCTACACTAAGCTCCTTGATCATGATGGTTCTCTTGAGTGATGCCCCTATGATCATGCCCTTCCATTCATATTGTGTGTGGTTGTGGATTTAGAGTGGATTAGTTTTGTTGCTTTCCTAGTTGTGGATTAGATTTCATGTTTTCTTGTGGATTAATGTAGGAGCCAGCATTCAAGTAAACTAAAGACGCTAGAAATGTGGCATAAATCTTGCATATTCTCTAACATTCTAGTTCTTGATGTTCTTGGGATGTCCAAGAATCAAAAGGCTAGTTGGTTTCTTGATTCTTGGACTTCTAACATGCTATAGATTAGTTCTTGTTTCTTGTTTATCGGTTATGCAAATATAGCTCAGTTCGGTGTAGTGTAGAATCTGATTTCAATCCGTTTTTAGAGTAAGTAGCAGTAGAATCTATAGAACGTTCATTTGGGCTGCACTATGTTATGTGAAAGAGCGTTCTAGGCTTGCATCCAAATATACAAGTCAATAATGCGGTAGAGCACAAGACTGTAGCAGACGAAACCGCGTGCCCTATAGAGCTTATTTATGTCTGTAATGAGAAATAAAACCTCCTTCACTTGTTCTGGACTTATCTTGCTTCATCAGAATTCATCATCATAGAATACGCAGATGGTATCCAATATATATACATAATATTACAAGTGTGCAGATGCGAAAGTACAGAGTGGATGTGTTGTTTGTAGGAGATCGTGGGTGGCTGCAATCGTTGTCCAATTTGTTAGCGCAACTGCATGGGTTGAGCATAAAAAGGGTGCGACGTAGGAGAGAGAAAATTAACTATAAAGTAATTATAATATCATTTTCTAACTTCTTTACACATCTACCCGCACTACTTTCCATGTAAATGAATGCACCTTAGTCTAGTCACATCAAACTTCACTGGTGTTTAACCATACTTAAAATATAATTTTTAAAATGCTGAAATATTCCCTCCCATAGTTGGGAACACTCAAAAATTTGAATTAGGAGTGACATTTCTGAAACAAAGCCTACGCCATCTCTATCTCCAGGTCAAAAACAAGTGTTTAGCACCATCTCTATCTCCAGCATAATCATTAGCACCATCTCCAGCTTTGTTATTGTCATTGTGTTATTCGTTACTATGCTACTGTACTGATGACAAAGCTTTATCATCTTCATGTGGATCTGTCACCAGAATATGCTCCGCTCAGGACAAGAAATTCAAAGCAACCCAAATTGTCAACTTTTGATATGGTCCGATACAGGGAGGAAAAGCTAAAGCATGTAGATTTATGGTCATCAGGAACATTGTATCCTATTGATCCATGTTCATTGCAACATCCAGATTTTCATTCGATGAGTCAGTTAATAATCTATATGTGTCATGGTAAAAATGGCCTTTTGGGTTACTGTGAAAATTTGATTCTCTATGGAAATGCACATTCAATGCAAAGAATACATTATTTGGAAGAGGAATCAAGGAAAATATCAAAGGAGTGCGAAGAAAAATCTACAAAGTTGAAAACTTGTTTGGATGAAAATGAGATGTTCAAGAAGGAGATCCAAAGTTGAAATCTTCTTTGCATCATTATACAACTAGTAATGATGAGATAAAAACTGCATTTCAATCCATGCGTATCTCATATTGTCTCTTGTTAAAGATATGGATGTGCTCAACAGAAAGGTCCGAAGCAACAAGAGGAAAAGACTGGTAAACAAGGATATATGTGATCTATCATTTAGAGGAGGTCATAGAAAAAGACGAATCCATGCATTCAAGTAAGTTATAGCTTATTTGGTATTGAATATTGCTTGAACTTTTTGGTTGGAAAAATATTAGACACTACATTGCTTCAGGGGGCATGTGACTTTTCTAGCATCAGTAGGGAAGCATATGCAAAAATGTTGAAGATAATAAAGGAGGCATTTGCACAGGTAAATATTAAAAAGTTTTCAATCCCACGACCATTTCATCTTAAAAAAAAGAGAGACATGTTAAACTAAGGTATGGAGACAATAGTTGGTAATCTATCTCATATCAATGAAGTGTATTGCTTGAAAGGAGAAAGTCTAGCTTATAACAATTCCAACAATTTATTTATTGACATTGATCAGTTACTAACATTCATCGTAAATTTTTACGGTATTACAAATGACAATGTCAATAACAAGTTGATAGTTGTTCTCAAGTTAGATGAGTCTGAAATTATAAAAGGACAAAAAATGGAAAGAGTCAGTCTCACGATCATGAATGGAGCACTTTCAAATTCAGATGACTCAGAAGGCCGCAATTCCAGTGTTGAATCAGAAAATGATATCTGGTGGTTGGCAGCATTTCAGGTATAGCAGTTCCTTTGCATAATAAATAGGGATAATCAATGTTCAAGGCACGTTAAATTTTGGCTTGAAGTATGATCAGTCTGAAGCCCTAATGTTGGTAGGTTATACAGATGTTGATTGGGTAGGAAATATGGATGATAGATGATCTACCAGCGGTCATACATTTAGCTATGGTATAGTTGCTATTTCTTGGAGCAACAAGAAGCAACCTACAGTAACCTTATCTTCAACGGAAGCTGAGTATCGTGCACTTAGCAATGCTACACAAGAGGTAATATGGCTGCGAAGGCTGCTTACTGATTTGGGTCAATCACAAGTGTATTGGAAAATGGCTTTTAGGTTATTTTAACCTACTTGTTTTGCCCTTAGTAAGTGATGGCCAACCAACTTTAAATTTTTTGTATAAGATGTATCTTAAAATGTGCAGGTTTTCAATATACTCCTAATTATTACTATCATTTTTATACTTTAGTCCCTATCCTCAAACATACAAAAGCATAATAAGTTAGAGGTAGAATTTAATAGTTGTAGATTGTACAAGGTCTTTTAGTGTGTGCATAAGAAGTAGGTGTATAATGTTTTTTCACGTGCATAATACACTTTTGACACTAATCTTGATGTTTGGGGATAAGGCTCAACAAAATTAATCTTGTCAAAGTTTTACATCCTCCCTTGAGAAAATGTATATACTCATTATCTTATCAAACATAGTCATTTCTTGATCAAATGTATATTCCAAAGCATCATTGTTAACATGTATTAAAGAAAGATGCCTAGTTTCAACTTTATGAGATCAAATCTTGGGCCAACGATGAAGGTTTTAATTCTAAGTTTTATGGTCAAACATTAAATTTGATATTAAGTTTTGCAAGATCAAATTTTGTCCCAAAATTTAAATTTCTTTAGATGGTAGGCCTTTCAGTTGTCTTTGGCTAAAGTCACTATAAGAAGCCCAAAGGCTAAAATGCTAAATTTATATGTTTTAAATCTGAGTTGTAGGGAAAAAGAAAAACCTATCTTGTAACAACAATGGGTATTATGTACTAAGCAATGGCCATGGGTCGGACAAGTCGTGTCGGCATATTATTTTCAAGACCAATTTGACCCCATGGCTATTAGCTGACATACTAGGTTTCTTGGCTAGTGTTTGCCCTCAATTCACAATGTAAGTGATTGTGCACTTCATTGATGATTTAGCAAAGAAGAAGATAATGGTCAGCGCTCTTGCAAATTTTGCTATAGAATCTGAGATGAAGATTAAGTTAAACATGTTGCTTCATCTTGGTTCTTGGAATTTTTGGTTCTTGGAATTTGTATATATAACAGGTCCTATTCCATAGATTGAAGCTTGAATATCAAAGTCAACCATTTTTTAATAGGATTATGGCAAATTATGAAAAATAATATGAAACTAATGCGCCACAAAAATGGCAAGGAGACCAATACCTCTAGGTGAATAGAAAGATTATTAAGCATTGGAGAATGATTTTATTAAGCATTGCTGTCACTCCATTCACCATTTCTTATGCAGCAAAGTACTCATGAATCTCAGCAAGATCGATGCCGGTCCGCTTACACCACCTTTCGCCTGGAGTCTGGAGTCTGGTGGAGGAGTCTGGACTCCTCTGGAGAATGATTAAGCATTGGAGAATGATTTTATTAAGCATTGCGTCACTCCATTCACCATTTCTTATGCAGCAAAGTACTCATGAATCTCAGCAAGATCGATGCCAGCCCGCTTACAACACCTTTCGCCTGGAGTCTGGAGTCTGGTGGAGGAGTCTGGATTCCTCTGGAGTCCGGTGATGTCTGGAGTCTGGTGGAGTCTGGTGGTGTCTGGACTCCCCGACTCTCACACAGTAGCGCAAACATAGCAACAGGCAATACCACGGTTTGATCAGGGTACTAGCTGTTTCCTGCAAATGGGCTTATGGGTGCTTGACACGTTGTCTGGGCAGTGCTTGCGGTGTAATATACATGGCCCCACCTGCACATTAAGCAAAGGTCTTCGTCGATCTCCAGGCATAATCAAGCTGTAAATCGAAAAACGAGTTGAGGGCGAGGAGCTTTTCTCGTTGCTTTGGAAAAATCAGATGCATACTCTCAGTGGCATCGTACCATACAACGAAGGAACACACTTTTTCACATCTCATTCTGGACATCTTTTCATTTCTACCAGCAGCCAGCTACTTTCTACTTGACCAGTCTCTTCCAGTTGCCACCTCGATCGTTACAGGCTTATCTGAGTAGTTGGTGCCGAATCCAAAATAGTAGGTTATAAGTCTCCATTTTTGCAAGAAATATGCATGGGAATCCAACCTGGTTGCTTTAGATAAAGCAGTGATGTGGATATGGGGTTAGTTTGAGGAAGGTTACTTCTGCGGATTGGAAAAAACCTCTGGTGGCCGACTATTAGTGCGACCGTGAGCACATGATGTATCGAGTATCGAATGCTGTGCACGGTGGGATGTACTTCGTCACTCTGGTAGATCTACTCCACAGATCAAATTATCTGATTATAACCTATTCAAACTTCAAAGGACATACAGACATTTTCCATGGTTGTATAGCTGATCGTCTACCCATCCATTTTCAAAATTAAGTGTTGATGTCCACGTTGTAAGATTTCAGACATATCCCTGCTAACTACAAGTGCAGACTGCAGTTCTTATTTTCACTTAAAAGTTAGAATAAAAGAAACTAAATATTTCGCTCTCAGTACTTCGCCATCTCAGTAAAATTCATAATGAGTGTCTACCTAAATATTGCATGAATCAACAAAAGCAGATTGAATTTAGGTCAAAATAATAATACCTCATTAGTTTTTACAAATTTGATTGGCTTAATTTTTCGCCCTCAAAATAGAAATTTCATGCATGGAATATAAAACATACTTGACCCTCATGATTCAAATATTGTGTGCTTTTGTCTTAGTGATCAAAGCAAAGTTTCCAAGTGACTAGTCATTAGTGTGAAGATTGATTCTTAGGTTTGTGAGTTAGATCTTTTGTAGATCATTCTAGATTATTGAAGATGTTCAAATCTAGTCTCTTGAAAGTCACAAATTACATTTGTAGAATCATATCACAGGTTTTTATTCACATGGCATCAATAGGTGGCATCCTATTGAAGGAAAGAAAGAATCCTAAGTGCAACCTTTGTGGCAAGGGAAGATATATTTTCTCAAGATGCTACAAAAAGAAGACAAATCCATCTAAGGAGAACCAAAGCAAGGGGGCCGAGGTGAAGGATGGAGCTTCAAGTTTGAAATGCAAATACAAGAAGGACAAGTCCAAGGGAAGGTGTTTCCTTTGTGGAAAGGTGAAGGAGGCTTGGAGTCTCACAAGGACTTGCAAGATTTGTCTTCAAGAGTCCATCACAACACATGTCAAATCTTTTGAGTTTTTTCATTTGGAAGTGTATTTTTTGGTTCAAGATGCAAAGATAGATGTCACTTTCATAAAAGTAACTTGGATTTATTTCATGTCCTTGGAGAGTAGTTTGCTTGGAACTTTAGATAAGTTCAAACTTATTGTTATTATCCAAGAGAAATCAATCAAGAATAAGGAGCAATCTCAAAATGAAAATAGTTTTATTTATGCTATCATGTCAACTTATGAAGAACCATTTTGCTTTGAAGAGATTTTTGTATCTCAAAGGTGGATTAAGGCAATACTAGTTGAGTGTGATGCCTTAAAAGATAGCAAAATATGTTTTCCTTGTAAGCTTACATTAGTTATGAAGTCAAGGAAATGGAAATATCTTCATAATGTAGGATCTTTTGGTTTCAATAAGATCATGAATGATGTGTTCATTCATAAAGATGAAAATTGTAAGTTTTCAATCTTAAAGGCAAGTTGTAAACTTCTTATGAGAATAAGTGAAGCATCCAAAGTGGACACTTATATCCATAAGCAAGTAGTTAGCCTTATTGAGATGGAAATGCCTTTTGATTTCAATATTAGAAAAATCATGCCAAGTTGTGGTGATTTTTGGACTTATGTTTCTAGCATAAGTAATTTTGATAATCATAGAAAGTGCATATTGTGTGGTCATAGTTGTTGTGATCATTATGAGACATGGAGGTCTCGGATTTCCATCAAGAAGGAGCACCATGAAGAGGATCTTAAAGAATCATCTCAAGGTTCAAGTGTGCCAAGGATTGAGGAGGAGAGACCTTCTCAAATTGTGATTCCAAAAATAAACTCAAGAAAAATGGTTGATTCCATGTGGCTCACATTTCAAGGGAAAGAGGAGCATATCTCATGTGGTATACATCTCATACTTACTTCTCTTATGTCATTTGATAAATCAATTTGCTTTAGTGAGATCATTGCATCTCAAAATTGGAGTAAAGCCATACTAGTTGAGGATGAAGTCTCTCTTGAGAACATAGATGATGCTCTTAAAAGGTTAAAATTGATTTTAAATCAATTAGAAAGCAAATGGTTATTTCATCAAATGTATGCTCTTGAGTCATGTAAGAGCAAAAGTGATTTGTTCACTCATAGTTTGAAAATTTGTATTGAGGCAAATTGTAAACTCTTTATGAGAGTAAGTGAATTATCTTCTAAAGACACTTATCTCCATAATGAAGTATTTAGCCTCATTGGATCTGAGATTAGCATGGTAAACAAGCATGAAGATATGATGCAAACACTTTGTTTATTATAGCATGCATAGTTTCAGATCCACATCAAGCTCATTGGCCGATCTTCATACCTTTTGATCCAGCAAAGACCAATTCAGCCCATGGAGTCAAGTTCAAGATTATCATGTTTTCCATCAAGCTAGATTTTTGAGGAGGAGTGTGAAAAATGCAAAAATAAGCTTGGTAGAGGCCAAAAATCTTGTATATAGATAAACACACATGTGTGGAGCCTGTTCCCACGTGTGAAACTAGTGTACTTGTCATGTACCATAATCATATAGGATGTACATATGATTTAATTCAAGTTCTAGTGGCTAAAAAGGCCAAAAACTAGTTTTCTAGACATATGACACATGGCATCAATCTATTGATTTCATGAGCCACATCCTTTGGATAGGTGTCATATCACATGTGTAGAGGATAGCTCACATGTGTGGAATAAGCTGAAGTAGGCGAATTTTGACTTCTAGAAGATTTCCAAGTAGATCTCCATATAGAAGAAAAATGGACCAAAAGTGCTCAAAATAGAAGGTTTTGTCCAAGTGTCAGTTTTGCATGATGAATCATCATATGACAAAGCACCTTCACACATGAGGAATCAGAGGGATGATCAGTACCACAAGCTCTCACTTATTGTATATATAGAGCCACATTTGGCCATAATCAATGTGAGACACCAATCTTGGTTTTCGAAGCAATTTTGAGTGATTTTCTCCATTTGTCTACATTTGTTTTGATTGTTTTGAGGTTCTATCAATGTGTACCTGATTTTCAGGTTAGAGTCCGTACTGAGACAGTGTTTCACACGTGTGAAACTAGAAAGTACACTTACCTTCAATTAATGATTGTTCTTGTTAGGATTTTGTGTCTAGAATTGATCTAGATTGATCTTAATCTGATTAGGATCCACTCTTGGTCCTTTTTGTACTTTTTGCACACAGTTGATGGGTGTAGCAAACGATATCCCATCCATTGTTTTTAAAGTTCACTACCCCTTGCGATAGAATGCCAGTAATGCAATAAGGGCCTTCACCAATGAACTTCAGTTTTCCTTTGATCACCTGTGTCTTGTATATGAGG
This sequence comes from Diphasiastrum complanatum, assembly GCA_029204225.1. Taxonomy (NCBI): domain Eukaryota; kingdom Viridiplantae; phylum Streptophyta; class Lycopodiopsida; order Lycopodiales; family Lycopodiaceae; genus Diphasiastrum; species Diphasiastrum complanatum. Next base: position 91,466,488 of record CM055092.1, on the reverse strand, counting down.
ACATCTCCTTTTTGAGATCTTTCTTGTGAAGACGATGATCATGCCAAGCCTTGCGACGTGCTTTTTCCGCAACAAGAGCATGGACTGCTGATAAGCATATTTCACACATCTTGTGTAGCACTTCATGATGAAGGTGGAGTGATCTTATATCATCCAATTATTGCATTATGGCAACACAAAGAGAAGCGTTAGATCCACAAGGATAGGTCTATAACTATATTTAGTTGATTATTCTATTGCTTTTCCAACAAAACTTAACACTAACCCCCAATCCCTACAGTACGCACACAAACCATCATCATTAGTGGTGAAAGAGAGGGAAGAAGAAGGAGATAGAGGGAGGTAGCTCATTTGCTAATGCTTTAATCTAATGGAGAAACACTAAGAAACAATAACCATGGAAATAACAAAGCATAGAAAGAACCTTCAACAAAAGCATTAGACAATAAAGCAATAGCACATGAGGATGCTTGAATCCACAAAGTGGTAGAGTTTACTCCTCTCAATTAGCAAGTCAAATGGGGTACAAGAGGTGCCTTTTTATTTTTGGGGAGGCCCTTGCCCCTTTACTTCTATTGGCTACTTCATTGAGGGAAAGATTGAAATCCTAGCCCTTCAAAAGAAACACAACTAAATCTAAGGTGCACAAAGAAGCACACTCCACCTACCACCACTTTGACTTTTACTACTTCTTAGAACTTAAACAAAACTTAATCAACTTAGACTTTGGGCCTTCAACATTATTTTATTTATATGGCCCAAGTCTATTTTATTCCATAAACAATATTTTGCATGTGTTCATTGGGCTATGGGCTATGGGCTTACGTGTGCAGAATGCCACAACCCTTGCACCTAATTTTTTATTTATTGGCTAAATTTATTTAAATACCCTCAACAGAGAATACAACAAAGAGAATGCAATTAAAAAATTGATTACTTCTCAACATGTTAAGTGTACAATGAGAGCTCACTTCCATATAGTAGTGGCTCGAGTTCTTGCTTCAAAAACACATGTAAAAACCTCTAACAATGATTCAACCCCATAAATTGCAGCTCTCATCATGATTGGACCTCTAGATTTGCACCTCACAATATGATTGGGCCTCATGATGTGCACCTCATAAAATGACTAGGCCACTTGATTTGCACTTCTTAATGTAATTGGCCTCATGATTGGGCCTCTTAATATGTCTATTAGAGTACAATGTCATTGACTTGATACTCATTGTGGATAAGCTTTTTCTCCTGACTTTTTCCTGCAATAGATTTGCTGTCAATTTCTGAAGAGATAGTGTAGGAGTATTGCTCAAAAGCAATACTAGATTATCGTAGGAGGATGGAAGACTGGCAAGAAGAGACATCGTTGAGTCTTCTTCTGATATAGGAGAATCTACTGCAGCAAGTTGATTCAGAAACTGGTTTTTGAACTCATTTAGATGATCATTGACTGAGGTGCCTTTGCTCATTTTGAGTGTGAGGACCTTCTTTCTCAAGAAGAGACGAGTCGATACATCTGAGGTCTAATAGATACTTGTTAGGATATCCCACGCTTCTTTGGAGGTGGTGTTGTTTGATACGTGAGCAATCTGAGTGTCTGTTGACAAAATTTCCAGAATTCTCTCATGTGGGAAAGATCCACAAGTATGATAGATCTAATTAAGCTTTATGATTAGCACAATAACTTGATTCTAGATTGACTAGCAAGATCTAGTACAGAAGTTATGGCTTAACCACAACCTAGCATGCTAAGCAACGGAGAATGATAGCAATGAATCATAAATGAGCAAAAGTACAAGAAATTAGTGTATTGGCATTGGCCTCAACACGAGTTAGAGAGAGAAAGATAGAGAGATAACAAGCAAAAATTGTGTGGATCCAAAATGGCAAGATATAGCTACAAAGCTTTGGTTCTTCATCATAAATTATGAAGAGAGCTACACATATTTATGGAGTTTGAGGTAGCTCGAGGTAGAACCACATCCATCCATCATTTGATGACATCTAAAGTGAAAACTAGAGTCTACGTGACATTTGTCACATCTCATGCATGAATCTCTACCTACTTTTTCCAAGTGTCCTAGTTCTAACTAGAAATGTAAAAATCATCATGCATGTGTCCATTTCACTTTGTACATGCCTTGCATGTCATTATGGATCACTTACAATTAATGCATGTGAATTGCCACAAGTTTCTACTAGCATATTTTTGCTAATTCTAAGTCTACAATCTATATGCAAGTTGTAATCATCAAACTAGATATGTCAAATCCATATATCTTGAGTTCTATCTAGGCCAAACTTGGCATTTGCATTTATGAAAAACATACTTGCATGATACAATGTTTGTAGCAAGCCTAAAGTCAAGATAGATTATTTTTCCATTTTAACACTTTCAGATTCAAGAATACAATGGCAAGTGTTTTGCCATCATTTGCTTCCCATGTTGAGAGCAATTCAGGTTTTTCCGGTCTGGCTATTGAACCGTTTATGTATCTCCATAGCTCCTTCTCAATTAAGATCATCCTCATCTTGAATTTCCACATGTGAAAATCATCTCTGTTGAACTTGTTGATCAGACGGATCTTCCTTGGTTGAACTTTCCATTATAATTGAGGAACAAAGATTACACAAACAAAATATGAACTAGCTCTAGAAAAACAAGAACGTATAAGGTTCCTATATATCTTGGACTCTAGTAATCCAGAAATACCTTACTCAGATACCACTATGTTGGCTTGGATGTTGATGCCAACTGATAATATAAATTCCTATTAAATGATCTCAGATTACTTGGAGAACGGATATTAAAGAGCTGCTCTGATGAGAGTATCAGTATAGGTGTCTTAGACAACCATTCAGATAAATTGCAAAAAATGTTAGGCATCTAAGAAGTCATGCAATTCATTGATTCTGATATTTTGATGTAAAAGAAAGTAATTACAATTAGGCGCCGAGGACAACCATACATTTCTTTGTCTATGACATTGCGGAAGAAGAGTGAGAGTTACTTAACATTCAACAAGAATGTAAGAAAATGGAACAATAGCAAATTTGTATATTAGTGTTGTAAAAACAACGATCAGACCACAAGGCAATAGCGTTGATAAGTGCCTAATCCTACTAATAAAAAACAAGACAATAATTATCGCTCTGAATATTTACTCTCTCTATGTGATCACTAATTCTAAGGATATAGCTACTGAAAGACCAATTTTGGTTGTAGATATCCGTATATCTCATGTATCATCTGACGAATTAACCTTTGAGTCTCTATCTCTCTTGAATCGCTCATTTACTTATATAACAACTGAAAGATCTTGCATTATTCTATCTTGGCATTTACAAGATCGCTTAATAGCTGATTAACTGACTAATTAGAATAGTTATTATTGGAGCATGAAGACGTAGACAGTCTATATTTGAAATCCTGTGTATTTCTGTAGAGTGTCATCTTTTCCGCAATTTTCGCATTTATGCGAAGCAGTGTCGCATTTATGAAAATGTTTGAAATGGCCTGAAACCTGAGTTAACACAAGTGTCGCAATACACTTAGTTGCTCATGATGGCCCGAAGGTGACAAGGGCGACAATGTCGGAATTTTTGCCTATGGAAATTCTTGACTAAAAATGTAGACTGTAGCGAGTGCAAGAATGCATATTGTTGAAAAACAGTTCATTTTTACAGACTACTTGAGAGAGTGATTTATATGAAAAGGGAAGGAGGGCAGTTAGGATGAGTAGGAGTAAGATTAAGCTCCAACAACTAGGCCTAGTTATCTGATGAATCCGAACTATCTGACTTTGTCATCAGGGAAAAGTCGATCCAAGACTTTATGGCAGTTCACCTACTTGTACATAATCTTTATTACTTAAAAGGTGGTTACCAAGTACAAGATGTCTGTAATTAATTAAGTAGGTAGAAAATCTTTACAAAAAATATTATTACACGTTTTGGCTGCCCTATAGAGCTAGTTACTGATCGCGACACGCATTTTTTAAATGCTTTCATTGATAATTTACAACGCCATTACCTTGTCGTTCACAGAAAGAGTACACCGTACTATCCTAGATGTAATGGACAGGCCAAATCAACTAACAAGATGATATGCAAAATTTTGACAAAGATAGTTGACCAGACGCTCTGATTGGGAAACAAAACTTTTTTCAGCTATCTGGGCTTACCACATCACCCACATTGGACCTTATGAGCCATTGAGATGTGGATTTGGATGCATACTAGCAAAAAATTCCAATCCTTAGCCACCTTCTCACTAGAATTCAAGTTGGGAGCCTTTTGACTTTTCAAAATCATCATAAAAGTATGTACATGATGGTTCTAGTGGACATATATCCAACCCCATGATGACAATTGGCATCCAAAATAAGTAGTCTACTTTTATCTACCTTCACACGCCTCCTTAAAAGAGAACTAGTTATGCAACATTTTGCAAGATGGATTTTCTCAAACTCCCAAGACTAATCTGTGATTAATAAATGAAGCCTTAAGCAAAGTCTTAATGAGAAAATCATCCACACATGGTGAAGTATCCACATGCTCCAAAATAATGTCTTATGCTTGAACCTTCTCCCTCACAAAGTGATGTGCCACTTGATATGCTTGCTCCTTGCATGAAAGATGGGATTTGAAGCAAGGCCTTGGGCTGGAATGTTGTCACACTTGATGATGGGAACATCCTCACTTGCGATGCACTTTAGGTCTACCAAAAGATGCTTGATTATAAAATCTCCTCGGTGGTGGTGAGTGCCTTGTATTCAACTTTAGTTGATGAGAGTTAGATAGTGTCATGCTTCTTCAAGAGCCAAGAGCTGACTCCACCTCCATGATAGCCATTGAGAAAAGCATTACATCCATTTGAAATATGAACCAATTGAAATGAGATGACGTTGAATTTCTTCACTAAGCTTTGAGTTCTTTTCGGTTTTATTCAACAATCTGTTGATTTGTTTTTTTTTAAGTCACAACATTTAAAGTCAGGACTTTAGAAATTAGTACATGAAGAATCAAATAGAATGTAAGTGAAATGATTCCATCATGCTTCCAACTCTGAACTCTCTAGAAAAATACAGCAAACAAACAGTAAATGTGAGTGATCAACTTTTGCTTGCATGTCTCCTCCTTCTTTGTCCTTTGTTGCCATGTATCCACCATGATACTCCATGAATGAGCCTCCATCTTCATCTTGCCATAAGATGCCATCATCACTTGATGACTTGGCCATAAATGAGTGACATAATGAGCCTTCAATAGCTTCATTTCCATCAACAAAACCAGCCAATAATGCTAGTACAAATCCAGCATCAAAACAATGTTCACCAATGTAGCTAGCTTTACCATATCTTGACAATTTGCACACATCCACATGAAATTGCTCAAACATGAGATAGAACAAGTAAAGTAAACTTGAACAACACTTCCTTACTGCTCCTTTGACCTTACTTGAGTCTTCAATATGCTGCAAAAACAGATTTATAACACCTTTGCCAATTACCTCTCCTTTGATGTTCTTGACTAGCTCCAAATTGCCAACTTCCCTTTTGACTAGTTGAAGCCCTTTGAGACCAACCTCTTGATCTTGAACTTGTCCATCAAAGTCATTGAACAAACTTTGTTTTCCAGATCCATTACTTGATTTTACAACAAGATAACATCCATCCACTTGCATAGCTCCATGTACACAAGAAGATCCTCCAAAAGATGTTTCACTCTTCATAAGAGCTTGATACTCAAGATCCATTGCTTGGATCCACTCCTCTTCTTTCCTTGCTTGATCTACACTTGTAGGCTCATCCAAAGAGGTTAGGATAGCAACATAATTTCCAGAAACTACTTGCTTACCCTTTTTATCATATGTGAGCCTTGAAGGTACTTGTCTTTCTCTTGATGTTCTCCTTGGCTTTTGACTTGATGAAGGTCCATCATCACCACCATCCAAAGTAGGATCCTTCTCATCAACATCAAGAATGTTAGATCCATCTACTTTACCATCAATCATGCTTGAATACACCTTTGGAATGTTTCCCTCATCAAAAATGACATCTCTACCAACAAACACTTTGTTAGTAGAAGGAATGTAAACCTTGTAGGCTTTACTCACCTCACTATATCCAAAAAAAATACCTCTTCTTCAAGATGGATCCTCCTTGGTCCTATCATCAAGATTAATGTTGACATAGCATGTGCATCCAAAGGTTCTTAGAAAGTTGACACTCGGCCTCCTCTTGAATAGCATCTCAAAAGGTGTCCTTCCATCCAAAATAGCACTCGGCCACCTATTGCACAAGAAATTGGCACACAACAAAGCTTGATCCCAAAATGGTTTGTCAAGATTAGCACTTAACCTCATAGCTTTAGCACTTTCACATAAATTCCTATTCTTCCTTTCAGCCACTCCATTTTGTTGTGGGGTCCTTGATGTTGTATACTCCCTCTTGATCTCATGCTCATCACAAAAGGCCTTGAACTTGTTAGATATGTACTCACCACCATTGTCACCTCTCAAGCACTTGATCTTTGTGGAAAATTGGTTCTCCCTTGCATTCTTGAACTTGAAAAAGACATCATACACTTCATCCTTGCTCTTTAGTAGATAGATCCAACAAAATCTACTAAAATCATCAATGAATGTTACATACATCTTAGCTCCACTATTGCTAATTGTAGTAAATCCATGAATATCTGAATGTACAAGTTGAAAAGGCTTTGTAGATCTAGAAATAGATCTAGTATAAGGTATTCTATGTGATTTAGACAAAGCACAAGACTCACAAACATGCTTGTCATTACTTAAGGAATTTGGAAGACCAATCACAACCTTCTTCCTTGCCATTACCTCCGAAGTTGAGGTGTCCCATCCTTTTGTGCCAAACCTCTTGAATAGAAATTGGCTCCCTTGCAACACATCCAACTTGGTTAGCAATAACACAAGCATCAAGTTTGAACAACTTCCCTTGCCTTCTATCTTTTCCAATCAAGACATCCTTCCTTTTGATCAAACAAGCATCTCCATCAAACTCCACCTTGAGGCCCTTACTTAGCATTTGACTCACACTAAGCAAATTCTTAGTAATAGATGGAATAAACAAGACATCCTCCAAATGAACATTCCTATTTGTAGAGAGAGAAATAAGAATTGTGCCAATCCCTTTGATTGCACACTCACCATCATTGGCCGTGTAGATCACCCTCTTGTCATCTCCATATGCCAACAAAGAAGTGAAGTACTCTTTGTGAAAGGTCATGTGTGAACTTGCTCTCCTTAATTAGCAAGGATACATGAAGACATCACAAAAGCATCATCATTTGCATCTTGCACATCCAAACCATCCTCATCAAGAGTAAGATTACCTTGCTTGTTTCCTTGATCTCTCTTCTTCTTGTAGCACTCACTTGCAAAGTGTCCTTTGATGCCGCAATAGAAGCACTTGATCTTTGATCTATCATTCTTTTTGCCACTTGAAGAAGCATCCACTTGATCTTGCCCTTTAGACCACTTGCTTTTGGTTTTGCCCTTGAATTTGCCCTTTGTGAACATAACATCCTCTTGAATTGTCGATGTAGATCCACCTCTTACTTGAAGCCTATATTCCTCATTGATCAAGGCAAAGTCTTTTGAATAGCAATACTTTGAACAATGTTAGCATGAGCATCCAACAAGCCATTAAGAATCACTTGAATAAGCCCTCCTTCCTTAATGCTTTCATCTATGCAAGCTAACTCATCATTCAATGCTTTCATTCTCAAAACAAAAGTACTTGGACTTTCTTCATTCTTTTGCAAAAAGGAAAAGATTTGCCTTCTTAGAGTCAACACTCTAAAAGTAGACTTGGATTCATAAATCTTCTCCAATGAATTCCAAGCTTCCAAAGATGATGTGCACTTACCAACTTCCTTGAGAAGTTCATTGGTAACATTTATTTTTGTCATGTGTAGAGCCTTCTTGGCCCTCTTGTCATACCTCAATTGATCTTGTTGTGTTGTTGGTCTCTCCTCCAAGCCTACAACAATATCCAAAACATCATTCATCTCAAGAAGTGACTCCATCCTTACTTTCCACAATGAATAGTTACTTGAGGTAAGCCTATCATTGGCTTCCAACATGACTCCAATTGAGGTTGCCATGTAGCAATGACCTGATCTTCTCTTTCAACCTGCTTCAATGCACAAAGCACTCTTTTGAACAACAACAAATGCTTCCAAAAGAAATCACCAACATTTAAAACTATCTCACAAATTCTCTTCTAGCACTTATCCAAGCAAATCAACACATAGAATCATGGAATCTTGATCAACCTATGATCTATCCTCAATCTAATGACTTTTGCCACTTCCTAAGATTGAAACACACTCAAATGAAGTCCAACAACCTCACTATCTAGAGATCCAATCAAAATTAGGGTTTTGACAAAATCACAAGGAATTGACTATTTCAAATCTACATGCAAATGTTGAAAATTTGATATGCAATCTATAAGCCACCACTTAGGCTGAACCAATGATCCAAAAATCGGCCAAATCCAGTATGTGAATTCAAAAATCGGAATTGAACAAGTATATTGACCTATTTAGTATTTTGATCTACAAAAGATCCAATCTACAAAAGCAAAAAATCCGATTTTGGTGTAGAATCCTCTCGAGCATGTTCTAGACTTGATATCTTCACCAAATCATTGATAGATCTAATTTCCTCCTTCATAACCTGAAACACAAGCTCTGATACCATGTGAAAGATTTCAGATCCTTAAGATCCAATCTACTTGAATGATCTTTGGTTAGAAAGAGAAATACACTACCAATCTCACCAATGTAGAAAAATCAGCATCTACACACAATTTGAGAGCACTAATAGAGCTTGATCAAACTTGAATGAAATGATTATGTACTATTGTTGTCCGTACAAAATTGAGATAGAGAAGAGAGAAGATGACTCTCTCCATGAGTTACATCCTTTTATAACAGGTCCAAACCCTATTTGGCCACTTGGCTTTCCCACCAAAATCCTAACCTTACTAATTTTGGGTCTAGATTCAATGTACCCAACTTATTCAAATTGAATCTACTCAAACTCGCATTCTATCTTTCCCACACTTTCAAATTTGGTTGCTGTAATTTTCCAGAGAGTTCAATGTTTGAAACATGGAGAAATCATTTCATACACATTCTATTTGGTTCTTCACGTTCTAGTTATATCTAGATGTGTAAAATTGATGTAAGAAATAGTGAAGCATCCAATTTGGACACTATTCTCTATATCAATCATGAAAGATACTTTAGAACCTTAGAAAGGAGATCTATACTTAGGATTGAGATCATTCTAAAGTTGGATCAAAGTAGTATGGTTAAAACTATGCCAAAACTAGTTGAAGAGGGAGTGTGAGAGATTTCAACAAGTTTAGTCATATTTTGGTAAATTGTCAATATGAGGCCAAAACTCATTTTAGACTGAGAGATAAACTTTTTGAAGTTATATTAGTTTAAAATACATTCAATAAACACTTTTTGAAAGTGTGGGAAAGTTGGTAGTTGAGTTTGAGAGAGATTCAAATTTGAACTTTTGGTACATTGAATCTAGACCCAAAAATAGTAGGGTTTACATTTTGGAGGGAAAGATAAGTGAAAGGACTTTAGGCCTTTTTGTGAGAATTAATGTCGCAAGGCCTAATAGTCAAGTTAGTGAATAAAAAAGGGTTCCCCCCAAACTTCAAATTTCAAATAATAAGGGAGGTGAAAACTGGCCAATAGGATTTGAGGCTGAAGCCACATTGTTTCTTACAATTCCATTGTATTAGATTTATTTGTGGATTCTTGGAGTGTCTCACATGTGCCAAAGATAGTTTGACCCAAAATTTTCCATTACTCCATCAATTGATGAGAGGTTGATCTAGTTTGAGAGAGATTGGAAAAGCTAGTGAGACCCATCTCACATTTTGTTGCAAGATCTTTCATAGGAGTTGGTATTACACATTTAATAAATCTTATAGTGAAAGAGAAGCAACATTTTACTGTCTAAATCACAAGGAGTCTTCAATATTTCATCGCTTTTATGGGTTCCTTTCTATTGGAATCTAGTGAAAGACTATCTCCTCCAACTATTCTATTTAAAAGGTTAGAATAAAGTCAATCTTGATACTCCAAGATGTGATGGAAATTGTACTTGGGATTGAGGAGGAGTCCTTCAAGAAGTACAAACATATAAGAAGAGAGCTAGGATGGAGCTAGCGGAGGAGGTGTGAGAGGGTAGAGGAGGCCCTGAACAACCTCTAAGGGCTTGAAACCCAAACCAACCAGCCAAAAAATCCAAAAAACACACCAATCTGTATTTTGGAGGGAAAAAGAGTTTAAAATTTCATCAGATTTTTATATCTCCAAAAATAGTGTGAATAAATCCTTGCATGACTGGTAGCAGCTCCAGGGTACTACCTCAGACCTGCATAGAAGCTTGCGAGAGTTAGTTCCAAACAGATTGCAAAAATCAGAGAAAAATCAAAAACTCAAAATACCCTTGAAAAAATCCAAAAAAATTGAAATCTTCACCAGAACTCTCGCAGACCCCTCTGAAGTTCCATCTCAGTGAGACCAGGACACAGAGAATCTTGCAAGAGTTAGTTTGATGTCTGAGTGCCTGTGCAAGAGTTCCCAATGAAAAAAAGATGGGAAAGTACCAGAGAACCCTCGCAGACACCAAAATTTTCAATTCTAGTGGGTAAGAACTCTCGCAGAGGATTCTGAAGTTCTATCTCAGTGAAACCAGGACACATAAGAGCTTGCAAGAGTTAGTTTGATTCTAGTGAGCATAAAATTGGGGTTGAGTTCTAAAAAATCACTAAAAAGTGAAGATCCAACAAAACCTTCCAATAAGAACTCTCGCAGACCCTCTCAATCAATGCAGAATGTTAATTTCGATCAGTGATGAAGCCTGTGAGAGCTAGTTTTGAGATTTGGTAAAGATCAAGCCAAAATAGTGGTTCTGAACCCTCGCATACAGTGAAAATTTCACTTCTTGACCCAAATCCAGCCACTGTGATTCTTGAGAGAGTTACTTCCCAAAGATCTGAGAGATATCAAGTTTTTTATCTGCAAAAACAACTAAAGAACCCTCGCACAGCCAAACCTCGCACATGAGAACCCTCGTAGACTAGATCCGTGGAAAGATCTGCTTTGAAGTTATGCCCTGTATAAGTATCCTCTAATATACTGGTGAGTACCAGCTAGTAGATCCATAATGTGAATACTCAAAGTGTAGAGGAGACGACAGGCCTAGGAATACCACGAAAAAGAGTGTCCCTCAGAGTGTAGGTGCTGGGAAGACGACAGAGCTGCTGCAGCATAGTGTGTGCCTCTACCCTGGAGATCCTCTAGGCGTTGTATGAATGTGACAATATGGAACAATGTCTCTATCTGAATAGGGAGGACAACAAACTCTGCCAATATAATATGATGTGGGATAGAGGGCTTAGCCCGTATCATTTGAGAGAGCATATGAATCTGAAGTTGTGAGATGCGTGCCCACTCGATAGCCGTCAAGCCAGTACTCCATGTCTCTGATGCATAGTGTCAAAGAGTCGCACTTACTAGCCACACTTCTAGCATGTGACCTGAAACATAATCTCTCCAACTCTACCAATGATGCATAACCCTTCCGTAGTCGGGAAAATGCTGCCTATCGCATGCTGAAAGTGGGACCAAAAAATACCACCCCTAGGTATGTGTAGGAGTCAACTATCTCAAGTGGATGCTCCTCCCATAAAAGCACATGTCGCATCATGAAGCATCTAGAGGTGTTAAATACCATAACTTTGGTTTTGGCCACATTCACTGATAATCCCCACTGAGTACAAAAAGAGTGAAGCATGTCAAGATGTCGCTGCAAATCTTCCATTGTCCTCGAAAGCAAAACCACATCATCAGCATATAATAGGATAGCGATAATGAGATCACCCAATGTGCATCCCTCACCTCCCTCTGTTTGTATAGCTTGCTCAAACTCATCTATATATAAACCAAAGAGTGTAGGAGAGAGAGGACATCCCTGATTAACCCCAGTGGTACTCTCATCTTTGGTGATACAACTCCTGATACTCGGATACGACCAATAACTCGTCTGTACAATGCCATAACTTCCTATATGATATCCTCTTGGAGGCCATGGTCTCAAAGTCTCTGTATCAATAGATGTCGAGGCACAGAGTCAAAGGTCTTGCGGCAGATCCAGCTATTGTCAAAATATCAGGTCAATCAGAGGAGTAAGAAGTTATCAAGGAAAAACCACCGTAAAGGGTAGAATTTCACTTCCGGCCGATCAGATAGATCAGATTCTTAAGATCCAGACTGCATTCCATTATACAAGCAAGATCCAACCGCTTTGGAACCCACCATTGGATGAATCTGAGATCGGGATGATCAATAGCACAAAGGATAGCAAATCAAGCACCACACCTTCTCAGATTAGTAGCTGTGCAACAAGAGACAAAACCGGAACCAGCACCAATGGATCCAATGGGCCAACCCGTACCTGTCGCTCCCTTGCAAGCAGTCTGGAGAGCACCTTGGATGGAAATACCAAAATATGACGGATCATCAGATCCCATCATATTCCTCCAGATCTATGAGCAAGCTTGTGAAATCTACGGCGAACGAACACCTGTGAAAAACCTGATGTTGTTTTTCATGTCCTTATTGGCAGTGGCTCAAAATTGGTTTTTCAACCTGTCAGAGGAAGAAAAATCCACCTGGAAAGCGGTTAAAGCGGCTCTCATTATGCGCTTTAAACCAAGAAAGTTTCTGGAAGACCCATTTCTCCTGCTTCGTGGTAGTCCGGCTAGGAACCACATGATCATGCGGTGATCATGTGGTTCCTAGCCGGACTACCACGAAGCATCAGAAGAGAACTAAAATGACGGGAGCAGTACGCTACTCTGCAAGAAGCTATGAAAGATGCCATCAAGGAAGAGGACAAGGGATCTAACGACGAATATCCATCCACCCACACTCCTACTCCCTCGTTAGCATCGTCATCATCAAACGCATCCGCTCTATCCATAGAACTGTTGTTGGAGCAAATGACAAAATTACACAAACAGTAGATGGAGCAACTTACGGCGCAGTTTGACTAGAAATTGAAAGCCTTGCAGGGAGCTGTAGTAGTAATGCCACATCAACCAGAAGCAAACTAGCTACAGTATCCACGATGGGAGAATGTATGGTGTTCAGTGTGGACGCAAAACCATACAGCAAATGAGTGTCCAGTCCTAAAGCAAAATCTAAGACTGACACATAGATTCTGCCATCTGTGCAATGCAACATCTCACAATACGCCATTTTGCCCGTTTAACCCCCGGATTGTTCAATAGAAAGAAGTCCTTGTTAGACTTCTTATCCATACCATCAAGGGGCACCCAAGGCGGCACCGAGGTACGGCGCACCAAATCAACAACAGCGTATGGCCTTACCTGCATCACCAAGGCCAGCCAATCAACAAGTGGCCCATGTAAACCTGACAACAGTAGAACCAGAAATTTAAATGCCACCTCAACTTGAGTAGCAGCAATGGTACGGACCAGATGAACCATTTATGGATTCTGCCATAAATGAATATGTTGCAGCCTATGCTCACACTCAGTGTCAAGACAGAAGAAACTATGGTTGTTTCAGATGTGGCGAAGGACACAGAATTGCGGAATGTCCCTACAAGGGACAATATACATCCTTTCTGTCGGGAATGTGGTTATGGACACTGTTCCAAGAATTGTCCATTTAAACCTGGAGCCAGTGCACCTCTCAACTTCATTGCGATACAACAACCAGCAGTTCCAACAGGGATGCCATCGGAAAGACACCAATTCCACGCTCCTGTGTTAGCCGTCATGCGAGCACAGAAGAGGAAGGAAGTGGCTCCCTCACCACCACCCTCGGTCACTGATGACCAACTCTCAACTTCAGCGCCATATCTGAATGTGAGGGAAGAAAGAAGACAGTACTAGAAAATATGACATTGGGTACAGAAAGCACAAGCACAGGAAAAAGAGCAGGAAAAAGATAATCCCACGGAACCTCCAGTTGGCAGCGAACGGGAACCGCAAGTGGGATCACCACTGCACACTAATTAGAATGATCAGTTGCACCAATATGAACCACCTTTTCACATGGTGGAGCCCAAGGAACCATGCACTGAAAGGCTCACACTTTTACTGATGAGCCATGTTAGTTTACCACTCGGGGAACTACTACCGGGGCATTCACCACAAGTGAAAAGCCTTCTAGCTAAATGGGCCAAATCGGATGAGGAGCCAGTAGTGCCTGAGCCCATATATTGTACGGGCTATGAAGAAACAAGTAATGTCCTCCATATCGGGGCAGCATGGGAAAGTGAGGAACACAACATCACTTTGCCAATTAAACACAAGAGATACGAGGACAAGGCAACAATAGTAGATGGAGGATCATGTGTCAATTTGATCTCCACTACTTTGTATGAAAAACGGGGTCTAGAAGGATTAAAGCCAACAAGATTTGCCATCAAGTTGGCAGATCAATCCAGTGTGAAACCGAAAGGTGTAGTTGCCGATATCCTTGTAAAAATAACAGGCATGTAGTTTGTGATCACTTTTGTCATCATGGATATGCCTGAATCTCCAACTGCATACCATGTGTTACTGGGAAGGCCATGGTTGAGAACTGCGCAAGTACTACACAACTGGGGTATGGGAAAACTCACCTTCAAGAACAGAGAGCAGGATGTAAAGGTTGATTCAACCACATGGGCGGTGAAACCTATTGCACCCAAGGCTGATGATGGATCATCTACGACAGATCACACAATTTATTGCCCAAGGCCAGCCAAGGGAGGTCACTATGATTTAGAGACGGATGTCATCAGATGGACGGATGCATTAGCAACTATTGACTGCTGAGCATGTCAATATGAATCAGATACTAAACCTAGTACATCTTCACCCAAGTGTTACACTATGGACACACCATATTCATTTGGGGTGAATATGATAAACGTAGCATGGATGTCAACGGAACCTATTGAGAACCCAGTGGATGATGATTTAGTCCCTTGGCAATATGCTCTAACTTATAATAAGGAAATTGAGCTAACTGATGAGCAGGTCCTACACCACATGGACCCAGATCGTTACGGAATCAAGAAAGTACCAGCTCAACCACCGCAAAAGGCTGTTATGGCGAAAGTGTCAAGGATCGATCCACCCAAGGCACCTGCGAATAAGAAGGATCAATTGAAGCAGCGCTACAACCAGGTGATCCGATGGAGTGATCTACCCAAAGAGGCGATAGCTACAGTGGATGCCAATATT
The DNA here is from genome assembly GCA_029204225.1 of Diphasiastrum complanatum. Lineage (NCBI taxonomy): Eukaryota > Viridiplantae > Streptophyta > Lycopodiopsida > Lycopodiales > Lycopodiaceae > Diphasiastrum > Diphasiastrum complanatum. Next base: position 91,451,150 of record CM055092.1, on the reverse strand, counting down.
TGCAACCACGAGGCAAATGTCGCAGCAGTTCTGATGAAAGACAACAAGGACGAATCCACCAAAATGACAAAAAAGAGCAAAAAGAAATTGTTGGATTCTTTCAAGTCAATCAAGATGGACTCAGATACAACATCATCTTCTACACACATGATCAAGTTTGTTCATCCTGAAAAGTTTGTAGCTTTGCCTAGATTCTTCAGAAATAAGAATTTCTTGGAGAGTTTCTATATTAGTCAACTCCTCCTTAATGACAAAAGACTGAAAAAGATTATTATAGTGATATTTCAAGCCATTTAAAATGACTTGAACTAGCTCATCTTGGTTAATAGTAACACCAACACAGGAAAGCTCTCTATGTAGATCTTTAACTCTCAGAACATAGTTTGATGCACTCTCTTCACTTCTTTGAAAACTTTGGAAAATCCGATTCCTAAGAGTGAGTATTCTAGAAGTATTCTTTGCTTCATAGATGGAATTAAGTACATCCCAAGCATCTTTAACTGTGGTGCAAGATCCTATCCCTCTCAAAATTTCATTAGATACATTCATCATATTGAAATGTAGAGCCATTCTAGCTCTCTTTGTATACTTAAGAATTTCAGCCTGTGCTTGAGGCTCCTCCTCAACACCAAGCACAATGTCCATAACATCCTGGAGTATTAAAATAGACTCCATTCTGAAATTCCAAATTAAGTAATTAGAAGTATTTAGTCTTTCATTTTCTTCTAGAAGATATCCTCCCAAAGGTGCCATTTAGATGAAGACTTCTTAGTTATTGGACTGCAATATATTTAAGGTTGTTCCAATCAGACTTAATGTTGCTGCTCTCTTTCATGAGCATTCTACACACGAGATTGCAAGATATCATCAAGATAGTGCACCAATGGATAAGCATGAAATGTGTGTGTGTGTGTGTGTGTGTGAGAGAGAGAGAGAGAGAGAGAGAGAGAGAGAGAGAGAGAGAGAGAGAGAGAGAGAGAGAGAGAGAGAGAGAGAGAGAGAGAGAGAGAGAGAGAGAGAGAGAGAGAGAAGATTTCTTTCTCCACGAGTTTACATCCTTTTATATCAATTCCATGCCTCATTAATGAATCTTTGGTTTCCCTCCATAATGGAAACCCTATCAACAATGTGACTAGATTCAATGCATCTAACATTCAAATTTGAATGTGTCCAAACTCGACCTCCTAACTTTCCCACACTTTCCAAAAGTGGTTATTCAAATGAAATTAGACTAAAATAAGTTTCATAAAGTTTATCTCTAAGTCTAAAATGCATATTGGCCTAATATTGACAACTAACCAAAATATGACTAAACTTGACTAAACTAGTTGAGAATTCTCACAACAAATTCCAGCTACTTTGGTGTGCACTTCCTTGGCTATGCCTAAATCATCTTCAAGAACACTAAGGTACACAACCTTAGGCTTATAACTGAACAAGACTCCATATAGTGCACTCCTTCCATTAGCTCCATAACTCCATAAAGTTTTGCATGATGGAACATACACATGCACCATAAAACTTGAAGAGACAAGACATAGCCAAATGTAACTTGTGGAACCATCAATAGTACATGCAAAGCAAGAAGCACCTCCCTTGGTTACTGATAAAGAAAGATGAACATCCGAATGTTCCAACTCCATAGGATGTTTTGTCTTGGTAGAAGACATCAAATATGGATCCATATGTGATTTTGTCATAGAATAAGCCACTCTTGGCTTGATCTCCTTGACTATAAAAGACATAGATCTGAAATTGGAAACATGCAACTTCCTATGTCATAACTCCTCCTTGGAAACATAAGTCATCAATGCAACATCACATGCACTTACATTTTCATGCACATCTAGCTTAAAAATGCCTCCATATCTAGATCCACATGCAAGGATCTTATCTTCTTTCTTTATGAGACAACTATTAACACTAAAATCCACTTCATAAATATCATCTAACAACTTTCCTACACTAATCACACTCTTTGTGAGATTAGGAACATAAAGTACATTGGAAAGTGTAAAATTCATAGAAGATGCAAGTCTCAAGGAATATTTGTAGTCAACTGTGAAGATCTTTAACTCTCATTACAAAACTTGAAGCACTTTCATCAACTCTTTGAAAACTAGAAAATATCTGATTTCTAAAAGTAAAAAGTCTTGATGTGCAATGGTGCTTGAGCCAATATAGGATGTTACGGCTCATAATTTGCCTTCGTTGGCCTATGCGCTCTCCGACATACATCTCATTGGTTGATATATGCCTCATATCCTTTGTTGGCCACGAACAGCCTCATTTGTAGAATCTTGCATATTGTTACATCTGCTACAAAGTATCTGCCTCCCATTGCTTCATGTGAGAGGGACATGATCTAACTTGTCTCATGGGACAGAATACAACGACGAATGATATTATTTGCCCCTCTTCGATACAGTTGGCCGGCAATCAACTGATATGGATGAGCTTTAAGTACAAGTTTCCGCTGTTGAGCCTTGGATAGTGACCGATCTGGTTGGCCATTCATCAAATACTCAACTATGTCTGTGGCCCAATCGGGTACAACATCCACATAAAATAAAGCAGCATCCGGTAACTCATCATTAGGCTGGGGATCCTTCTGTGTTGATCTGATTCGAGATACATGATCAGCCATATAATGTTGCTTGCCCTTGCGTACCACTATTCGAAAATAGAACTCAAGCAACAAGAGTAACCATCTAGTGATTCTCCTTGTGTTGCAGGTTTTGTTGACTAGGTAGAGCAAAGGGTGATGATCTGTGTAGAATGCAAAATGAGTGGCCATAAGATAATGGCGAAACTTCTTGACTACAAATATCATTGCCAAGGCTTCTCGCTCAGTTGTTGAATAATTGATTTCAGCATTCTTGAGTTGTCGACTGGCGAAGCGAACAGGAAAGTCTTTTTTGTACTCGTCTGGCTGGGTCAAAACTGCTCCTATAGCATACTTTGATGCGTCGGTATGCACATGAAACTCAATTGTTCAATTGGGAGATCGTAAGATTGGTGTAGATATAAGTGCTTCTTTCAACATTTGGAAAGCTTGTAGGGCTTCCTCCATCCAATGTGGTTCAATTGTCAGCTTGTAGATAGGACATGCCAAATCCACAAAGAATAGAATGAAGATTCGGTAGTAATTGGCATGCCCCATAAATACATAAACTCAAAGAATTGTTCCAGGGGGTGGAAGATCCATGATAATACGTATCTTAGACAGATCAGTGGTGATCCTATGTCGAGATACAATATGGCCCAGGATAAGACCATGTGTGACCCCAAATTGGCATTTCACTAGGTTCAATGATATTTGAAATATGCGGCATTGTATAAGTAGTTGAGATAAGTGTTCATCATTAAATCCATGCATGCAAAGATCATCAAGGAAGATCTCTAGGAACTTCTGTAAATAGTCCTTGAATTCCTTTTGCATAACGTGCTGAAAAGAGCTAAGGGCATTACAAAGATCAAATGGCATGACCTTGTAGGCATATGTACCCCATTCAGTAACAAATGCAGTCTTGTGTTGATCCTCTGGTGCAATCTTCACTTGGTTGTAGCCATTGAAGGCATCCAAAAATCTGTAGGCTTCCGCTCTAGCTACTCGATCCAGCAACAAGGTATATCAGAATTCGCTAGTCTTGTCTACAGCCCTACCAGACCCTAATCTTTCACTTTCCAACACATAGCAGGTGGAACAATAATTGTCATCCTTCGACATGTTCAACTCCTTTGACTTCCATCAAAGTCATCCGATATGTTGGACAAAAATCTTCATGAGAATCTTCTAACATGCCCCCACTGCGAATTTGGTGACATTCCCTTGGCACCTACGTATGTCTTTGGCATTGGCGTGCATGGCGACATGAAATCGTAAGGGTGGAAAAATGAAACTGAAAGAGGTATAGAGGAGAGAGGGCAATGAGAATCGGCAAAAAGTGAGGGAAAAATCTATGGCATCAATTAGCTATAGGAGGGGGAAAAACAGAAAATATGTATATACATTGGAATGTAGAAAATAAGGAGAAAATAAGGAGAAAATGAAATGGACGGTGAAAAACAAGAAAATAAAAGTGTGAGTCCTTGTATGCTTTTTATTGGGCTTCTTTTTCTTCCTTTTTTTAAAAGGAAGATACAGATGATAGAGTAGTGAATCATTGAGTCTGTTGGAGCTACTTTCCCTTCTTGTCTTTCATGTATTGAATTTGACGTCATAGCAACCAAACGGATGAAACAAGGCCACAATGAGTGGCGCGGTAAGAATTGTGAGGGGATTGGGCTGAACATTAGCAGGTGCATATTTCACATGAAGCCTATCGTCTACCATCGTTCCAACCTCGCTATGTTGACAAGGATGTGACGGATAAGCAAAGGTAGTTCTGGTACAGAGGGATTTGATCCTCAATTGCCATCATCTTGAAGGCTCTATTTGGATTGAAATAGAACTCATCAAAGCACATGTCCCATTCGGTATCGATCTTTGTGGTGGTAATAAGAGGCTCCACATCATAATAGGCTTCTAGTACAATTGGATCTGGAGAGTTAGACGCGTCGGTCGTGAACCGATTGAGGGCCCTAGTAAAATCAACTACGGTTTTCCAACTATGTTTAGATTTTATTGATGGCCAATTGTAGGTCCCAATGCTTGGAGTCTTCAATGTCATCCATGATCTTCTTCTAGGAATTGGATGGTATGTTGGATCTACCCTTATTGTCACTGGAGCTGTGAGATATTCCTTGATGAGCATGGGGTATGAGCAATGCCTTCTGCCATTTTGATTGAGGATGCAGAAGTGCAATAAGGTCGGCCAGTGTCAGCTTGAGGAGCTCTTCTAGCATGCCTAAAAATTTATAACCGTCTCTTATCGTAACATTAGGATATTTCTTGATGAAGAGAGTCAGCTTTTCTGAATTAGGTACCGTGAATATCTTCTAGTACCAATGTTGATGTACTACTGTAGTTCCATCGTGAGAGTCGTCAGTTCAAGGGAAAAACCGTGGAGGTGATGGAAGGTCGAATTTGGGAGGCGAAAAAATGGTATAAGGTGGTGGAGAGGCAACATGAGGTGAGGTGGTGTGAGGTGGAGAAGTGGTGCGAGGCGGAGAGGCTATTTCTAGCTCAGGCATGTTGGGGTCATGTTGGAGGGTGGAGGGAGTGGTTTCGGCCTCTGCAGCGTACTGAAGATCCTAGTCAAAGGTGCAATCTCCGTCGATTTGGAGGTCGAAAAGAGAGAAGGTGAGTCAAAGTTGTTGGTAGTCAATGGTATGAATGGAAAGTTAGAAACGGTGCAGACATGGATGGATCTTGGATGATGGCATTATAGTGTGCCATGGCAACATTATAGCAAAGGATGAGAGTGCGGATGGATGGATCATGGATGATGGCATTATTGTGTGCCATGGCAACATTATAGTGAAGGATGAGAGTGGCGGGATGGTATTGATGGCAATCGTAATAAAGGGTGCTCGTTGTAGGTGAGGCGGGAGCATCTAGAAGGGCGACAACGGTTGTGTGCAATGCTTAATGTGCTTTGTGAGGGTGTTTGATGGTTACTCTGGAGATCTTGTAGGCTTGTACTCCGATGTGTACCATACTTGCATTTGTTGTGAAGGTGAAGGGATAAACAGGGGTGGAACATAGAGAGGGGGATCTTGCATACAATCCACTTCCAATTGGAAGTGTCGATCATGAGAAAAAGTAATAATGGCGAAGTGGCCAACAACAAAACAGAATGGAGGACTCCCAAAAACATCGTAGAAGTAGCCAAAGTCCTTAACTTGGACGAAGCCAGTAAGGACGGCAAAAACAAAAACATTTTTTTTAATTGTCTCCGAAGCAAATTGGTAAATGTTAAAAAGATCAAAATTTGAGACATGGGCTGGGAATGACAGAGAAAAATAATAAAAAACTAGTCTAATAAGATATTGAAAAATAAGAGGTAAATTATTGTCTAGAGCAATGGAAAAATCTAGCACTAGCACAATGGTGAACTACTTTTTCAGGATCTTCAACTCGTTGTTTGCATCCTTGAAATCCTGCTCGTCTCTTGGCGTGTGAAGGCCTCATGAGTTTTTTGTTGATCCCTATAGAGCTAGATCGACATGGCTGAAAGATTCTTATAATATTTGGCCCTCTTCTTTTGGAGTTTCTGAGCAGCCGGTGTGTTTTCTTATATGGTATTAACCATTTGATCAAGTGCAGTCTGGATTGTCTACACCTATCGCTCTACTTGGTTGACCTTGAGTTCTAGGGTGGCCTGTTGGGTTGTAAAATTCTCTTGGTCTTGTTGTGATGTTGTCTTCTCCCTGGAGACCTTTAAATTCCACTATATATAGAGGAACTTTGTGATTCATTTTACATGTTCATTTCAATGAAGTAGGTGGAACCTCTTTTGAATTGCAATCAAATGTACTTGCTCTTCCTTCTTGCTTCATCTCTCATGCCTTAATGTATTTGTTGAATTTGATACTTGTTGGGATTGAACTTTATTATACTTTTTGTGAGAGAAGAGAGAGAGAGAGAGAGAGAGAGAGAGAGAGAGAGAGAGAGAGAGAGAGAGAGAGAGAGAGAGAGAGAGAGAGAGAGAGAGAGAGAGAGAGAGAGAGAGAGAGAGAGAGAGAGAGAGAGAGAGAGAGAGAGAGAGAGAGAGAGAGAGAGAGAGAGAAGCTTTATCTTTGGTTGAGTAGTGTTAAAGGATTGTAGTCTTACACTTAGTGTTAGTTGTGAAATCATAACCATGTGCTTGAAACTGAACTATGTTATTGCTCCATGGGAACAAATCTTTGTGTGATAGGAAATATCCGCTACACCAAGACTCCAAGAAAATCTTTAGGGGAGAGGGCCGAGCCACATAGGCTCACATATCTTGAAAAAGGAAAGCAAGTTGAGTTTAGTAACATTTCTCATGCACTGTTCATCTCTTTTGATGAGCCCTCTTGTGTGAAAGATGTATTAGAATCAAAGGTTTGGCATGAGGCAATGTCTTTGGAGTTTGATGCTTTGAATTCAAATCATACTTGGGAGTTGGTTGAAAATGGGTGTTTAGAATCAAGTATAATCAAGATGATTTCATTAACAAGTATAAAGCTAGGCTTTGTGCAAAGGGTATGATCAAGTCAAAGGTTTAGATTATGAAGAGACTTTTGCATGGAAGAGGTGGTTATCATTAGAATCTAGATTGCCTTGTCATCTAATTTTCATTGGTTCATGTATCAAACGGATGTGACTAATGCTTTTCTCAATGGCTATATTGAGGAGGAGATCTACATGCACCAACCCGATGGATTCATCATGCAAGGTCAAGAAGACTTAAGGTTTGTTTTCTTTTCAATATCTTGTATGGTCTCAAGCAAGCTCCAAGGTCTTGGTATTCTCGACTTAATACTTATTTTCTCTCACTAGGATTCACTCTTAATGAGTATGATCCATCCTTGTACTTCAAGTTCGTAGATGGTGATGTGATCATTCTTGTACTATCTGTAGATGACATTGTTTTTTGTGGAAAAAATGTCAAGCTCATTGATGAGACAAAACGAGCTCTAGGAAAAGAATTTGAGATGCAAGATCTTGGATCTTTGCACTATATCTTGGGTCTTAAGGTCGATAGGACATCTTTTTATAGTTTTATTTGTTAATACAAGTATGCTACTTCACTTCTTAAGAGATTCAATATGGATAAGCACAAAGGCATAGACACCCCTATGGAGCACCATGTAAGAGATCCAATAGATGGTGATGAAAGATCCGCCATCAAGGACATCACTCTATACAAGAGTCTCATAGGGTCCTTTATTTGGCTCACTGTTCAGCAATAAGAACACCTTGCAATGCCTCCAAGCTAGCTCTTCCTTGACAGCATAGGATTGGACAAGGTTTTCAAAATCATCTTTCAAGCCATTGAGTATGACTTGAACTAGCTCATTTGTTTGATAGGATCTCCAATATGAGCAAGCTTTCTTTGAATGTCTTTGACTCTCAATATGTAATTGGTTGCACTCTCATCACTCCTTTGGCAACTTTGAAGTATTTGGTTCCTTAGAGTGAGGAGCCTAGAGGTATTCTTGGCCTCATGTAGCTTTGAGTGAATCCCAAGCATGCTTGGCCGAGTTTTAGTCACCAATCTCTCTCAAAATCTCATTAGAGACATTCATTTTGATATAATGGAGATGAACAGTCCAAACACAAAAAAAATAAAAATAAACTAACTCTAGACTCCCAAAAATCTACCTAAAACTACTCTGAAAGCAAGAAAATAGCTAAAATGCAGCTACACTAGTTAGTGGAAACCTATCCCCAGCAACGACGCCACTATAGGGTCGAAGATCTTGCATAGTATTTCCCTCCTGCCTGTCAACAAGGGTTAGTTCACTGGATAGGTACCTAACTATTTATGAATGTTACTTTTAGTTAGTTTCCTACTTTGCATCTAACTCTACCTCCACTAACACTACTCACACTAACCCTACTCCTCTAACTAAATTCATCATGATTTTGTGTGAAGAGAGAGGATAGAATAGAAGAGGAAGAAAGAAGGAGAAGAAAGAAAGAGAGAGAGATGAGATGGAGGTTAGCTCAAATGCTCAATTTCGTTGCTTATGGAAAAACCTTAACTGGCATAAACCAAATAAGCAATGGAAATGGAAATAACAAGCATTCACAACAATAGCATAAGCAAGAGTGATTAGCAAATGAGGATGCTTGAGCTCTCAAAATGATAGAGTCTCCTCCTCTCTTGCTCTTTCAATGTTAAAGAAGTTCAATATGTTAGATTGTAAGAGTATAGAAACTCCTATGGAGCAAAATGTAAAAGACCCTAACAAAGGTGATGAAAGATCCTTCATCCTCTTGATCCAAAGAATCTCCTTGGTGCATGTTGTTAATGCCTTGTACTCGGCATCGGTGGAAGATAGAGAGATAGTTGGTTGCTTCTTTGATAGCCATGAGACCACTCCATCTCCAAGATAGATTGCAAAGGCACTTGTTGACTTCCTATCCATTTGATCACCTGCAAAATCTGAATCTGAAAATCCACAAAGGTTAGGTGTAGTACCTCCATACAAGATGCCAAAATCTCTAGATCCCGAGATGTATCTAAGTACTCTCTTTCCTAGCTTCCAATGAGCCTCACTAGGATCTTGCATAAATTGACTTAGTTTACCAACCACAAAGCTTAGATCAGGTCTTGTTATGGTTAACCATATAAGAGATCCTATTAGCTTTCTATAGAGAGTAATGTCCTTGAAGGATCTTTCATTACTTCTTGTAGTTAGCTTTACATTTGATTCCATAGGAGTAGAAACAACTTTACAATCTTCCATATGAAACCTTTTTAGAATAGAGTTAACATACTTTTCTTGACATATGAATGTAGATTTAGAAGTTCTAATAATCTCTATTCCTAAGATATAATGAAGTTTACCAAGATCTTGAATTTCAAACTCTCTTTTGAGTGCCATCTTGATTTCATCTATATCTAGATTGTTACCACCACTTAAGATAATGTCATCCACATAGATCAAAAGTAAAGTGATATCATTTTCATTCAATCTAAAGTAGAGAGAATGATCATACTCACTCATAACAAAGTTTTGAGAAAGTAAGAAGGAATTGAGCTTAGCATACCAACTCCTTGGTGCTTGCTTTAGCCCATACAAACTCTTTTGGAGATAGCACACATGATTAGGTTCATCATGTGAAACATAGCCCTCGGGTTGCTCCATGTAAATATCTTCTTCAAGATCACCATTCAAGAAGGCATTAGTAACATCCATTTGCCACATATCCCAATCATAAAGAGTTGCAAGAGAGATTAGGATTCGAATAGTTACCATCTTTGCCACGGGTGCAAAGGTCTCATCATAGTCAATACCATATTCTTGAGCATACCCCTTTGCCACCAACCTTGCCTTGTACTTGTTGATTGATCCATCTTGATTTGTCTTGATCTTGAAGATCCACTTACAACCAATTTCCTTCTTGTCCTTTGGAAGCTTTACCAACCTCCATGTGTTGCTTTTGATGAGTGCTTGATGCTCATGATCCATGGCTTGGATCCATTCCTTCTTTTGAATTGCTTCACCTACACAAGTTGGTTCATCAAAAGAGGTAAGAAAAGTAAAGTTAGAGTTGTCCACCACTTGCTTTCCTTTTTCATCATAGGTTAGCCTTGATGGCTTAGCCCTTTGCCTTTGAGTCTTCCTTGAAGTTTGCTTTGGAGTGGCATCTCCATCTTCATCCAAGACATCTTGCACATCATGATGATTAGTAGGCACATCAACATCAACATCAACAACATTGGAAACATTCTCTTCATGAAAGATGACATCCCTACTTATGACAACTTTCTTTGTAGAAGGAATGTACACTTTGTAAGCCTTGCTTACTTCACTATAGCCAACAAACACACCCTTCTTTGATGAAGGATCTTCTTTAGTTCTATCATCAAGTGTGATATTGACAAAACATGTACATCCAAAGATCCTACAATGCTTGACACTCGGCCTTCTACCATAAAGAACCTCATGAGGAGTTTTACCATCCAAGGAAGCACTTGTCCATCTATTACATAGATAGTTAGCACATGCTAAAGCTTCCCCCCAAAAAGACTTAGCAAGATTAGCATGTAGTCTCATTGCCTTGGCACATTCACAAAGGGTTCTATTCTTCCTCTCGGCCACTCCATTCTGTTGTGGAGTCCTAGGACTAGACATCTCCCTCTTAATCCCATGTGCTATACAAAAGTCTTTGAACCTATTTGAGGTGTATTCCCCTCCATTATCAGATCTTAAGCATTTGATCTTTGTATTGAATTGGTTTTCCATTTCATTCTTGAACTTGACAAATGCAGCAAACACTTCATCCTTACTTTTAAGAAGATAGATCCAAGTATACCTACTAAAGTCATCAATGAAAGTTGCATACATCTTTGCCCCACCATTGCTAGTTGTACTAGAAGAATGAATATCAGAATGCACAAGTTGAAAAGCTTCTTTAGATCTAGAAGTAGATCTAGAATAAGCAAGTCTATGAGATTTGGACAAGGCACAATGTTCACAAACACTATTGTTTGCAACAAGACTTTTAGGGAGACCAAGAACAAGCTCTTTCTTTGCCATTACCTCCAAAGATTTGAAGTTGGGATGGCCCAACCTCTTGTGCCAAACTTCTTGGTTTGTCAATTGCTCCCTAGCCATACATCCTTCATGATTAGAGATCACACATGCATCAAGCTTGAAAAGTTTACCATGCCTCCTACCTTGAGCAATCAAGGATCCACATTTACTTATCAAACATGCATCTCCAATGAACTCCACATCAAGTCCTTTGTCAATCATTTGACTTACACTAAGCAAATTCTTAGTGATTGAAGGAATGTACAAAACATTTTCAAGATTTGCTTTCCTATTTGTTGAAAGGGAAATAGGAATAGTGCCTATGCCTTTGATGTCACATTGACCATCATTTGCAGTGTAGATGATGTTACCTTCTCCCTCATAAGACAATAAGGATGTAAAGTATTCCTTATGTCTTGTCATGTGAGATGAGGCTCCACTATCAATCCACCAAGGATCATTATCATCTATGTTGGCTAACAAACTTGAAGTCATAACAAGTGATTCACATGTGTTATGTTCTTCCTCATCTATTGTAAGATTTCCTTGCCTCTCTCCTTGCTCTCTTTTCTTCTTATAACATTCATTTGCAAAATGACCTTTTATCCCACAATAAAAGCACTTGAACTTTGACTTATTGTTCTTAGTAGAAGAGGAAGAGGAAGAGTGATCATCATGATCAAAGTTACCACCTTTGGACCATTTCCCTTTGCCTTTACCTTTGCCCTTGAATTTGCCTTTTGTGAAGAAAGCCTCTTCACCTCCACCTTGCAAGGATGCACCATCAAGCTTTGATTGCAACCTATGTTCTTCAGCCAATAAGATTTCTTGCAAGTCAACCACACTTGGCAAGACTCTTTGAATGGCAAAACTTTGCACAAGGTTAGCATGTTCATTTAGCAAACCATTCAACATAACTTGGACTATTTCACCATCTTTTATGTTCTCATCAATGCATGCTAAATCATCACTTAGGGACTTAACTCTCAAGATAAATGCATGAGCACTTTCACCCTCTCTTTGCCTACTAGAAAATATTTGTCTCCTTAGGGTCAATACCCTAGATGTGGACTTTGATTCAAAGAGCTTCTTTAAGGCATTCCATGCCTCACTTGCACTTTGACACTTTCCAACTTCCTTGAGAAGTTCATTTGTAACATTCATTTTAATGATATGAAGAGCCCTTTTGGCCTTCTTATCAAACCTTTGTTGCTCTTGAAGTGTGAGAGGTCTCTCTTCAATTTCTGCAACTATGTCCATGAGTTCATTCAACTCAAGTAAGGACTCCATCCTCACTTTCCAAGTAGAGTAGTTTGATGAACTCAACCTTTCACTAGACTCTAGCATGATCCCACCATTGGAAGCCATGATTCTAATGTTTCTTCAACTTTTAGGTTTTGTCCTAAAGCACTTAGCACTCACTTTTCTCTCAACAAATGATAGATAAAGAGATCTATGAAGATTTAGGACCCTAAAACACTTCTATCTTGAACCTAGATGGTTTCCAAGCATAGAAAGGAAGATTGAAACACATGCAACACTTTGCACACACTAAGAATGGATTACAAAATCAAACCAACCTGAACACACTCTTGCTTAAGCTCTCAAACTTTCCAGCAAGTGACCAAATCAAGTTATGGTGTGAAGAGTTACTTGCATTCTTAGAAAATACCCAAAACTAGGATGCCAAGATTACCTAGTAATGAACAAACTTGATCAACATATGATCAACACACTAAGATATTGATTCAACCTGTAAAACCACATGTAAACCACACTTCTAAAAGTTTATAAACTCCAGCAAGTGATAAATACAAGATTTAGAGGTGAATGAATGAGCACACTTAGTGAATCACAAGACTAGCTTCACTATCTTGTCAAATCTTGGTGTTTAGATGTAGATCTAAGATCACTTCACATGAGAATGTTCCTCAACCTGTTAAGAACCTGAAAACACACTTGCATAATGGTTAACACCTTCTAGCAAATGCTCCAATCAAATTACATAAGGAGAGTTACTTACATGCTCAACAAAGTACACCAAAATTTATGCCAAAATTGATGACAATCTTTACAATATGCTCTTCACAATGGAGCTTACAATATGTTCACCCAAAAAAGGGGATCTTTCATCCAAATGGGAGCTTTGCTCAGCCTTTAGGAGAATTACAACTCACTCAAAAGAGCATTTGTCATCCACTTAAGGAGAAGTTTCATCCACTTAAGGAGAGTGTTCATCCAAGAATGGAGATTGTCAACAATAGGATTGAAAAGAACATTGTTAGTATTGAATATGCACAAGCCTCACAATCACAAATGATTAGGTGTTATGATCTGATCCAAAATAGTTTCTTTTCAGCCTCTGATCTTCAATAGACCTGAAATATGCTTTTGATCCACAAGTTCAACTCACAAAACAAAGGTTAGTAAGATTTGATCAACAAAGCAATGCAAAATCATGCTAGAACTTGATCAAACATCCAAATATCACCAAAAATGGAATACTTACTGTAAATAGAAGCCAACCAGCTCTGATACCATGTGAAAAATACAGATCCTAAGTGGATCTAAACTCCAAGATCATTGGCTTGAATGCTTGCACTCCAAACTACATAAGCTAGGAATTGGCAACACATTCTATGCTACCTAGAATGCAAAGAACTTGATCAAAAAGCATTTATCACAAATGGAAACTTCCATAAACATCAAGTGCGGCCCAAAATAGCATTATACAGTCCATAATACATCAGCCTATCACTTTTGGAAAGCACTTAAGATCATACACAATAGCTTGAAGACAATACACACAACAATGCTCTCAATGGAGGAAGAAACAATGACAATGATCTATTGATCTCAATGAAGCATACAAAAGGTTTCTCCAACCTGTTCTCCACGACTTCCCTACTATTTATGGATGAGGAAGATGACTCTCTCTCCTCTATCTAGAAGGTACTTGACCCTAGATATTCCCTATATAGGAAAAATAGCTAAAAATGGCTTATATGACCAAAATACATCAAAATGGTCTCATTTTGAAGGGTATGAAGTTTGACACTTCATCATACTGAAAAAATACAGTAAATAAAAACATTGTGGCCTGGTTCACACGTGTGAAACTCCAGAACCAAAACTATTTACAATTTTAGCCAATTTAGGCCTCAAACTAGCTAGGAAATGTTGACAATTTTCACAAGGTGTCCCATCTAGCTTCTCCAAATTCGAGGCTCCATGATTAAGAATTTCTTTGATCTGATAAGGACCTTCGCCTGTAAATTTTAATTTTTCCTTGATCGTCTTGGTTTTATACATCAGGACTAGATCTCTAGAACGAAGATCTTTCTTTTGTAACTTGCGATTGTGCCATGCCTTGTGTCTTTCCTTTTCAACTGCCAGTGCATGCACAGCTAGTAAGCGTGTTTCACAGAGTTTATGCAGAGCTTCGTGGCATAATTGTAGAGATCTGGATTCATCAAGATGTTGCATTATGGCAATGCTTAATGAAGGGACTAAAAGCTCTACTGGAATTACAACATCATGACCATATACCAATTGGAATGGGATTTGATCAGTGCTTCCCTTATATGCTGTCTTGAATGCCAACTGAGCAGCATGCAACTTGTGTTCCCAATCTGATAGCTTCAACTGTTTTCGTGAGTATGCTATACAAGATCTTATTGGATGACTCTGCTTGCCCATTACCACAAGGATAATAAGGCGTACTGGTTCTATGGATCAAAAAAAATTCCTCCAACAAGGCTTTGATGGTCTCATTGATGAAATGGCTCCCACGATTGCTGACTATTTCCACCGGGCACCCGAAGCACACAATGATATTTTCATAGAGAAACTTGGCAGTGGTCCTAGCATCAACTACTTACTACCTTGGCTTCGACCCACTTGGTGAGATAGTCGGTAGCCACAAATATGTATCAAGCCTATGTACTTTTTGCTATCCCGATTGCTTCCAGCATCATCTACAATAACACTACCTCATTCATCACCTTTGAAGTTGCGACATATTCAGTTTCACAAGATGATTGAGCTATCAAGGTTTGCTTCTTGCATATCCAGTTGATTGTAGCTCCGCACGCTATGGTACATCCTCCAGTTATGGACTTGTTGTCATCTTTGGAGCTCGCCTAGCTTGCATCACTGTAGTGGTGCAGCTCGAATTCTTTTCTTTCATTTTCTATTTTGTAGGTCAATCCCATATTCTGGGTACCCTATAGATACTGTAGGATTCGTTTTGCCATTTTCCAATGTGCCATGCCAGGATTGGAAGAGAATTGGCTTAAGGCATAAACAGAGAAAGCTAGATTGGGTCTGGTACAAATTGTAAGATACATCAGACTACCAATTAATTTTTGATAGGGTATACCTGCCACGGTTCTGTTCTTCCTCTTCTGTTTTTGGACAATCCTGCTTTGTCAGCTTGGCTCCAGCTATCATTGGTGTGGCCTTTTATTTGTAGTCCATCATGTGATACTACTTGAGCACCTTTCTAGCATATTCAAAATGACTCAAGTGCATTTCGCCCTTTGTTTGATCTCTTCTGATCTCTAGCCCGAGGCATTTCGTTGCTTCTCCATGATCTGTGATTTCATAATTTTCAGAAATCTGACTCTTCGTGTCTTTGATCAACATCAAAGAATTTTCTATCATTAGGGAATCATCTATGAAGATAGTCAATATCACAAATCTTTTCTTACTCTTTTTATGTAGACATTCTAATCCGGTTGTGTAGGATTGAAGTCTAGAGACTTCAGAAGACTATTGAGCTTATTATACCAAGCTCCTGATGTCTGTTTTAGACCATAGCTGCATCTTTGCAACCGACAGACATATTGTCAATTGTCGGGGTCTTCAAATCCTTTAGGTTGCTTTATAAAAATTTCCTCCTCTAGATCTCCATACTTGTTGTTTCAGGTGCAGGCCGTACTGTGGACAGTACCCCACACGCGTGAGGCCACTCTCACTACTTTATGATGTGTTGATCCATTGCTCTTGCTTAAATCCAAGTGTAGTGAATCTAGATCAAGATCTAATGTGTAGAACTTGATAGATCCATTGATTAGGCAACCAATAACTTTCTATTATTGTAAAGTACAATTACTATTGTCCTAAAAACTGTGAAATTTATCATGGTATCAGAGCTAAGTAAGAGAGTGATCATTGAATTATAAATCTTGTAAAGATCATTGGCAAAATTGGTTTTTGGCCAATACTAGTGAGGGCAAGTTCATCTAGAGTGATAGCTTGAATTCATTTGGATCAAAACAACTTGGAGGCTATGTATGTACTTTTCACACGTGTGAAACCGTACAACAACTTTCATTTCAAGTCACTTTGTGTTTTTTTCGTCCCAAAATCACAATACTAGTTCATTTTTTGTGCTTTTTGAAGCATGGTATTGATCTAGATTCAATCTAGCTAATGCCTATGACCAAATAGAGTTTTGGATCATTGAAGCATTTCTTTTTAGAGTCTAAGATCAGAGCTTAGAGGCTGATTTGTTCAGATCCTTAGTTGAAGTGAAATCTCTAAGAAAAGTGTAAAAAAAATTTTTGTAAGAGTGAAAGCTAGGAATTTTTGGCAAGATCTTTGTGTATCATTCAAGCTTGTGTGCTAGTTTGATAGAGACAAGCCTCTTTTAAAATTCAGAAATCTTTGTGATTTTAAGAAGAGCATTCATTCTACAATGTCATCCATGGGTGGATATATGATGGAATCAAGTGAGAGACTCACTTCCACAAATTATTCCATTTGGAAAGTGAGAATGGAATCACTCCTAGTGATCCATGATCTATTTGACATAGTTCAAGGAGTTGAGGAAGAGCCTCAAACTCCCCTAGAACAAGCCAAATACAAGAAGAGAGCAAGATTAGCTCTACATTGCATAAAGTTAAATGTATGCAATGACCTCTTGAAAGAGGTGTCTTCTTGTACCTCATCCAAAGAGGCTTGGGATTCATTATAGATCATCTATGAATCCAATAATACTTCAAGAATCCTCATGCTAAGAAATCAAGTTTCCCAAAGCATGAAAGGAAGTGGAGAGAGTGGACAAGAGTATGTCCTTAGGATCAAATCTCTTAACAAGGAGTTAAGTGCAATAGGAGAGAAGATCCAAGATCAAGAGCTAGTACAAATCATCTTGAATGGTCGAGCTGATGAGTTCACCAACTTAGTCCAATCATTTTCCATTCAAGACACTCTTCCATCCATTGAAAAGTTGCACAATGTTCTTATGGCCGAGGAGAGTAAGCTTCTACACCTCAAGACAAGAATGGATAGCATGTTACTTAATGGAGGAGAGGAGAGGGCTAACTTTACATCTAAAGGCAAGAAGAAGCAACATCCATTCAATAAAAATCAAGGCAAGGAGGCCGAGATGAAGAATGGAGGATCTACTTCCAAAGGCAAAGTGAAGAACAAGGCAAAACTCAAGTGTTTCTTTTGTGGAAAGAAAGGACACTTTGCCTCAGAATGCTACTTGAAGAAGAATCAACAAGGGCACATTGCTCAAGAGGAAGAAGATGAGGATGGATTCAACACATCCTTAATGGTTGCATCTACACCAACTTCAAGTCAAGACACATGGTGGATAGATAGTGGGGCTAGTTCCCACATGTCTTTTAACAAGCATTATTTTTCTACTCTTCTATCTTGTAATGACTCTAAGAAGTCAGTATACACTGCTACTGATCAAGCATGCAAGATAGATGGCATAGGATCTATACCTCTTTGCTTAGGCACATCTAAAAGGATAGATCTAGATAATGTTTTGTATGTTCCTACCATTTCAAGAAACTTGCTTAGTATAGGACAATTAAAGGACAATAAACTAAATGTACATTTCAAGAATGGAGTTTGTTCCATCTTGAAAACTTATAAGTGCATAGCTAGTGGCATTAAGCAAGGTAGACTTTTCAAGTTGGATTCTAATATTGCAAGTGAAAGTGTGAATTTGGCTAGGGAGGAGCTATCTCAAGTGGAGCTATGGCATAAGAGATTAGGCCATCCTAATCTTGTGTGAGGCATGTGGCCTTGCAAAGTCACACAAATCTTCTTACAAGAGATCTTCATCAAGATCTACCTCTCCCTTGGATCTCATACATTCTGATGTACATAGTTTTTCACATGCAAGTAATGGAGGTGCTTTGATGTATGTAACTTTTATAGATGATTGTACTAGATTCACATGAATTGAGTTACTATCAAAGAAAAGTCTTGTTTATGAAGCTTTCATTAAGTTCAAGTCTCTAGTAGAGAAACAACTTAGTACTTCCATCAAAGCACTAAGATGTGATAATGGAGGAGAGTACATCTCCAATAAAATGAAAGACTTTTGTGAGATCAATGGCATTAAGTTGCAATACACTTGTTCCTACACCCCCAACAAAATGGGGTGGCCGAGAGGAAAAATAGGAGTCTATGTGAGTGTGCAAAGTCTTTAAGACTTGATGCATCACTTCCCATCTCATTTTGGGGTGAAGCTATAACATGTGCTAATTACTTGTGTAATAGACTTCCTAGTAGTGCTATAGATGGGATCTCACCTTATCAAGCCTTGTTTGATAAGAAACCCAATGTAAAAGATTTTAAGATCTTTGGATGTATTTGTTATGTTCACATCCCTTTGGAGACTAGAAGGAAAGAAGATGCTACCTCCTTCAAAGGGATCTTTGTTGGCTATGGAGAAAATAGCAAGGGCTATAAGATATATGATCCTATATCCAAGAAAGTAAAGGTAAGCAAGGATGTATTTTTTGATGAGTCACAATTTGCTAAGAGCTTGTCAAATGGATCTAACCCATTGTGCATTGAAGATCTTGATAAACCCGAGGAGGATCTTAACAAACCCGATGAGGATCTTGACAATCTTGAGGATGGAGACATGGATCCAAGTCAAAAGGGGCCGAGAAGATCATCAAGAAGCAAGGACGAGCCTTCAAGGCTCACCTATGTGGACAAGAGAAAGCAAAAGGAAGACTCTACACCTTCTACCTCTTACTCCTTCTTATCTACATTTCTTGAAGGACCATCATCTTTTGAAGAAGCATATAAATCTGAAGTTTGGAGTGATGCAATGCAAGTAGAGTATGATGCATTAGAAGAAAATCATACTTGGAATCTTGTAAATCTTCCAAGAGGGAAGAAACCACTTGTATGTAAGTGGATTTATAGAATAAAGTACAATCAAGATGGATCTATTAGTAAGTACAAAGCTAGGCTTGTTGCTAAGGGATTTCTTCAAATAAAAGAATTGGATTATGAAGAAACATTTGCACCTGTAGCTAAGCTTATAACTATTAGATTAATCATTTCCATTGCTACTTTGTTCAAGTGGGATCTCTACCAAATGGATGTGACAAATGCCTTCTTGAATGGCTTCTTAGAAGAGGAAATCTACATGATGCAACCTGAGGGCTTTATCAAGGTTGGTGAGGAGCAAAAGGTGTGCTACTTAAGGAAGAGCCTATATGGCTTGAAGAAAGCACCTAGAGCTTGGTACTCTAGGTTGCATGATTTTCTCTATTCCCTTGGCTTTGTACTAAGTGCCTATGAACCTTCTTTATATTTCAAATATAATGAAGGAAAGATCATCATTTTGGTGCTTTATGTTGATGACATCATTATGACAGGAAATGATGACAAAGGCATAAGCAAAGTAAAAGTTGATTTATCTAGTGAGTTCAAGATGGTAGATCTAGGCTTCCTAAAGTTTATACTTGGGATAGAAGTGTCTAGAAGTAGCAATTTACTTTCATAAACCAATCTAAGTATGCTACTTCCATTCTTGAAAGGTTTGGTATGAAAGATTGTAAGGGGATTGACACCCCTATGGAGCATGTTGTGAAAGCAACTAATGAAGGTGATGAAGCATCCTTTGAGGACATCACCCTCTTTAGAAAGCTTATAGGCTCCCTAATCTATTTAGCCATCACTAGACCTGACTTAAGCTTTTTTGTAAGGAAGTTGAGTCAAAGTATGCAAGCTCCTTTAGTGCATCATTGGAAACGTGCCAAGAGAGTGCTTAGATATGTTTCTAGTACTAGATTTTTTGGCATACTTTATGAAGGATCTAACTTGCACTTGAGAGCCTACTCGGATTCAGATTTTGCAGGTGACAAGATGGATAGAAAGTCCATTAGTGCATTTTCAACATTCCTTTGTGGAGGAGTAATATCTTGGCTTTCCAAAAAGCAAGATACTATCTCACTATCTTTTTGTGAAGCCTAGTACAAGGCATTGACTTCAACAACCCAAGAGCTCCTATGGCTAAGAAGACTCTTGATGGAGCTACATGTGCTAGAGGCCAAGGAGATCCCTTACATATTTTGTGACAATCAAGCTTCTCAACAAATTGCTTCCAATCCTATCTTCCATGCTAGAACAAAGCATATTGAGATAGCTCACCACTTTGTGAGGGAGAAGGTACAATCCAAGGAGGTGCAACTACATCATGTACCATCATCCGAATGCATAGCTGATATCTTAACCAAGCCATTGTCCAAAGATCCAGTTTTCAAGTTAAGATATGCTCTTGGAATTGTAGATAGATGTAGATTAGATTTGCCAAGTTAGAAGTGAGGAGGAGTGTTGAAAATTGTCACTTCTCACTTGACATTGTTTATTGTAAATAAAGATCAATCATTAGAACAATGTTCATGATCTGATTTCACACGTGTGGAGCCTATTCCCACATTTGAAAGAAAGTACTTTTCATACTTGTATATATCTTATTTGATTTTGTATCAATCTAGTTAGTGTGAACATTATATGGCTAGTTTTTAGTCAAGTTGACTAGTCACCTAGAAATTAGCTTTTCCTTGCATGTGCATGAGTAAATGCTCCCACATGGCAAGTGGATGTTCACACGTGTGTCTAGAGTACTAGAAGATAAGAGTTGACCATTTTCCTTAGATCCTATTTTGTAGGGAATATTCCTATATTCTAGGAAACTAGCTTTTTGGATTTTAGCCATATTATAGAAAGTCAACTTTGGATAAGGATCAAGGATGTATCAAATGGATAGATCTAAGTGATGTGGCACTCTTTGTGAAGATTATTAAAATATTATCTTCCTATCTCAAGTTTGGGGTCATGTCCATGATAATTTCCACTAGATTTCATGTTGTACATATAAGGAGTGTGAATTGAGCACATATCCTTCTAGTGTAGCTCGGATTTGAGCTAGATAGGTTCAATTATAATGACATGCAGATGTTTAGATAGCATGCAAAGTCTTATTGTTGAACTCAAAATTTTGGCAAATTGTATGAGGGATCATCACCTAATATTTTTGGATTTTCAGATTTGGACTATGATGGAGATGTAATGGATAGGAAATCCATTAGTGCTTATTGTATTTTCATAGGTGGTGGAGCTATATCATGGATGTCAAAGAAACAAGCCACTATCTCATTGTCATATAGTGAGGCCGAGTACAAAGCTCTTACACATTGCACAAAGGAAATGGTATGGATCAAGAGGATGATCAAGGATCTTCACTTGATGGCTTTTTCAGAGAGCCCAATCATCTTTTGTGACAATCAATCAGCCCAAAGAGAATCCTATCTTTCATGCTAGGAGCAAGCATATTGAGATACAATATCATTTTGTGAGGGACCAAGTCAAAACTCGCTTCCCTAGCTTCCAATGCTCCTCACTAGGATCTTGCATGAATTGACTCAATCTTCCAACACAATAGCTTAGATCAGGTCTAGTAATGGTTAGATAGATGAGTGAACCAACTAGCTTCCTATAGAGAGTAATGTCCTTGAAGGATCTTTCATTACCTCTTATAGTTAGCTTTACATGAGACTCCATAGGTGTATCAATAGCTTTTGCATCTACCATATGAAATCTTTCTAGAATAGAATTAGCATACTTCTCTTGACAAATGAAAGTAGATTGAGAAGATCTAATGACTTCTATTCCTAAAATGTAATGCAAATTACCAAGATCATGCACCTCAAACTCCTTCTTAAGAGCACTCTTGATATCCTCCACATCTTGATTGTCTCCACCACTCAAGATGATATCATCCACATGTATTAGCAAGATGGTAACATCATTTTTAGCAAACCTATACTAAAGTGAATGATCATACTCACTCATAACAAAGCCTTGAGAGAGTAAAAAAGTGTTAAGCTTAGCATACCAACTCCTTGGTGCTTGCTTAAGGCCATACAAACTCTTTTGTGGTGCTTGATTCGTTGTCCTTCTTGTTACTGATCATCCAGCTCTCAGATTCATCAGATGGTGGAGCCCAAGATAGTTGGATCTTACTTGTACAGTGGGATGCAATGTGGATCTTATGGATCTGATCAAACTGATAGGCCGGTGTTGAGGATTCAGGCCTTGTACAATGGTTTTTCCTTGATAAAATTTCACTCCTGGCACTGATTGTCCTGAGATTTTGATAGTAGCTGGATCTGATGCAGATCTTTCCACTGATCTAGTCGAGGGTTCTTTAGTGCAAGGGTTGGCTATGCGAGGGTTCTTTAGATGTTTTGCAAACAAAAAATCTTAATATTTCTCAGATCATTGGGAAGTAACTCTCGCAAGGATCACTGAAGCTGAATCTGGTCTAGATCTAACTCTGAAAATCTCTATGAGAGTTAACTCTTGCATAAAGTGAAAATTTCACTATTTTCAAGGGTTCAAAACCACTAATTTGGCTTGATCTTCACCAATACTCAGTACTAAATCTCGCAGGCTTCTTCACTAATGGAAATTAACATTCTGGATCGATTGAAATGGTCTGTGAGAGTTCTCTTTGGAAGGATTTGCTGGTCTTCACTTATTAGTGATTTTTTAGCACTTAAAGACTGAGATGGAACTTCAGAATTCTCTGCGAGAGTTTTTGACTACTAGAATTGAAAATTTAGTGTTTGAGAGGGTTCTTTGGTACTTTTCCATCCTTTTTTTACTAAAAACTCTCGCACAGATACTTAAAGTTTGAACTAACTCTCGCAAGCTTCACTGTGTCCTGGTCTCATTGAGATGGAACTTTAGAGGGCTCTGCAAGAAATCTTGTGAAAATTTGATTTTTTTTTGTCTTTACGAGGATTTTTTGAATTTTTACAATTTTTTTTTCTGATTTTTGCAATCTGCTTGGAACTAACTCTCGCAGGCTTCTCTGCAGCTCTGGGATAGTACCTTGGAGCTGCTGCCAGTCATGCGAGGATTATCGCACACTAGTTTTGGAGAAAACAAAATCTGGTGGGAATTTTCTTTCTTTTTCCCTCCAAAATATAGATTGGTGTGCTTTTTGGGTTTTCTCAGGTTTTGGTTTGGATGTCAAGCCCTTAGAGACTGTTCAGGGTCTCCTCCACCCTCTCACACCTCTTACGCTAGCTGGGAACAGTCGAAACACAAGAAAATGCAGAAAACTAACTCTACCTACCCCAAAATCCACCTAAAGCTACTCTAAAAAGCAAAAAATAACTCAAATGTAGCTATGCTAGTTAGTGAAAACCTATCCCCGGCAAAAAAGCCACTGTAGGGTCATAGATTTGGTCGATGAGCAGCCTTTCCGCATGTCAAAGAGGGTTAGAACACTTGGATAGGAGCCTAACTATGCTAAGATGCTACTTTTAGTTGATCTCTACTTTTTCCTTTAACTCCACCCTCCTCTAACACTACCCCAACTAACTCTACTCAGTAAACTAGCATTGTGTAGAATCCATCATTCAACAGAATCACAATGACATTCAAAGGATCATTCAGAATAGAAACAAAGCATGGATGTTGTGATTCATTCACCAAGCAACTGAAATACAGTATAACGTTCTTGAGAAACAAAAAGTATTTGTCATGCACTTCTTCAGATTCTTGTAAAGATACAGTCTACATACATAAAACTGGCAAATCACTACATTGACTCAAGTCTGCCAGTGACGGTAAACTATATTCCATTCTGTAGTATAGACAAATGACATAGCAAAAAGTTCTCTACTCCTGTCTACTACTCTACAAAATAGTGAATGAATGAATGAATGAAAAGGAGCAAGCTCTGGCATGTATATCTAAGAAAAACTTGTAGAAGAGGCATAGGCCTTCTAACAGCTACAAGTACATGATCAAATGACATGTAGAACAAAGCTTTCACAAACCAGTAGCATGTTGCCACAAAGGTTTTGCCAGATACAATGGCCCAAATACCATTTACATATGTTCATGAAGCCCATCTGGCCCATATGCTATCCATGTTGGCCACTGATCTACCTTTGTAAACTATGATGGATGAAAGAGTGTTGGAAGAGCGTTGAAGGGAAATTCTCGCTGCTAGTAAACTGCTTCTTGAAACTCGTTTAGAATTGTTGAAAATGACTGAGTAAAGAAGAAAGAAATAGTTATGGTGCACTGGAGGCTGCCGCAGATCTGATCTTTGGTGTGCGCTGCTGGAAAACGTTGGACTGCCACTGACTATGTGGGAAATCTACCTGGCTGTTTGCTAATGGCCGCTACCTGACCTGCGTAGAGAAAATGCGTTGTTGGCTGCACATTGATCTGCATCAGCCCTAGATTCTGCCATTGTTGTCTAAGAAGAATACACAAAACGATTTGAAGATCAAAACCACAACTGTTGTAGAAAGATAGCAACTAAACGTAGTGCTAGCAAATCTACATGAAGGATGTTAGTCCTCTGACTCAAAATAGCCGCTAAAAAATCTGTCCGATGACCGTTGATGGCTGAAAATTAGAGGTGCATCTTGAGATAGAAACTGCCGCTGCTAGAAATCTGTCGATGGTCAAGATGACAAGCATACAGCTACTCCTTGCATACGCCACACAACACAATCTGAAAATTCACTAGATTGTTGTGAAAATAGTCTTTCTCCATGGAGATCTAGAGGAGGAAATCTTCGTGAAGTAGCCTGAAGGATTTGAAGACTC
This sequence comes from Diphasiastrum complanatum, assembly GCA_029204225.1. Lineage (NCBI taxonomy): Eukaryota > Viridiplantae > Streptophyta > Lycopodiopsida > Lycopodiales > Lycopodiaceae > Diphasiastrum > Diphasiastrum complanatum. The sequence goes on along the minus strand of CM055092.1, from coordinate 91,426,118 downwards.
CAACAATCGACAATATGTCTGTCGGTTGCAAAGATGCATCTATGGTCTAAAATAGGCATCACGAGATTGGTATAAGAAGCTTGATAGTCTTTTGAAGTCTCTAGACTTCAATCTTACACAACCGGACTCTAATGTCTACATAAAAAGAGTAAGAAAAGATTTTGTGATACTGACTATCTTTGTGGATAACATAATTTGGCGCCGTTGCTGGGGAGATGAATTTCACCTTTTGCAATATTTTTAAGTGTATTACATTTACGAATCTTTCTCATGTAATGCATGCCAAGAACATACTCTCAAGAAACTATTGAACAAAAACATTTAGAGCGTGCACATCGATTAGGAGCATATAGGAAGTCTAGAGATTTGTATTTGCAGAATTTGCAAAACTCACTAGTTAGAGCAAGATTGACATCTGAAGCGTTTAATGATCTTCTAAATGCTACTACAACATTTGTAGATTCATTTGAGGAAAGATCCGTTGAAACACCAAGTTCTACAGATTCACCTAAATCAGATTCGTCTGATTCTACTTTTGAACCAAGTTCAGAATCTTTGTCCGAGCGAAGTTTAGATTCGGATCCTTCAAGTTCATCTAGGTCACCACCATCTGTTAATATGGCTAATCCAGCACCACCCACATCTACAAAAATCAAATATGATTTCTTTAAGAGATCATCATCTGAAAATGCGGATAGTTATCTATCGCAATTTGAATCCATTACCATAACAAACAAAGAGCAGACGGATGAGGATAAAGTTAGAATTTTGCCAGGTCTTTTGCGGAAGCAGGCTAGGATTTGGTACAATCAATTAGTACCGGAAACATTTAATACTTGGAACGCTTAAAAAGTAGCATTCCTTAAACAGTTTAGGAAAATAGGATATTCCATTAGATTGTTGGCTTGGCTTAACTCTGTTGAGAAAAAGCCAAAGGAATCACTTAGGAAATATACTTGTAGGGTTAAGAATTTAATAGGAAAGTTAGGAGGTCAGTATCCAGTTCCTATGCAAAATGAATGGTTCTTGGGTGGTTTGCCTAAGAAAATGGATCGTTATTGTCAGCAAGGTTTGATGACTTCTTTGGAAGATTTAATTGCCTCTGCCGAGAATTACGAAACCTCTCAAATTTCTCGTAGACGGAGAAATGAAAGAAAAAGTAGTAAAAACCACAAATTTAAACGAACAGAAGAATCTGAAACGTCTACTGAGTCTGAATCAGAATATGATTTAGTGGATATGGAAGAATCTTCTGAGTATTCATCTTATTCTTCTTCATCAGATGAAGAATCTTCTTACAGGAAAACCAAAAATAGGAACTCAGAAAGAAAGAAAAGAATGGAGAAATCCGAAAAGATGGATCCATTAAGGAAAAGTGTTGAGTAAAAGAAATGAGTGATTAAAAGGTCCAAATATCTGATATTAAAGCCAAGCGAAAGAAAGCAAAGCCTAACGCCAATGTTTGATGTACCGCTTGTGGGAAGGAAGGTCATTCTAAGACCAACTGTCCCAGTTTACAAACTAACTATTTAGAAAATGAACTATTCCTTTGTCCGATTAATAATTATGAGGAGATAGCTTATACTGCAACTCCTACTAACCAAAAAACTACTATATCGAAACAGCGTACTGGTCAACAGTACACTATTTTGCGAAGTGGCGGAACACGAGATTCCACTCCACCAACCAGAGTAAGGGGTTCGTACTACAATTGTGGAGCCCCGAGTCACTATTCACCTGATTGTCTTGAACCCAGGAAATCAGCAGGATATGTGCCGCTCTGTGCTAACTGTAAAGGCGAAGGGCATGTCACTGCTAAATGTCCTCAACCACAACAGCCACGGTCTAAACCAAAGTTTGTAGACTCACCTAGGAAAGATGACCTTCGGTCATCTAAGAATAAATAAAGTAACTACAAGAAGTAGTAAAGAGAACTGCCTCAGGTTACAGTTTATATTGGAGACCATAAGTTCCTTATGGATTTTATAATATAAAAAACTATGAGACAATCGTCATATACAGTGTTATTAGGACGACCATGGCTCTATCAGGCTGATGTTATAACCCACTGGAAAAAGAAGGAGATTGCCTTCCTAAACTAGATGGAGACACCGACAGGAAAAAGTCATAAAAGAATTTCCGTATCATGGGAAAAAGATAAGTACGAAGGTGAGACACCTACATCTTCCTCGAGCTATACTTCAGAGGAAAAAGGGCTTCAATCAGTAGGGACTGAAGAAGGGGAGAGGTTAGTTACAGTAAGTATACTTGCATATAGTAATAGAGTAGAATATGTAGATAGAGGAGATTGTGGAGTTTCAGAGATTAGTGCGATCATAGGAGATCAGACCATAGATAGAATACTAATAGACTCAGGATCCAGTATCAACTTAGTAATGAAAATAATGGTTAAAGAATTAGGATTAGAAAACCAGATACAACTTATCACTTATCACAAAATCCATTTAGCAGATGCGACTAAATGTATACCAGTAGGTGAGCTAAAAGGTATTAACGTAGAGACATTTGTTATGAATTTCCTTGTCATAAATCCAGTAGATACACCACCTTATTCATATTATTTGGAAGACCATGGTTATATCAAGCAGATGCTATTATAAATTGGTCTACCAAATAGATATTTTTTCCAAACATTCTCACAGCCAGTCCAATAGGGGGTCGCCTTTTGAGATGGGGTGAGGAGTTAGCTAGACCTGCTGAATCATGGATCAATTTCATAGAATGCTATGAGATTGACGAGGAAGAAGAAATGCCGACAACATCCGAGTCAAGAGAAGTTCTGGGTGGAACCAGAGCAAGTTTGACCGAGGGGATGGTAGATAAAATAGATTATGTAGAAATAGAAATTAATAAAGGTAAGACTTTGAATCTATATAAACACTAATTGGACCAGGAACGTGAAGAGTATATATTGCTTCTTCAAAAATACCAAAACGTGTTTTCTTGGTTGATGAATGATTTAAGAATACCAGTTAAATGGGACAAACATAGAATAGATCTTATTTAAAGAACAATACCTGTTAGACAGCGTCAATATAGATTGAATCCAAAGTACTCCTTATTAGTAAAAGATGAATTAGATAGATGTCTTAGAGCGGGTATTATATATTCTGTTCTAAGCAGCGAGTGGGTGTCACCAATAGTTATAGTACCTAAGAAGAAGATGGGCAAGACTAGAGTTTGTCAAGATTTTAGAAAACCAAATGCTGCTACAACAAAGGATTATCATCCTCTGCCGTATACATATACCATTCTTGACCAGGTAGTTGGTCATGAACGTTATAGCTTTTTAGATGGATTCTCAGGTTATAACCAAGTCTTTATAAAAGAGAAAGATAGATCCAAAACTACTTCCACTATTGATTGGGGGACGTACACGTATACGTGAATGCCCTTTGGTCTTTGTAATGCACTCACTAACTGTCCCTTCTGCCAAGATGTCTGAAATCCAGATCGAGGATAGTTGGTATACGCATCTTGTTAATAATACATTAATTGATAACCCCCTCGCACCAATGGACAATCGAGGAATGGGGGGTTATCCGAACTTGTCATTCCAAGAAGACTATAACCAGAAGAATGATTACTTTTTGGCAACAAAAGCAATGACATTGGAGTAAATGAAGAAAACAAAGCCTGAGCCAAGGCCATTTTCCACAGCAAGCCAGCCAGCCGAAAGCAACAGAGAAGGACATAAACTAGTTGTTTGCGAGTCGCCGCACAGCTAAGGAAGGGGATATGTGGAGTCTTATGATCTCACATTATCGAACTTTTGTCATATATTGTAAAAAATTTTCAATTTCTATATATGTTAAATGTGCTATAGTGCCTAAATTCATGTAAAGGCCTATTATGCACATTGTAAATTCATATTTTGAGTAGAAGTTGTGACGTTCTATAAGAGACGCAATAGAAGTTCATAACCGACATTCGACGGTTCATAAGCGACATTGGACTGAAGAACATTCCTATAAGGACACCACTTTGTGCCATTGTACATACGCATTTCTACGCAGAGCCGAGTATCAATAGAGAGTGAAGAGCAATTTTCTATAGCTTGAGCATTCTTTCTCTCTGCTATCTTTCACAGAATTACTTCTTATCATTTGTGCAAATACACTCTATATGATCTGTGATTGATTGTGATATTGTTCTATTTGCGTCACACACATTTCTTGCGTTATACTGAATTTCAGTTACTCTAACATGGATTTTCAGGCGACACTAGCAGCTAACAATTCTGACTAATGTGTGTAGGGAATTAGTCGAAGCTGTTAAGCATAACCTTTAGCAGAACTTCCTTCAAACTATGAATGAGCTATGTGTCCAGATAATGAGATTGTTTGATGTTTTGATTTGTTTGCTTTCTGCAATAAGAACTAATCCTCTATGTTTGATTAAGAAGAATTCTTAGCCAATGTGATTCTACTTGATGAATCTATTTGCTAGTTGTTGTCTGTTCTGACTGTGCACCTAATGTCTGAAGAGCTTGGAAGATAAAGTAATCTTTACAATTGCAGACCTTGACCAAATCATTTCATCACTGGTGTTCCTAGATGCCAATTTACCCAAATATCTTTGGATAACCAGTTATGTCGTTGTAGTATTCATTTTGAATTTTATACATTCTAGTCTGTTGACCATCATACATACATTTACCATGCAAAGGATGAAATTATTCTCTCTCTTGGGGAATGATCACACCTTTTATACTACGTAATTCATCTCTTTTGTGAAAATCTATAATGACAATGCCACCATAGTCATCCCAATTTCAAAGCCATGCAATCTATGGTCAAAGAAGGAAAAGCTGTTGGTCTACCAAAGACACTTTCAAAGGAGCTTCTACCTTGTGAAGCTTGTGTGCTGGCAAAGTCACACAGAAGGCCTTTTATTAGATCAAGTATCAAGAAAAAGCAACCATTTGAACTTGTACACTCTGATGTTCATTTCTCATCAACTAAGAGCAAAGGAGGAGCCAACTGCTTTGTCTCTTTTGTAGATGATTATACAAGACATTCTTGGATCTATATGTTGTCTTCAAAAGCCATGGTTTATGATGTGTTTCTTACTTTTAAAGCTTATGTAGAGAAGCAGTTTCCTTTCAAGTTAAAAGCTTTAAGAAGTGATAGTGGAGAAGAGTATACTTCCAATAAGTTTAAAGACTTTTGTGAGAGAGAGGGTATTCAAAGAGAGTTTTCTTGTTCATATACTCCTCAGCAAAATGGAGTTGCTGAGAGAAAGAATAGAACTTTCTGTGAATGTGCAAAAGCCATTAGGCTAGAAGCTTCTCTACCTAAAGAGGCAGTTGCATGTGCAAACTATCTTTGTAATAGGCTTCCAAATCTTGCAATAGGAGGAAAGACACCATTTGAGATGTTGTTTAAGAAAAAGCCTAAGGTAGATCATCTTAGGATTTTTGGCTGTGTATGCTTTGTGCATGTGCCTCTAGAAACTAGGAAGAAGGAAGATCCTAGAGCAGTAAAAGGAATTTTTGTAGGATATGCATCCACTAAAAAAGCATACAAGATTAATTTGCCCTCTACTGACAAAAATGTTGTTAGTCGAGATGTGATCTTCCATGAAGATCAAAAATTTAACTTGGATGATGCACAGATCAAGGAGATTCATGCAAGATCAATCATCAATCTTGATGTTGTTCAAGGAGAGGTGCTGCCGAGGCTTGAGGAGGAGCAAATTCAAGCTACCACACCCAGAAGGTCTACATGAGCAAGATCTTTACACACAAATTTCATCATCTTCTCAATGAGAGTACATCACATATTTATAGATCCATGGACTCTCCTCCTACTTTGAGTTGAATTGGAGTTATGAATCCACCTCTCAAGCTATCTAGACTTATTCAAGCCACCTCAATATGTCTAATTGTGCCACCTAATATTTTCATGCATTAAATGTGGCATGCAAAGTACAAATGGCAATTCCTATGGTAGCTCGAGTTTCTATTTCTACCTACCTTGAATATTTTATTCTAAGATGGGTCTTTACTAAGCCAAAAGAGCTCAATTCATCTTTGGCATTTTTAGGACCCCTACTTACAACATTAGATAGTTTTTTTCAATATTTTGACACTCCTAATGTGGATCAAGCATCGATCTTGAGATAAGACCAAGATTAGATCTATGCTTTGGGAAGGCACTTTTGCAAAGTGGCTTTGTGAGAAGATCAGCAATACATGAAGATGTGTCGACATGTTCCAAGTTGATTTCACCTCCAATCAGCTTTTCTCTTACAAAATGGTGTGCCACTTCTATATGCCTGCTTCTGTGAAGAATTGCCAAAAATTGGCAAATCTAGCTTGATAAAAAACCATGTAGAATAGTGTAAATTGTGTACACAAGTGGGTCCCACACATGTGAGGCCATGATGCCACATGGGAAACCCATCCTAATGTAGGTTAGGTCAAGTCAAGAGAGTTGGTCATGTCTATTTGGTGGTCATCCCTACTTTATAGGACCTACACCTAAGTTTAAGGTGAAAATTTGACCAACTAACTACCTACCAAGCATAACTCTAGGAAATAGACTAGGGTTTCATTTTAGGTCAAGGAGAGCGAGTTGACTTCCTTATTACATGATGGAAATCCACCTAACTTCAAGAAGGAAGTCGAATTTGCTATGTATTCCCTCTCTCCATAGTGAGAAGATAGAAAATTTTTGGAGCTCATTGGCAATCTCGAGCTAGTTCACTATGTACATTGAGTTTTTGGAATGAAACCAAATCAATTTCTACTTGTTTCTCAGGTTGAAGGCCATACTACAGACTGTAGTACACACGTGTGGGCTCGGATTTCAATGTTTATCAATGCTTTTGATTGTTAATGCTTGTTGTTTGTCAAATTGCCTAAGTAGATTTCACATCATCTTATCTTCATTCCAACTTTGTGAGGGAGTGCTAGAACTGAGATTATAAGTCCATTTGTTGGATTAGAAATCTAATTTGAGTGAAAAACTACAAGAGAGAGACCTTAGTGAGTTTCTAGAGACAATCAAATCCATTTCTTGGCAAGATTTGTTTGAAAGTAGTTTTCACTTCATCTTATCTTCATTCCAGCTTTGTGAGAGAGTGATAGAACTGTGATTATAAGTCCATTTGTTGGATTAGAAATCAAATTTGAGTGAAACACTGCAAGTGTGAGACCTTTGTGAGTTTCAAGTCAATCACATATATTTCTTGTTTGTAGAAGTCACTAGTAAGATGGGATCTGCTGGAGCATACCTTCTAGAAGCTAGTGAGAGGTCGAATTCTACAAATTATGCTATTTGGAAGGTTAGAATGGAGTCACTATTGGTGCTCCAAGACCTTTATGAGTTCTTGATTGAAGATGAAGATGAACCTCTAGGTGCACAAGAGTTAGCTAGATACAAGAAGAGATCTAGGCTTGCACTTCATTGTGTGAAGATGAATGTGAGCAATGATTTGTTGAGAGAAGTATCAGCTTGTACTAATGCTAAAGAGGCTTGGGAGTCTTTGAAATCAATCTATGAGTCTAGCAACACTTCTAGAGTTCTTATGCTTAGAAATCAAATTTTGCAAAGCATGAGGAGAAGTGAGGAGAGTGCACAAGATTATGTACTCAGAATCAAGTCTCCAAATAGGGAGTTGTCTTCCATTGGAGAGAAGATTCATGATGGAGAGCTTGTACAAATTGTCCTTAATGGTCTAGGAGATGACTTTGCAAATTTGGTCCAAAGTTTTGCCATCCAAGACACTTTGCCAACTATAGAAAAACTTCACAGTGTATTAGTGGCTGAAGAGTGTAGGATGCTCCATGCAAAATCTAGGATGAGTTCCTTGTCTTTGCAGGATGGTGATGAGAAAGCCAATTTCTCATTCAAGGGCAAAAAGAAGACCAATGGAAAGAAGAAGCATCCAAAGGAGGCCAAAGAATAGGATGATGCATCAAGCTCAAAGGACAAGTCAAAGCAAAAATGCTTCTTTTGTGGAAAGAAGGGGCATTATGCATCTAAATGCTACAAGAGGCTAAGAGCACAAGTGGAGGAGGACAAACAAGGAAACCTTGCAAAGGAGGAGGAGGAGGATGAAGTAGATGTATTCTTGATGGCATCTACATCCTCACCAACAAGCAATAGCAATTCAAGAGACAATTGGTGGATTGACAGTGGGGCTAGCTCCCACATGTCTTGTGAAAAGGACTTTTTCTCAACCTTACACTCATTCAATGATGCTAAAAAGTTTGTCTTTACTGCAAATGATGAAGAGTGTAGGATAGATGGTGTTGGCACCATCTCTTTGTGTCTAGAATCCTCAAAATGCATGGATCTAGAAAATGTCCTTTATGTACCATCAATCACCAAGAATATGCTTAGTGTTGGACATCCAAACCACTCTTAGAAAGTGGTTTGGATGTCCACTTTAAGCATGGTGTTTGCTTCATCTTGAAGAATGATGTTTTCATTGCAAAGGGATTTAAACATGGAAGATTGTTTAAGTTGGAAGCTAGTGTTGCTTTTAAAAGAATGAGCTTGGCAAAGGAGGAGATCACTCAAGAGGAGATCTTGGCAAAGTGTGATCTTTCTTGCATTGAGGAGGAGCATCAAAAGGAGGAAGATCTTGAGGATCATCCTCAAAGCATGAGAGTTCCAAGGGAGTCCTCAATGACAATGTCCGAGTCATCAAATTGCATGCAAATTGTCCATTCAAGTGTGCATCTTGCAAGGGTGGTGAGCATTGGAGAGTCTACTATCTTTGAATACTTTTTGGAAAGTATTAGTAGACATGAGGTGACTTGTTTCTTACCTTTAAGATTCATGGTGTTTATTACTTTATATGACAAGACAATGAAATGGGATGCTTTGAAATCTACATTTGTTGTTGATAAAGCAATTTCATTGGATAACTATTTTTGTAATAGTTTGAATAGTGTCATAAAAGATGAAACATCATTTGTATTGGAAATCTTTGGGTCCACATGCTTTGAACATGATCATTCCAATGTAAGGACCAAAGATTATCCTATTTCAATGATAGGAATAATGGTAGTGTTTTGCTCTTCAAGTAGAGATTGTAGAATCTACTTGTTTTCAGCCAAAGAATTTGTCAATGGTGGAAATGTGATCTTTCAAGAGTGGAAGATTTGTAAACTTCAAGAAGAACCTTTGGATCAACACCTTATTCAATTCATTGATGGTTTGGAGTCAAGTCAAGTGGAGGAGCAAGCTCAAGACCCAAGGACTCCAAGAAGAACCTTGAGTATCAAGATGGAGCCATCTAGGCTCAATCATATGGATCAAGCAAGACAAGTTGTCTTTGGCAACATTATTTATGCACTTAATATTTTAATTGATGTATCTTCAAGTGCACAAAATGCCTTGGAATCCATGGCTTGTCTTGATGTTTAGTTTTGAAGTGTGCTACATGTATATAGACCCATTTATGGAACATCTTGTAAGGGATCCTCTAAGAGGTGGTGAAAGATCCTTCATGGACATCATTCTCTATTGGAGTCTCAAAAGTTCCTTCTTTGTAGCTGGATTTTTTAGACACTTCTAAAAGCTTTCATTGATCTATGAAGAGAGTTGTAAATAGATCAAGCTAAATTTGAGGAGGAGTGTGAAGAATTGCCAAAAATTGGCAAATCTAGCTTGATCAAAAACCATGTAGAATAGTGTAAATTGTGTACACAAGTGGGTCCCACACATGTGAGGCCATGATGCCACATGGGAAACCCATCCTAATGTAGGTTAGGTCAAATCAAGAGAGTTGGTCATGTCTATTTGGTGGTCATCCCTACTTTATAGGACCTACACCTAAGTTTAAGGTGAAAATTTGACCAACTAACTACCTACCAAGCATAACTCTAGGAAATAGACTAGGGTTTCATTTTAGGTCAAGGAGAGTGAGTTAAATTCCTTATTACATGCTGGAAATCCACCTAACTTCAAGAAGAAAGTCGAATTTGCTATGTATTCCCTCTCTCCATAGTGAGAAGATAGAAAATTTTTGGAGCTCATTGGCAATCTCAAGCTAGTTCACTATGTACATTGAGTTTTTGTGATCCAAATGAAACCAAATCAATTTCTACTTGTTTCTCAGGTTGAAGGCCGTACTCCAGCCTGTAGTACACACGTGTGGGCTCGGATTTCAATGTTTATCAATGCTTTTGATTGTTAATGCTTGTTGTTTGTCAAATTGCCAATCTAGATCAACTTTTTTGTGTCTAGTTTTTTGATAGATTGTTAAGCAAGCATCCAATCACTCTTGTGGATATTTTGTAGATCCATTTATGGTCCTAAAGTACAGTACTTTCACAGCTTCTTGCATGAAAAATAGGATTGTTTGCAAGATCTTGGGCCGATATGTTGTCACATTTGATCAAGCATCCTCTTTATGCACTTTAGCTCCATGATTAACCTCTTGATCCAAATCACCTCTTTAGTTGTTGTAGTGAGTGCTTTGTACTCGGCCTCACAAGAAGATAGGGATATGGTATCTTGCTTCTTTGAAAGCCAAGACACAAGATTGCCTCCAAGAAAGATAGTATATGCGTTAATGGACTTTCGATCCATTTAATCACTTGCAAAATTGGAATCCGAATAGCCAACAATGGTTAGATATTCATTCTTGTACAATAACCATAATCTTGAGTAGAAGATACATATCTTAGAACTCTCTTGGCCATCTTCCAATGTTGGATCTTAGGATTCTGCATAAATTGACTCAATTTGTGCACACAATAGCTCAAATCGGGTCTAGTGATAGTAAGCCAAATTAAAAAGCCTATAAGACTCCTATAAAGTGTGATGTCCTCGAAGGATCTTTCATCACCTTTAATAGGATCTTTTACATGTTGCTCCATGGGAGTATCTATGCCTTTACAATTTTGCATATTGAATTTTCTCAACATAGAAAAGACATATCTAGATTGACAAATAAAAGCATACTCTTCATGAACATCAATCTCAAGACCTAAAATGTAATGGATCTCTCCTAGATCTTGCATTTTAAATTCTCCCTAATCATCCTTAGTTTCTTGAACTAGCATCAAACAACCTCCACTAAGAATAATGTCATCTACATAGATTAGAAGAATGACAATATTACTACCATCAAACTTTAAGTACATAGAAGGATCATAATCACTAAGCACAAATTCTAATGAAAGTAGAAAGTTGTTGAGTTTTGAATACCATGATCTAGGTGCTTGCTTCAAGCCATAAAGACTTCTAAATAGAAAACACACCTTAGATTTATCCTTGATGAATCCTTGAGGTTGTTCCATGTATATCTCCTCCTCAAGATAGCCATTCAAAAAAGTGTTGGAGACATCAAGTTGATACAATTTCCACCTAAAAAATAAGGCAAGAGAGATTATGATTCTTATTGTCACCATCTTTGCTACATGAGCAAAGGTTTCTTCATAGTCAAGGCCATATATTTGTGCAAAGCCTTTAGCACATAATCTTGCCTTGTACTTGTTGATGGAGCCATCATGCTTGTACTTGATCTTGAACACTCACTTGCATCCTATGATGTGCATGTTAGGTGGTGGATCTACTAGCTCCCATGTGTGGTTGGTGATCAAGGCATCATATTCAATCTTCATGGCCTCATACCACTCCTTGGTATTGAGGGCTTCTTGGACATCTTTGGGCTCCTCATGAGAAACAAAATAAGCATAAGTGGAGTCAAGATACACTTGTTTTCCTTTGTCATCATAAGTGAGCCTCTTACGCTCGGATCTCTCCCTCATGGAACTTCTAGGAGTGAAAATATGAGGACTTCCATCTTCAAATCTTGACCCCTCCATATGTTGATTGTCTTCAATAACAAAAGGTGATAGATTTCGAGGTTGCTTGATCTCGGCCCCTCCAAGATTGGACTTTTCTTCTTCATGAAAAACTACATCTCGACTTTCAATTACTTTAGAAGTAGAGAGCATGTAGATTTGATAGGCTTTCTTGTTGGATGAATATCCAACCATTACTCCTTTGCTTGCACAAGGATCATCCTTCTTTCTCGTTTCCAAGGGAATATGGACAAAGCATATGCATCCAAATACTCTAAGGTGATCAACCTTAGGTTTTTTCAAATAAAGTGCTTCATATGGTGACTTTCCTTCAAGTGCAACATGAGGGAGTCGATTGCAAAGATAGTTTGAACAATTGATGGCCTCACCCCAAAAGTCTTTTGGCAAGGATGTCTCAATTCTAATGGTTTTGGCACATTCACACAAGGTTCTATTCTTTCTTTCAGCCACCCCATTTTGAGATGGTGTATATGCACAAGAAAACTCCCTTTTAATGCCTTCAAGCTCACAATAATCATGAAATTTATTGAAAGTGTACTCACCACCTCCATCACTTCTAAGAATCTTGATTTTGTAAGAAAATTGCTTTTCAACTAGAACTTTGAACTTTAGGAAATAGTCAAACACCATAGATTTTGAAGCTAGAAGATATACCCAAGTAAATCTAGTGAAATCATCAATGAAAGTTACAAAGCAAGTAGCACCACCTTTGCTCTTTCAAGATGAGAAGTGCAGAGTCCGAGTGTATGAGCTCCAATGGATGTGTAGTCTTGATAGATGACTTTGGATATGGCACAAGTTTCACATGGCTTGAAATCCTTGGAGATAAGATTAGGCAAGCCAATAGCTTTGGCTTTCTTGACCATGGACACCATAGAACTATAGTTAGGATGCCCCGACCTTCTATGCCAAAGTTCCTCCAAAGAAGGTTGACAATCTTTCACTTGCTTCTAATAGGAAGACACCCATTGAAGTCATAAAGAATGATGGAAATCAAAAAAGGTGGATGAAAAAATTGCTTATCTTCTCACTATAGGAACCAATCAAGGGTAAAAAACCAAATTCTATGTAAGACTAAGCAAAAAATGGTGAGATAGATCTCACTAGCTTGACAATCTCTCTAAAACAAGATTTGAATCATCAAAAAAGATGAAGTATGGCAAAAGTTATGGTTCTATGAATTTCACACGTGTGAAATACTCCAAAGATGTCAAATTGACTCAAATACAATCTATTTGTATGAAACAATTTGCCTAGAACCTATCAATTTTGTCTAAATCACATATAGATGAGATTGGTCAACTTTTGGATGATTTTTGTGATCATTCAAGCAATAAATGACATGTACTCACGATTTGCCACAGGCCTAGGTGCCCTACCTACGACTATTCAAAAGCTTATAACTTTTGATTGGCCTATCCAACTGTCATGATTCAAATTGCATTAGATTCTACAATTTCTGGCTTTCTAGCATGAAATTTGGATCTAAGGTGAGAGAGAACCACCAAACTGAAAATGGGCAGATTGTACACGTGCCTGCACCTGAAATTCTGTACAGTATATGATCTGGACCATTCAAAGTGGTTTGAAGCTCTAAATCACCAGAAAACTACAAACTAGCTAGAAAGTAGAATCAAGACAATTCCTAGCTTGAAATCTGATTAAATTTGCAAACTTTTTTATTAGATTTGCTTGTAAATCTTAGGTAGGCTCTGATGCCATGTTGAATTCACACGTGTAGGATGCCCTACACATGTACTTTTGATCTCCTAAGCCCAATAATACCATAAAGATCTGACTAGCATTGATTGACAATAGGAAAGCTGATCATACAAGAAATATTATTGTGTTACAAGCAAGATTTTTCAACAAAACATGAAACTAAGTACAATAAATGCCTCAACTCGGCGAGAGAGAGAATATGAAAGTACAAAACTTGAGTAGAGAGAGAGGGCACAAAGAGCTTAGTCTCCAAATTTGCATTATACACAAATTTCATCATCTTCTCAATGAGAGTACATCACATATATATAGATCCATGGACTCTCCTCCTATTTTGAGTTGAATTGGAGTTATGAATCCACCTCTCAATCTATCTAGTCTATCTAGACTTATTCAAGCCACCTCAATATGATATAATTGTGCCACCTAGTATTTTCATGCATTAAATGTGGCATGCAAAGTACAAATGGCAATTCCTATGGTAGCTCGAGTTTCTACTTCTACCTACCTTGAATATTTTATTCTAAGATGGGTCTTTACTAAGCCAAAAGAGCTCAATTCATCTTTGGCATTTTTAGGACCCCTACTTACAACATTAGATTGTTTTTTCCAATATTTTGACAAGGAGTGTGAATTGAGCACATATCCTTCTAGTGTAGCTCGTATTTGAGTTAGGTAGGTTCAATTATGATGACATGCAGATGTTTATATAGCATGCAAAGTTTTACTGTATGCATGCAAGCCACATGCAATCAGTGCATGCAACATGCAAAGTAGTTTCTATGATCTACACATGTCTAGGCAGTTTGAGTTGACATGCAGTACATGCAACATCCATGCATGCAGTTACACATGTGGATCTTTAATAGGTGAATTAGTTCAGTTAAGTGGACATTCCATGCAACTCCACTGTAGGAATGCGAGTCTCTCTCATGTAGGGAAAGTTGGGCATGTTTTGCCATATTGGGAATATTGAGATTTTGGTGTTTTGGACTCATTCTCTCTCTACCCGAGAGCAGCCTCTTTTTCCAATACTGAACACTTAGAATTATTTCTGACATTCATTTCTCATGGTGAAGAGTTAGATATTTTCATCAGATGTATGCCATTGTGCTCTTGCCTTAGATTTTTCAAGCATAATGTTCTTTGATCAATTTTGTGCAATCACAACACCTTACTAAGATCATGTAGGGTGTGTGGTGAAGTTCACACGTGCTAAAAACTTCACACTCTCTTCACAAAAGGGAAGAAGAAGAACAAGAACAAGCCAAGATTCGAGAAAGTGAAGTCCTCAAATCAACAATCTTCTTCTTGTGATCACTATCACAAACCAGGCCATATGTCCAACAAATGCTGGTTCAATCCAGCAATACCTTGCATGCACTGCAAGAAGAAAGGGCATTTTGTATATGATTGCAGATTCAACCCAAAAAGAAAGAACAAAGCTAAAAAAGCTAATGTTGCAGGATGTTGACAGAGGTGACAAAGCCTTCACGATACTCGACGAAGCTTCGACGAGCAATACTGAACACGACTACGATGTAGTCATTGATTCAGGAGCAACATCTCACATAACCTACAACAAGAAGATCTTGATCGACTTCAGAGAGCTCAAAAACAATAGAGAAGTGATTCTAAGTGATGAGAACAAACACGATGTCAAAGACATCGGCACTCTACAACTACAAACACTGTCAGGCCAAGCAGAGCTGCTAGCAGCACTCTATGTGCCCTCACTCAGAAAAGATCTACTATCTGTCTCCAAGATCATAGATCTAGGCATTCGAGTTTTGTTCGACGGCAACACTTGCCGTATATTTGAGAAGATGACAAACAAGTTGTTGACGGTCGTCTGTAGAAAAGAAAATCTCTACCAGGCCAAAATAATCGGCAACTCTGATAGCATATTAAATGCTTCAGAAAATGATGATCAGCTCTGGCATAGGAGAATGTATCATCTGAACATGACATGAGTAGAAAAGACATTGTCACATGTCTCAAGATTTCAAAGCCCGAAACTGAGTTCTGCGAAGCTTGTCAGAAAGGCAAGCAACATTGGAATCCATTCATGCATGAGGGAAGAAGAGCCAAGGAAGTTCTTGAGCTCATCCACTCTGATGTCTGTGGACCGATGAAGACGGATTCGCTCTCAGGTTCGAGATACTTTCTGATGTTCATAGATAATTAGTGGAGTTGCATGGAAAGTCCACTTAACTGAACTAATTCACCTACCAGAGATCCACATGTGTAACTGCATGCATGTATGGTGCATGTACTACATGTCAACTCATAAAATTGCCTAGACATGTGTAGATCACAGAAACTACTTTGCATGTTGCATGCACTGATTGCATGTGGCTTGCATGCATATAGTAAGACATTGCATGCTATCTAAACATCTGCATGTCATCATAATTGAACCTATCTAGCTTAAATCTGAGCTACACTAGAAGGATATGTGCTCAATGCACATTCCTTTTATGTACAACATGAATTTTAGTGGAAATCACCATGGACATGACCCCAAACTCGAGATAGGAAGATAATATTTTAATAATCTTCACACTCCTTAAAAATTATGTTCCTATCAACATAGATTTCGAAATTAGGCCAAGGTTTGACCTCATCATCATAAATACATTCTTGATTAGAGGCTTGGTGAGAAGATCTGCAACACAATCTAAAGATGAAACATGCTTCCCAATGACTTTTTCTCTTACAAAATGATGAGCCACTTCAATATGCTTGCTCCTTGCATGAAAGACTGGATTATTTGCAAGAGCCTGAGCAGAAATGTTATCATTCTTGATAATTGGTAAATCTTCATCTGCATAACACTTTAGCTCCAAAAGTAGCCTTTTAATCCATAAAACCTCCTTTGTTGTGGTTGTAAGAGATTTGTATTCAGCTTCACAGGATGATAAGAAAATAGTTGCCTGTTTCTTTGATAGCCAAGAAACCAAATTTCCTCCAAGAAATATAGTGTGAACACTTGTGGATTTCCTATCCAATATGTCTCCTGCAAAATCTGAATATGAAAAAGCAATCAAAGTCATATCTTCTCCTTCATAGAATAGTCCATAATCCAAGGTAGAAGATATAACCTCAAGACTCTTTTATCCAACTTCCAATGATATAACTTTGGATCCTGCATGTGTTGGCTTAGCTTATGAACACAAAAGCTTAGATCAGGCCTAGTCACTGTTAACCAAATAAGTGAGCCAATAAGACTCCTATAAAGAGTGATGTCCTCAAAGGATTTTTCATTATCTTTAATAGGAGCTTTTGCAGTGTGCTCCATAGGTGTATCTATGACTTTACAGTTCTCTATTTGGAATTTCCTGAGCATGGAAAGTTCATGTCTACTTTGGCTTTTAAATGCATGACCTTTCCAAAAATTTATTTCAAGGCCTAGAATATACTCCTAAGTCCTGCATTTTAAACTCAGTACCAAGTGCATGCTTAGTTTCTTCAACTAACTTCTCACTGTTTTCACAAAGAATAATATCATCTACATAGATGAGAAGTATAATTACAAAGTTATCTACAAACTTATAATACAGAGAAGGGTCATATTCACTTAGACAAAATCCGAGTGATATGAGATAAGAATTGAGCCTTGCATACCAAGAACTTGGTGATTATTTCAGTCCATACAGACTTTTGAACAAAAGACAAACTTTTGATTCATCACCTTCCTTCACAAAACTTGCAGGCTGCTCCATGTAAATCTCCTCTCCAAGGTAACCATTTGAGAAATGCATTAGAATCATCAAGCTGGAACATACTCCATTTGTGAAAACATGCAAGAGAGATGAGTATTCGAATTGTTACCATCTTTGCAACTGGTGCAAAGGTGTCTTCATAATCAAGACCTTTAATTTGTGAGTAGCCTTTGGCAGAAAGTCTTGCTTTATACTTATTGATAGATCCATCATGATTATACTTGATTCTGAATACCCACTTACATCCAATCACATGCATGTTGTTTGGTGGCTCCACAAGCTCCCATGTATTATTTGACATCAAGGCTTCAAATTCTTGGGTCATTGCTTCAATCCACTCCTTGGATTGAAAAGCTTCTTGGACATCCTTAGGCTCTTCATCTGATATAAAAAGTGCATGATAGGAAGTTTCACCTTCCACTTGCCTTCCTTCTTCATCGTATGTGAGCCTCATTGGCTTAGATCTTGCTCGTGTAGATCTTCTTGGTGTGATAGCTTGAATCTGCTCCTCCTCAAGCCTCGGCCTCACCTCTTCTTGAACAACATCAAGGTTGATGATTGATCTTGCATGAGTCTCTTTGATCTGAACATCATAGTTAAATTTCTGATCTTCATGGAAGACCACATCTCTACTAGCAACATTTTTGTCAATAGAGGGCAAAAAAATCTTGTATGCTTTTTTAGTAGATGCATAACCTACAAAAATTTCTTTTACAGCACGGATCTTCCTTCTTCCTAGTTTCTAGAGGTACATGCACAAAGCATACACATCCAGAAATCCTAAGATGATCTACCTTAGGCTTTTTCTTATACAACATCTCAAATGGTGTCTTTCCTCCTATTGCAAGATTTGGAAGCCTATTACAAAGATAGTTTGGACATGCAACTGCCTCTCTCCAAAATTCTTTAGGCAGAGAAGCTTCCAGCCTAATGGCTTTTGCAGATTCACACAAAGTTCTATTTTTTCTCTCAGCAACTCCATTTTGCTGAGGAGTATATGAACAAGAGAACTCTCTTTGAATACCCTCTCTCTCACAAAAGTCTTTAAACTTATTGGAAGTGTATTCCCCTTCACTATCACTTCTTAAGGCTTTTATCTTCAAAGGAAACTGCTTCACTACATAAGCTTTAAAAGTAAAAAAAATGCCTCTACTCAGCTATAGTGAGAAAATAGCAAGTACAAAACTCGTGGAGAGAGAGAGGGCACAAAGAGCCTGTCTCCAAATTTGCATTACACACAATTTTCATCATTTTCTCAATGAGAGTACATCACATATATACAGATCCATGGACTCTCCTCCTACTTTGAGTTGAATTGGAGTTGTGGATCCACCTCTCAAGCTATCTAGACTTATCCAAGCCACCTCACTATGTCTAATTGTGCCACATAGTCTTTTCATGCATTAAATGTGGCTGACATCAAGACGAATCATGTTTGATTTCAGAAGTGCAGATCCCTCAAGATTCATAGTTATTGGAGATGGATCTAAACATCAAGTGAATGGTATTGGTTCACTATGGCTCAACACAAATGGCAGAGACAGGCGACTCAAAGACGTTCTGTTCGTGCCTACACGGCAACAAGACTTGCTCTCTGTAGGAAGAATAGCAGATGCAGGGATGCGTGTGACATTTTCTGACGAAGCATGCACCATGATTGATGCCAGTACTAGTACTCTCATTGATCAAGGCAGAAGGAAGGCGAACCTATATCATCTGAAGGTACGCCTATTTGCAGATCATGTGCATTAGACTCATGACGACTCGCTAGACACTCTGTGGCATAGAAGACTCTGTCACATGAACTCAATGGCACTTTATCAAGCTAGCCATCTTGCAGCGATAACTGGGGTCAGCATCTCGAATGCAACCAGTTCGACCACCTGTGATGCATGATTGAAGGGCAAGATGTCACGCACATCATTCATCAAAGACTCCTGTAGAACGACAAAGATTCTGGAGCTAGTGCACTCTGACATCTGCGGACCATTCAACGTGATCTCAGTAGGAGGTTCAAAATATTACATAACCTTCATTGATGATTGTAGCAAATTTTTCAAAGTGTATTTCATTCAGAATAAATCTGAAGCACTTGATAAATTCACAGAATATGTGAACTGGAATGAGAGATGTACAAGCAGCAAAGTGAAGTAGATCAGAACAGATCGAGGTGGCGAATACATCTCAAATCGCTTCACTGACTTCTGCAATAATCGTGACATCATTCATAGAAGAACTTCAGCCTACACACCGCAGCACAATGGTGTTGCTGAACGAAAGAACATGACCCTAATGGAAGCAGCCAGTGCATGATGGCCTACTCAAAAGCTCCAAGGGCACTGTGGGCTAAAGCAGTAGCTATAGCCGCATACATCCAAAAGAGAACAGGCAAGTCTAGTGTTCCTCACACGACACCACATGAGTTGTGGTGGGGTAGAAAGCCCAACCTATCTCATGTCAGAATCTTTGGCTGTGTAGCTTATGCACATATTCCTGGTAAGCTTCGAAAGAAGCTTGATGAGAAAGCCGAGCAGGGACTTTTGGTAGGTTATGACAACAATTCATCATACTACATAGTCTACATGCCAGACACGAACACTGTGAAAACAGTGAGAGATGTCAAGTTCGATGAGAGCAAGACAATGGCTAATGACGATCCTGTTTGCTATGAAGTTCTGGAGAGATAGTACAATAACTTACCACCAACGACAGGGGGAGCAAAGGACGAACACAAAAACAAAGATTTTCAAGTCGTCTCCCATTCGAGCGACAAATCTGACAAAGAAAGATTCGAGAGGCAACCTGTTGCCGCCGTTCCTATAAACCAAGATGGTTTCGGACTGAGCAGAGCAAACAAGGACAAAGACATAGCTGTTCGAAGAGGATCTCCCAGAAGGTCGACAAGACCATGAAGAGCGCCAACAAGATATGTGCCAGACAGCTCAGCTTCTACATCAGAAGAGTCTTGCAGGTTCAGTGGCGAACCAAAGACTTTCGAGGAGGCAATTGAAGGCCTAAAAAAAGACAGATGGATCCAAGCCATGAATGAAGAAATGGAGTCTATGAGAAAGAACCAGGTATGGATGCTGGTGCCATTACCACATAAGCGCAAGACTGTCAAATGCAAATGGGTCTTCAAGCTCAAATATGGACCAGACGGGAATGTAATGAAATACAAGACAAGACTGGTAGCGAAAGGTTTTTCTCATAGATACGGTATTGACTACTCTGAAATCTTCTCTCCTGTCATCAAACATTCGTCCCTACATCTATTATTTGCATATGCAGCAGCTTATGACCTCAGGATCCACATTGTGGACAAGAAGACAGCCTTCTTGCATGGCGAATTGGATGAAGAGGTCTACATGGATCAACCCCCAGGATATGTCTCAAATTCACTTCCTGACTATGCATGTAGAATGCATAGAAGCATCTGCAGTCTGAAACAATCAACCCGACAATGGTACAAGAAAAAAGATCAAGCCCTAAAATCATTAGGATTCAAGCCTCACTTGGCTGATTCCAATGTATATGTCAGAGTTACAGATGGGCAGATCATCATTGTGGCTGTGTATGTGGAAGACACTCTCATACTTTGCAGGAGTGAGCAGCTAATTGCTGAATTAAAGGCAGACATCTCAAAACATTTTGAGATCGTGGATCTGGGAGAAGCCAGGTGTTATCTAGGCTTGGAAATTGAAAGGGACTATGATGGAGGTAAGCTATACCTTCACCAGTCCAGATACACCCAGAAGATCCTAGAGGACTTTGGAATGCTGAACTACAAAGGAGCTAACACTCCAATGCTCGCAGGGATGGTGCTGACAAATGATGACTGTCCAAAGACTAAGGAAGAGAGAGAACAGATGCAGCTCACACCTTACAAGAAGCTGATAGAATCACTGATGTACAATATTGACAATACACGTCCTGATATTGCTTATGCAGTATTCAGGATGAGCCAATTCTACACAAATCCAGGCTCGACACATTGGAAGATTGCAAAACGAATTTTGCAATATCTTCAATTAACGAGGAATTATGGCTTGTGTTATTGTCGTGGTGCAGGCTTCAAGATACTTTTCTACAGTGACGCAAGCTGGGCATCTCTCAAGGACAATTGTAAAAGCATCTCGGGAGGATGCACCATCGCATCAGGAGCAGCAGTTCTCTAGGTCAGCAAGAAGCAGACCGTTGTATCCCAGTCATCTTGCGAAGGAGAATATGTTGCAGTTGCAAAGATGGCCAACGAAATAATCTGGCTAAGGCAGTTCCTGGACAAATTGGGTGAAACAAGAAACGAGCCCCTGGTCTTGCAGATGGACAACACCTCTGCAATACACCTGACGAAAGATCTCGTGTTCCATTCTAGAACAAAGCACATTGCGATCAAGTACCACTTGATCAGGGATCTAATTGAGAGGAACCTGCTGCAGACCACCTTCATCGGAACAAGAGACATGGTTGCTGACATCTTCACTAAAGCCCTGGACAAAGGACTCTTTGAGAGACAAAGGAGCAATCTCGAGATTGTAAAGCTATCATGCTTTGAGAGGGAGCTGAAGAAACAAAATGTTTCTAATTACAAAGCCTTGCTAGCTTTCAACCCTCAGCCCGACAAAGACATTCGCGAACTCAAAGATCTGGAGACACGAAGCACGAAAAGATTCACGAACGTGAAAGACAAAGGAAACGAAGACGAACGGTTTGCAAACTTGAAAGTCAAAGTGGACGAAGATGAACGGTATGCGAACACAAAAGATTCACGAACGAGAATCTTTTGTGGTCTAGTACGAGAGAAGACAAATGATGGAAACGAAACCTTCTCATGCCTGCATGCTCCAAAGAGTACCAACAAGATCATGCAAGTACCCAAAAGTACAGATATTTGATTTGATGGTATGACGTCAGCAGATACATTTTAGGTTGTGGCTAATCTGCCACTCTTGTAATTCCCTGATTAGTTGTAGATGTTTAATCACTCTAATCTTGGATTCACATAGAGCGACCAAACTTATTGGATGATACTTGACATATAGATCAATAGAATACACACACAGTGTAATGTAATAGTCTGATGCTAGTAAGCAATCAAGACAAAAATACAGACAACAAGTCTGCCTGTGTGCAAGACGAGCTCTATTATCAGGATCCATAGAGATCCAATTGTCCGCTAGTAAAGCAAGACGATTACTCGTGAGAGAACCATGTTTCTCCCATGCCAACGCACTGCATGGATTTGCATGCAGTGCCTGAAGAATTAGAGAAGAAAAAATCAATAGATGATATCGTAGCCTTTGCGCACATGTCAATTTGTGTTGTGTCTGATCTCGAATGCAAATGCTTCTGCTGTTAATCATATGTCTGAGTTTTTTCTCGTTCCTTTGAATTTTGCACCTTGGTTGAAACTATGTTGAATGCTGCATTAAATTTATAAACGTAGATCAGCAGTGCCTGACTACACTCTAGAGGACTGTAGGAGTGATTCAACTGGCAGTGTCCAGCGATCGCATCTGAACTACATCTGAGTCGCAAGAGGGAATCGTGGTCTCTTTGCAACTGTTTCACAAATTATTCTTCTTGTTCGTCCCCATCAGTATCATCCACATACACAGCCACAATGGTGATCTGCCCATCTGTAACTCTGACATATACATTGGAATCATCCAACAAAGGCTTAAATCCTAATTATTTCAGGGCTTGATCTTTCTTCTTATACCATTGTCAAGCTGATTGTTTCAGACCATAGATGCTTCTATGCATTCTGCATGCATAGT
Source organism: Diphasiastrum complanatum (assembly GCA_029204225.1). NCBI lineage: Eukaryota > Viridiplantae > Streptophyta > Lycopodiopsida > Lycopodiales > Lycopodiaceae > Diphasiastrum > Diphasiastrum complanatum. Next base: position 91,403,082 of record CM055092.1, on the reverse strand, counting down.
CAAGAAGTGAATTTGAGTTATCCTGGGAGTTGATCAAAATAGATCTCTTCGTCTAATTCGCCATGCAAAAAGGCTGTCTTCTCATCCACAATGTGGATTCTGTGGTCGTAAGCTGCTGCATATGCAAATAACAGACGTAGGGACGAATGTTTGATGATAGGAGAGAAGGTTTCAGAGTAGTCAATACCATCTCTCTGAGAAAAACCTTTCGCTACCAGTTTTGCCTTGTATTTCGTCACATTCCCGTTTGGTCCGTATTTGAGCTTGAAGACCCATTTGCATTTGACAATCTTGCGCTTATGCGGTAATGGCACCAGCATCCATACCTGGTTCTTTCTCATAGACTCCATTTCTTCATTCATGGCTTGGATCCATCTGTCTTTTTTTAGACCTTCAATCGCCTCCTCGAAAGTCTATGGTTCGCCACTGAACCCGCAAGACTCTTCTGATGTGGAAGCTGAGCTGTCTGGCACATATCTTGTTGGCGCTCTTCATGGTCTTGTCGACCTTCTGGGAGATCCTCTTTGAACAGCTATGTCTTTGTCCTTGTTTGCTCTGCTCAGTCCGAAACCATCTTAATTTACAAGAACGGCGGCAGCAGGTTGCCTCTTGAATCTTTCTTCGTCAGATTTGTCGCTCGAATGGGAGACGACTCGAAAATCTTTGTTTTTGTGTTCGTCCTCTGCTCCCTCTGTCGTTGGTGGTAAGTTATTATACTGTCTCTCCAGAACTTCATAGCTGACAGGATCGTCATTAGCCATTGTCTTGCTCTCATCGAACTTGACATCTCTCACTGTTTTCACAGTGTTTGTGTCTGGCATGTAGACTATGTAGTATGACGAATTGTTGTCATAACCTACCAGAAATCCTTGCTCGGCTTTCTCATCAAGCTTCTTTCGAACCTTATCAGGAATATGTGCATAAGCTGCACAGCCAAAGATTATGACATGAGACAAGTTGGGCTTTCTACCCCACCACGGCTCATGTGGTGTCGTGTGAGGAACACTAGACTTGCCCATTCTCTTCTGGATGTATGCGGCTGTAGCTACTGCTTCATCCCACAGTGCCCTTGGAGCTTTCAAGTAGGCCATCATGCATCTGGCTGCTTCCATTAGGGTCCTATTCTTTCGTTCAGCAACACCATTGTGCTGCGATGTGTAGGCTGCAGTTCTTCTATGAATGATTGCAGAAGTCAGTGAAGCGATTCGAGATGTATTCGCCATGTCGATCTGTTCTGATCTGCTTCACTTTGCTGCCTGTGCATCTCTCTGTCCAATTCACATATCTAGTAAATTTATCAAGTGTTTCAGATTTATTTTGAATGAAATACACTCTAGCAAATTTGATAAATGAAGGTTATGTGAGACTTTGAGCCTCCTACTGAGATCACGTTGAATGGTCCGCAGATGTCAGAGTGCACTAGCTCCAGAATCTTTGTTGTTCTATAGGAGTCTTTGATGAATGGTGTGCGTGACATCTTGCCCTTCAAACTTGCATTACATGTGGTCGGACTGGTTGCATTTGAGATGCTGACCCTTGTTATCGCTCCTTGATGTCTTGCTTGGTAAAGTGCCATTGAGTTCATGTGGGAGAGTCTTTTGTGCCACAGAGTGTCTGGCGAGTCGTCATGAGTCTGATGCACCTGATTTGCAGGTAGGCATACCTTCAGATGATATAGGTTCCCTTTCCTTCTACCTTGAGCGATGAGAGTATTGCAACTGACATCAATCACGTTGCATGCTTTGTTAGAAAACGTCACACGCATCCCTGCCTCTGCTATTCTTGCTACAGAGAGCAAGTCTTGTTGCAGAGTAGGCACAAACAGAACGTCTTCGAGTCGTCTGTCTCTACCATTGGTGTTGAGCCATAGTGAATCAATACCATTCACTTGATGTCTAGATCCATCTCCAAGAACTATGAATCTTGAGAGATCTGCAGTTCTGAAATCAAACATGATTCATCTTGATGTCACAAAGTGTGAGGTGGCTCCTGAATCTAGGATCACCTCATGTGTGTCGGGTGTTGATGCTGCACACACGTCTTCATAGATATAGGCAGTCGAAAAAATTTTGTTTGTTCTTTCTTTGCTCATTTTTGAGCTCTCGGGCTCCTCGACATAGGATGAACTATTGTTGTTCTCCTGTCTTTTTTGTGCTGACTTGTTTCTTGGGTTCTGATGGCAATCCATGGATGCATGACCCTTCTTGTGGGAACGGATACACTCAATCTTGGGATTGAGCCAACAGATATCTACTGTATGCCCGTCTCTTTTGCATCTCACACAAGTCTTCTTGTCTGCACCTTGTTGTTTCGACCTCCCTTTGGTCTTCCAGTTGCCTTTGCTTGCTCCCTCTGCTTGCTAGTCACGATCCTGTCTCTGATTGGACTCCCTCGTACAAATGGCAATTCCTATGGTAGCTCGAGTTTCTACTTCTACCTACCTTGAATATTTTATTCTAAGATGGGTCTTTACTAAGCCAAAAGAGCTCAATTCATCTTTGGCATTTTTAGGACCCCTACTCACAACATTAGATATATTTTTCAATATTTTGACAAACCTTACTAATGAGGATGAGTGTGAGGGTGTAGAGAGTGAAAGAGAGGATTCATTAATGATGTCTACTTTTTCATGTTTTCTTTTTAAAAATGAAGAAGTCTGGTGGATTTATAGTGGGGCTAGTTCCCACATGTCTAGTTCTAGGAACTCTTTCACTAATCTCATGCCATATCTAGGTGCAAAATGGTCAATCTATATTGCTAATGATGTAGAGTGTAGCATTCCATTACGTGCATCATCATCAAAATCTTTTTGCTTACATGATGTATTGTATGTACCTAGATTGACTAAGAATCTCATTAGTGTAGGACAGTTGTTTGATAGTGGATTGGATGTAAAGTTTCAAGTTGACAAGTGTATAATCTCAAGAGAAAATGAAGTTATTGCTAGAGGATCTAGAATTGGTAGAGTATTTGTAGAAATTTCTAGAAATTTTCTTGGATGATCTGTGCGTGCATGGACCAGACTCCAAACACTTATCAAATCTGGAGAAGGTGCTACAAAAATGCCGTGAATTCCAGATCTCTTTGAATCCAGAAAAATGTCAATTTTGGGTTACACATGGCTTGATTCTCGGCCATATAGTATCTAGACACGGGATCGCCATAGACCTATCAAAAATCAGGATTATTGTTAATCTACCACCACCAGGAACGATCCGCGAGCTCTACATCTTTATGGGTCATATGAACTATTACAAGATTTTTATTCTAGATTTTGTGGAGTTAGCACGACCAATTTACAAACTCACAACATAACCATATTCAAATGAGAAAGCCCTAAAGGCATTCCAAAAACTTAAAGATGCATTGGTTTTAGCACCAATCTTACGGCCACCCAATTGGTCCATTGAGTTTCATGTGCATATGGATGCATCGAAGTATGTAGTTGGAGTAGTCTTAACCCAGCCAGGAGAACACAAAAAGGATTTTTCGATCCGATTTGCAAGCCAACAACTCAGTGATACAAAAATGAATTATTCAACCCCAGAGCGGGAAGCACTGACAATGATATATGCGGTTAAGAAGTTTCAGCATTACCTGATGGCCACTCACTTTGCCTTGTATACAGGCCATCAACCCTTGATCTATCTCATTAACAAAACCTACAACACAGGGAGAATCACTCGATGGCTAATTCAGTTGTTAGAGTTTGATTTTCGGTAGTAGTTCGCAAGGGAAAACAAGACTACATGGCAGATCATGTGTTGCGGATCAAGGGTAAGGAGGTTGCAACCCAACCTGACAATGAGCTGTCTGATGCTACCTTATTTTACGTAGACACAAAATTGGAATGGGTTGTCGACATAGTTGGATATCTAATGAGGGGCCAACCAGACAAATCACTACCAAAGGCAGATCAGCAAAAATTGATCTTGAAAGCTAGACCTTATCAACTGATTGCCAGCCAATTATACTGAAGGGAACCAGATGGGATTCTTCGGCGGTGTATTCTTCCACATGAGGCCATCCAAATCATTTGACTTTCACATGAAGGAATGGGTGGAGGCCATTTTGCATTTGACATTACAGTTCACAAGATCTTGCAATCAGGATGCTGGTGGGCAATGATTCATAAGGATACAAACGAATACCTGAGGAAGTGCGATGTGTGCCAAAGGGCAAGGAGACTAGCGAGGTTGAATTATGACCTTCTGCACCCGGTCTTATCCCAAGCACCATTCAAAAAGTGGGGATTGGATTACATTGGTCCAATTCACCCTAGACAAAACACATACCTCTGAAGTACCATCACATTTGAGATTTAATCTCGAAAGGAGAGCTCCAAGTCTAGTATATAAAATTAGAAGACATGATTGTGGATCTGCTCACAAAGCCGCTCGACAAGCCACTCTTTGCCAAGAAAAGAAAGACAATTGGATTAACCGTTCAAAGCTGCAAGGTTCAAGAGGGAGTGTTAGAAGGTGAACTCCTGCCACTTTATAGCAACACGAAAGTCAACGAGACTTGACTCAAAGGACGAACTATTTGCGAATCGTAAACAAACTTCTAGGACCACAAAAACCGCAAAGACACGAAGGAAACAAAAGAAAACGAAACAAACGAAGAGAAATTTTTTGCGCTGCCAGCTGGCAGCTCAACGGGCTTAGAGTCTCAAACTTCATGCCCAGCCAAAACGAGTAGCAACGATGGAGAGTAACTGATTAGTTGATTAGCATTAACTACTCTTGTAATTCTTTGTTTAGCTATCTTGTAAACTTCACACAGTGGAGATATAGACTATCCTTTCTAGATCAAAATAGAACAGACATAAATATTGTAATACTGTAAGATACACAGTGAGATACAAAGGAAGTTTTATGGATCAAGAGGCAACTCATGGAGCTAAAGTGTTATGGAGATGAAGACCTTCCAATTACCAAGAATGATAACATCTTGGCTCAGGCTCTTGCAAATAATCCTATATTCCATGCAAGGAGCAAACACATTGAGATAGCACATCACTTTGTAAGAGAGAAAATAATTGGGAGAGAGATCTTATTGGAGCATGTTGGATCTTCAAATTGTGTTATAGATCTTCTCACCAAGCCTTTGCTCAAGAATGTATTTGTCAAGATGAGATCAAATCTTGGCTTAATCTCAAAGTCTATGGTGAATAGGTAGATATATGATCAAGATTGATCTGACTCATTTGTTGTTTAAGTTTTGTCCTTTCCTCCTCAACTTCACGGATCTTTCTCTTTATTTCTTCTGGCTACTTTGCCTACTTCTTAGATCTTTGTTTGGCTAATCAACCATTTTAGGTGGCAGTTAGTCTCCGCAAGACATTTGCAATGATCTATCAGCTGCTTCGGTAAGACTATTAAAACTGGGGATTTCTCAAAAAAACAGTAAACTGATGATAAACAAACAGATGGAAGGAAGGATGGTGGTGACAACGGTAGATGGTGTGGGCGATAGGCATGAGAATGGGCATAGGAGTATGACAAGAGGCCGGTTGACGAAAGAGACTGATTTCCCAATGTTTGTTTTTTTCTTTCTGAAGATCTTCATCGTGACTGAGGTACTTCTTCTGATTGAGTCTCCTTGGATTACCCATCTATCTTTTTAGCCTTGTCATTTTCATATTTGACTTGTGACCTTGCTGTCGATCTTGCTGACGTTGTTGTAGGCAGCGTAACTACTCCAGTGGATCCAGGCATATATACTCTCCCCCCCCCCCAAAAAAAAAAAAAAAATCTATTGGTGGGGATGTTGTTGCGGGTAACCGTTCATGTTCAAGATTGGATTGGTGTGTGAAACACGTTGAACATGCGACTGGACTAAAGATTGAACAAATTTTAACTAAATTTGTTTCAACCTTGCTGTAGTTGACTCAAAGATTAATATGGCAATGAGATGCAGGAATGAACTCTGATTGTACATGGATTTCTAATATTTTTCAAAATCCTAAACTATTGTACAAGGTAATCTGAAGATGGATAGATGAATGAAAATGTGTTCTAGAGATGCTCTATAGAAGACTCTCTTGCAGTAGCTATTCGTCATGCAAAAATCAATCACATAAAATAGGTGAAGAGAAACAAAGAAATAAACAAACATTACAGAGAGTGAGAACTGTATAGCACTTGTCGAACAAAACTTGCATTCATCGACATTGATAATTCACCTTGACACGTGCAAGTTTGCATTGGTTGTAGAGTAATGAGACGTACTCTGATATGCCCTTTTCAAAAAAAGGCAGGGTTGGGGACACTAACATCTATCATCATGGATAACAGATGTTGTAAGATATAGTGTGAGATGCAGGTATGGTTCATGTACTATGTTCTGAGGACCTCGTCAAACAAGAGATTCAGAACCGAATCTCTAAGTGGATTTTCAAATCCTATTTTGTTGTGTATTGGCACATTGGAAATCTTATCTGCATGTGGAAAGACAAATAGATTTGAGTTTGTAGAAGGGGAGAAAAACTGTCAATTCCCTATGGAGGTTGCTCTTGGTTGGACATTGTAGCAGATGACGGAATATCGGTTTTACTTTCTTTCGACAAGGACTCATTTCATATTATCTTTTTGCATTATGGCACTGGCGTATTGGATGGTGATGTAGAAGTTTACAAGAAACTTCTTGATTGAGCAGCAGGTTTAACTGCTGGTTGCTATGGTGCTCATGTTGTTGTCGTGAAGATCCTATTGTGATTCATAACTGACGTGATGGGCAGGCAGGATCTTAGCGTGTTGCTTTGGACAGACTTTGAAATTGTGTTTTCTTATACAGTTGGGACACTCAAGATGGTATTTGGTCTTGACTGGACAATCAACCATGAAGTGGCCATCATAGATGAAGCATCTGGTGTGCAGTGGCCCTTGTATAACTGCATAGCCATCTTGTATGGCTAGTGGGTCTGGACTTTCTGATGGATAGTCAGGATAAGGCAAGGCATTTCCAGATTGGGATGGGTGTTTTTCATATTGTTGAACTGCATGTGCTTGGATAGGTCGATATGAAGGACAAGCATCAACAAGATACGTAGCCCGGTAGTGTGGGCACCATATTGTTTTTCATCTATAAGGTACCTGTGCAGGGTTTGACTGACCAAACATACTGCTTTGGATAGACTTCAGGGTAGCTTGAAACTCATTGGTGAGTTTCTCCATCTGTAGTTGATGTTGCTTATTAAGCAACTCCAACTGGGCTTTCCAAAGCTGATCTCGGGTGTCCTCAATCGGCTTTGACTCATGGACAGGAAGCACATGGTGCTCGTCTTTCCCTGGATTCGTCAACATCTGATCCTTCGTCTTCTTCCTTTATGGCATCAGACATAGCTAACTTTAGGCTCGTATATTCGTCATTGGATTTAAGCTCACGTCTAATCCATCTTGGAAGGCCGACTAAGAACCAGTTTATGAGCATTTGTTCGGAGGGCTGTTCTTGTACTTGACTTTTGAGACGTTTTAAACGCTTAGTATAGTCTTGTACACGTTTGTCTTTTGTCATCTTGATGTTACTCAATTTGACAAAAGGGCTCTCTACCAAGCGAAAGGGCTTAAAACGCTTGATAAAGGACTCTTTCAAAATTGACCAGTTTGTCTTTTTGTCACGATCAAGGTTGAAAAACCAATCACGTGCTTTAGCGATCATGGTCATCAAAAACAGTTGGACCATAGCATCGGGGGATGTTTCGCCATATACATCACATGCATTCTCAAAGATTTGCAAAAATCTTTGAGGGTCTGAACTACCGTCAAACTTTGGTAGGTCTAGTTTTGGTGTACGTCTCTCAAGAGGAGTTCTGTGGGTAGTAGGGACTCCATTAAGGTTGGTTATGGTCTGTGAGAGGTCAGCACCATAAAAATGGGGTCGTGCGCATGAAGACTTGGCTCTATTAGGTTCTTGTCCATCGAACGAGTTTGTGGATGGCTCTTGGAGTTCGGCTCTCATTCGGTAGAACCTATGACGTCTGATTTGTTCAGCTTCAGGGGACCTGATCTCGTATGGATAATCTTCTGGGACTTCAAGATTGTTTTGTTGGTCCATTGGGTACTAGTGAGTTTTTTTTATTGTTGTTTGGATTTTCTGAGTTTTTTTGTGTTTTTGAATTTTTTTTTTTTTTTTTGCACCAAACTCGTGAAGGCTCTTCTCATTTCAACATGGAGTTGATACAATTCACAAAAAGCTCCTCTTCACAAAGAGGGAGTCTCTTAAATAAGCAAGAGAGCTCCTTAGGTGGCATCCTACTGGAATTTCCACATTTCACAAATTACAAGTGGAATAATGCTCTCCACTAAAGGTCACCATCAAAAGGTGGCTCACCTTACTTTCTTTAAGAGGGGTCTACTTGCATTTATTACATTTGTATAGAAATACTAGTTCCTACATGGTCATTCCATCTTCCGGGATTCACCATAAGGCTTACACAGTTCTTGCATGTCTTTCCTAGCTAGTATTTCTCGGCTCTCATACTCGGCTCTCAGTCTTCATTAGTCTCGTCTTCTCAGAGACCTCCTCGGTCTAAGTTGAGAGGTGCTCTTGAGTTGCTCTGTCCGAGTATCTTGGGGATTCGTCAAAATCAGCCAACAGCCGCAACAAATATGAGTAAACTTTTGTTGCATATTTGTATTGGTTGTGGCAAAGGTACAGTCAGATCATCTTCTGAACTTATCCAAAGAAAACCATGGTACAGGCAAGGCAGACCAAGGCTATGAAAAACAAAGGTTTGATCATGAGAATGGGTTTTATCTCACTTAGAACTTGAAATAAGAATCTCAAATACAAACATGCTGGAACAACAATCGAAATTGAAGATGATTGAATATAATAAAATCTCAATATACCAGTATAAAATAATTCTGTACATGTGAAATACATAATGGCTCATCCACATGAAGGGAGGCCATTCATTTTTCTTTATCATCTATCTTTGGCTCTATGATCTCTAAATCCATTTCTCCAGATGGAGAAGCTTTGCAGGACTAGCGTTTGAAATCTAAATGATAGGAATTTTCTAGCAATATACTTAATGCTTCATGCCGAAAATGCCAGATTTCTTGTCGCGTGACTGGCGTGCAAGAAAACTGAGAAAACAATTTTCATAAGAAAATTTGTATCAGAAACATATATAAAGAATAATAGAAGGACTATCTTATGACTGACCATAATTAATTCACGAAAAAAATATAAATAAATGTATGACCTTTCGTATATTTGGAATAGAGTCATGTTGAGCGAGCCACATAAAAAATGATCTTGCATTGAAGACTGTATATCATCCACAACTAGCACTACCTTGTTGTTGGGAGGACTGCAAAATCAAAAGAAACAGAAAAATATATTAATGCACTAGAATATGTTGGGATATCGTTTCAACGCACGAGGATATGAATGAGATATTATAAAGGATTGCAAGTGCACGTTCAATCGATATTAGAAATTAAAAAAAATATATATATTGTTTCAATATGCGCCGTGAGCTTTAGTAACAAAAGAGAAATAAAAATATGCAGTGAACCGATATGTTAGATTATAAATCATCTTTGCATCTATCCACTCCAATTTTGTGTATGTCGTTGCACCTGGCATTGGAAAGTATTCTATCAACTTCCGTATAAGTTTTTTTGTAGCCCTATGTGCGTGCAAGATTGAATTCATTTTCATGCACACTGGGTTGCATATACCGTTGCTATTTACATATAACATCAAAACATATACACTCCAATGTCCAATGTAATAATAAATTAGCATGTGAGTCAAGATAAACTCAAGTATTATAGCAGTGGCTAAATTTTGATTATAAAAAAGCTTACTTACTTGTATATGTATGGAGCCATAATCAAGGGTGTGTTCGTTCTCACATTTGCCATGTATCCATCCACATGAGATTATTTAAATCGGGGATAATGAATACTATTAAGAAAATGAATAGGTAATAATTCTACTTCTACAAAAATTGGTGTTTGATGAAATTTTAGAAAATACCGAACCAACCCTACTCCTAGATCGTCTCCTAACATTTTATCTCTATTTTCTACTTCACTTGTGTCTAGTGCAGTCAGGGTATGATTGATTTTTGTAAGGGGAGATTGAAAATTGTAATGCTTGCAAAAAGTTTTAAGATGAGAGAAAAGTAATTGTCGTACAAAACATATTTATTAGATTCTACAAAAGATAACAAAGGAAGTGCAAGAAGAGATAAATATACAGGTTTTAATCTATCATCTGGAAAAATTATTGATATAAGCATTCAAAAATGAATCTAAATCTTCACCATTAGAGCGAGGTGGAGAAGAGAATTTTGTGGACTGTTCAATAGATTTGGGAAGAGATTTTGCTGGAGATAGGGGAGGAGATAGGTGAGTTTTAGAAACTGATTTAGGTGAGATAGGGGAGGAGATAGAGAGGAGATAGGTGATTTTTTGAAACTGATTTAGGAGATTTGGAAGGGGATTTAGAAAGTGAATGGGAAGGAGATTTGGGAGGAGATTAAAAAATTGAATGAGGAGGAGATTTGGAGGAGATTTAGAAACTGAATGGGAAGGAGATTTAGAAACTGAATGGGGAGGAGACTGATCTGCGAGGATATCTAGAAACTGATTTATGTGAAGCGGATTCAGAAGAAGAAGAAGAAGAAGAAGAAGAAGGGGAAGAAGGGGCCTTTACATTAGCTCTCACTTTCTTTGGAGGGTCTGAGGATCTTCTCTTTTTTACAGCAATTTTTTGAATGGTTGTTGGTAGCCTCATTGTTTGAACCTGCTTTCTCTTTCTTCCTAAAGTGGTGGCAGCAATTGGTGGAGCACAAGTTGTTGGTGGAGGAGCAGGTCCTGGATGGAAATTCTGGGCAAATGTATCGTATGCATCTCTCCTCATACAAAAAATCAACTGAAAATCTTTGGGCATTATTGTTACTCTTTTAGCATGTACAACAACAACTACACAATCTGAAAAGAATTTTATTTGAAAATCCTCATTGTGCAGAGCTTCAACTGTTGTCACAGCCCACCTCACATCTGCTGAAATCTCCCTAGTCACCTACTTAATGCATCTTTGCATGTGAGCCTTTGGGATCAGGAGGTTCATGGTTTTCTGAAGCTTTTTGATATCTTTCAGCCATGCTGTCTCTGGGTCGACCAACTCTCCTTAGTGCAACTTGTTGTCTTTGAGATGAAGGTGGAGGTGCAACTCCAGTAGCGGGGGGTGGTGCTCCGGGTGCTCCGAGTAGTGTCAGAAGCTTGTCCCTAAGTTTGATGCATCAGTAGGGGATTCGAAGCTTGTCAATAACCAGAAAGATTTAGAACGTAATATTGAACAGTGTTAATTTTTCTACTTAGATCACAAGGTCAGATGTGGATTTGTGGTATCCATACAATGGAAAAAATTGCACTTTGATTACAAATCAAAACTGAGTACAAGAAGCTTGAAGCTCAAGAGATACAGGAAATTGGGTGGTGCTCCTCGTCCAGTAGCAGCATGTAAAGGCACACTGTCTGTGCTGAGCCTTGCAGTTTGTTTTGTTCTAGCCATGTATTGATTGAACACGCAGAAGGACATATGAAAGAGAGGGAGAGGTACATGCACACGCTGAAATGATGAATTGTTGTTCTAATTTTTGTAATTGTGATTTTCATTTTTTGATCTGAATATATCTCTTATTGCGCTTTTTTACAAAATATCATCGAAGTATATTCCTTTGCTATAAGATGTGGAGGTCTTTGGAAGGGATTGGCAGCCGTTGGGCACAATTTGAAAATTTTAATAAATAACGAAATTTGTATATATCATACGAGTTTTAGTCCATTTGCCACAACCATTATAATGACAATTAGAGCATTGTCTGTTTGGTTAGGAGGCCACAATTATGTCATTTAGAATTGTTCTTGTTAAGAGGGATCTAGCTGTTAAAATAATCAGCTATGTCCTTGGAGATACGACAAAAAGATCATCTTCAATGTCCCTGTCAAAATTAAGGTTTCATTCTTTTTTACAAATTGAAATAAGCTTTGTAGGGCACGCGGTTTCGTCTGCTACTATATTGTGCTCTACCGCATTATTGACATGTATACATGATATACTTAATCTGATATAGCTCTTTGTTCTGCATTCAGATTCGTGTTAATATTGCTATGCTTATTCTTCATTCTGTCTTATTTTTCTAGTTGTTCTTTATGGTAATAGACGACTAACATTTAGTCTTGTCTTTCGCGAATCATTCGCGACTAATCATCAGTCGAGCACCGCCTAGCTCTTCGCGAATCATTCGCGACTAATCATCAGTCGAGCACCGCCTAGCTCTTCGCGAATCATTCGCGACATATAATTTGTCTAGCTATTCGCGACAAATTATTCTTCTTGCGCTTCATCTAATAATGTTTTGCTACGTAATCTGGAATGACCGTGATTTCTATCACTAAAGTTCTGTCATTTCTATAGGCATAGTCATGCTAGATGCCATAAGCTTGTTTTCATCAGTTTTTTCACCAAGAGACATAAAGGATCAATAGAGTCATCCTGCTATACTCTGTAAAAATTGCAAATAAACATTCAACAACATGCTTTTATTTGCTATTGAACTTTTTTTTAGCTTTTATATCAGCTTCATAGCAACTCTAGATAAAAATTTCACAACAAACTGTTAACTCAAGGATTAGAGATGCTTCTGGTGATAAAAAATTACAAACCCTTTTGTCTAAACCAAGAAACTAAAACTTGCTAGAAACTATATTCAACTGGACATATTAAGACAAAAGACACAAGTCTTTGAAAGCCCAAGCAATCAATTATTTCGAAATGTATGGGTGCATATTGGCTACCCAACAAAACCTACCCAACCAAACCTAGATCAATCGGATCTAGGCCCCAAGCTATGGACCGACCAATGTTCAATAGGAGAGAGATGTCATTTCGGCAGCATTCCACTACCATCACCAAAATTAAGCATACTCAAGTGAGAGCCCAATGGGTATACTTATACCCTCCAAGGCCCATGCACCACTAATTTTTTCACCAAGTTTTCTCATCTGTTGACATTATTACCAAATATATAAGAGAAATGTATTTTCCAATGACCTTTCCATTGGGAAATTCTAATATAAAAGATGGCAAGGCCATTTCTATGGCAAGATAATCCAATGGAATGGTCACTAAAAAATTCATCCACTTAGGTAAAAGATGAGTAATGCTATCCAAAATGGCAAATTAAACTCAATCTCTCTCTACACAGGGACCACCTATTACCCACTCTCGCTCCACCATTTCTCTCTGTAAAAGAGTGGGGCCCACATATTTATCTTTCTCCTCTCTTTGCCCAAGTGTGAGAACCCCCCCCCTCCCTCCCTCTCTCTCTCTCTCTCTCTCTCTCTCTCTCTCTCTCTCTCTCTCTCTCTCTCTCTCTCTCTCTCTCTCTCTCTCTCTCTCTCCCAAGTGTAGGTGACTCCAAATGGGGAGCACCTCTTTTTAAGAGCCCACTAACATTTTTAGACCTCAAGCCATAATGATTATTTTTCAAAAATTAATGCACTTTAAAAGTACAAGGACACAGCTCAAAAGAATCCTTTATTTCATATTTTTGTCACAAGTTTTTCCATAGAACGACAGTATCAAATTGCCATTGGCAATATCCACTGGAGACAACTCATAAAAGTGTAATACAAATAGATCTAAGGCCCAAATGACGTATCACGTCACATGGAAATTGTTTAAATGTTGTTTCTAGATAAGAGAGGATGCTATATTTTTGTGGTCTCAAAATACTTTGGAAATGCAAAAATTGGTTTGCATGATGAGAGATGTTTTGCTAGTAGTTACTGGATGGTGTTTTCCATGGAGGCCCTATCAATGTGCCCAATTTGAATCACATTGGGTATACCTAAAAAAGAAAATGTTAGCCACTACACTTTTCCAAGATATGTACCTCAAAAAAGATTGAGCTTTTTGTTAAAAAATTTACAAAATCCCAAATAACTACCCAAAATCATAGCATAAGGCCTTTGTGGGAAGCCACAACATTTATGGAGGACATATTCTTGTCCTATTTTCTACATGAGCATCATTTAAATTTTGAATTTCATCTAGGGCAAGTCTTCAAATTTTGAAAACATTTCTTTAACGTTGATGTTTTTTCAAACTCCTTCCCTCAACACATAACACGATCACAAATTGTACATATAGCTTTAACACTTTGGAGTGAAGGTACAAAACAACGTTCACGAGTTAGCTGAACACTTCCAACAAAGGCAAAATTATAGGCGAAGGCCTCTATATGAGGGCCTTTTCACGATGTAAAGCACCACTAGAAAAATGGCTAATATAAAAATTAATGTCTATGTTTTACTAGATTTGAGGATTTCATGTTTTTTTATTTAAACTAAACACATTTAAAAATTTGTAAGGTGCACTTATCTCTCTTTCTCTTCATAATAAATGCACATTACACATTTGTAAAGTGCATTAACACGTCTATTTTTAGCAAGACATAATTGTGGCTTTTAAGCATGCCTACAAATGCAAACAAATTTTGTAAAATATCCTAACTACAAATTTAGGAGGCTTTTTATACCTTGTGAATATTATGACCCTTACTACTGCCACATGACATGTTCATAATGGTCGGTCAAAGTCAAACTACCTATTATGCTTTGTAATGTACATGTGAAAAAATTTCACAATAGGCCATTTTGTCCGGTTCGGCATTCCAAAAAATTTAGGCTTGGCCCCTTTGGGCCTTGCCCAAATGTTTTTGAAAATCCTGACCGGGCAAAATGGCCTGTGCCCAGCCCCTTCCATATTACAAGAAGGATTTTGTTACAAACTAGTAAATATTCATAATGTGATTTAAGGGTATTTTAGCTTTGTCGCAATAACAGAGAGCTATTGTGACGACTTAATGAAAGTTAAGAAATTTAACTTTCATAAAAAAATTGATGAATTTTTGTCTTTATGTGCGGAGCTTATGGTGAAATGCAAGGGACAAAGCATTATTCAATTCTTCGACAAGCTCAATTTGCAAGAGCGGTTGTTTCAAAGCTTCATGCATTGCCTATTAGTGGATCTATTTTAGTTAGTGATTTACATCAAGCAGTTGGTTTAAAGTCATTGCTTTACTATTTTAAGTTTTACTAAGCTTGTGATTAGCTTAATTCATTCTTGCCGTTTCGCGATATCATTTTACATACTTTAATCTTCTTGTATGGTCTTCGATTTTTTCATCTTTTATTAATAAAAGTAGGGATAATTATTAATGAAAGGGAATATGTCACTCTTAAGTGAGTTTGAGCATTAAGATGAATTTTAGTTGTATTTTTTTTAATTTTTTTAAAATGACATTTAAAGATGTGAATGATCTGTTCTTGTTCTTTTTCTAGGGAAAAAACATAGGAGCATAGGCATCACAAATCAACAAGGCCAACTTATTAAGGACGTCACGAATCGTTACTAGATAGTAGCTAATACAGCTTGGATGATGGAGCCCACAGCTCGAACGATGCAATATATTCAAGAATATCGAAGTCATGCGAAAAGCGTGAGCTCGAGGTTGCCTAAGTTGATGAATCAAGTACTTATTGTTGACGCAAAGAAGTACTTATGAGTTATGAACAAGTAGATTGTACGTTGGATGATGCGCTGTAAATCAATACGTTGATGGGTGAGAAAATGAATGAGATATTTTGATCATGAGTATCATATTTCCAATTTCCGAGTGCGAGGTGGCATTGATGGTGGGCGCCCCAGTTTCCAAAATCACCGCTGATTCGTGAACGCCTGAAGTTGCTGTGAACGCTATGTCACTATGTGCAGTGTGTGGAAGCGTCGTCTGTCCACCGTGCTTGGAGGCTACCACCCTTGCTACTTAGGATGAGGGCATAGCTATTAACGACTACTGCGTACTGTGCATTACTCGCATTACAATAAGTTTGATCGGGCCAATGGGCTATTTTACTCGGTACTTCAATCCAAATATCACCGACCATGACACGTTTTCCATCTATTTCTTTGAGAAATTCGGATACATTATATTGTTTGGAAGTATGATCATTTTTCAATGCAGTTCCTATGAAGCTCCTGCTGCCTGCATTACTAATCCTATTACAAATAGATTTGCACAATGCGCTGAAGAGATACTGTCAAGCTAGTAGCATCATACGAATGATGAAAACTTTATTATCTTTATGTACAACTAGTCAAGTTTAAAGTTTGACTCGTAAAAACATTCATGGGTGAATCAGAGAAGCTTCTTTGTTGCTCAAGGTTAAGTGTTATGACCATGGACATCACAAATAAGGGTTATTTTTACCCAAGCGCCAATGTTGGTAGAGGTTTGTGATTCTTGACAAGGAGGCATATAATCGTGTGGAGGAAGCAGAGAATTGTATGGAATTATAGCTGCAGTGCCACTTTAAGAGCATAAATCAGATTTCATTTTCATAGCGTTGATACCTTTGACTCGACGGAGATTTCATGTATCAGTTGGGTAGCTATTACTTTTTGATCATCAAATGAGTAGTCTGCTCTAGATCAGCTGAAAATTAGCCTATTATGAGAGTTTCCATTGATATCGTTATTGAAGGCGCTATTTGGATACTTGGTAGTGTGCGTTGTCGTGGCTTTGGTTCCAACAACATGCGATTCACAAGTTAAATCTTAAAACCAATCGTTGATTATTGCAAACACTGCTCTTGAAAATATGGTTAGGATCTTTTAGAAAGACCTGAAACAGTTTGTTTTTTAGAAGCACCCTATAATCATTTTGTTTTCAGCTACAATTTTGTTGTTTTTTGTGACTTTGTAGGTGTTGAACCATCAAAGCTTGAATAACTTATTCTGTGATTCTAAAGCTTTGGTGATATGTATTTGGTGTACTTTGTCTGACCCGTCTTGAAAGGAGCGGCCTTACATCTTTTGTTCAAATTATTATGCACAAGTCGTAGTGGCAGTTGTCAGTAAACCATAAATTGTCAAAGTCGCTCAACTGATATTCAATTAGGAGAAAGAGGTGAAGAGATTTGCATGCTATCGTTGATGTTGCTGTTGGTGAAAGATCGGCTATTCAGGCTAGTGGAACTATTTTGGCAGTCGTGATTTTGCTAGAGCTTATGAGAATAGCACCCAACTTCATGAATGTTACAATTACATTGTGTTTCGTGTATTGCGATTTGGATTTCGCAGTCGCGAAGCTTTCGCGAAGGAACCACGATCCTCTTGCGACTCGGATGGAGTTTAGATGCGATCGCTGGACACTACCAGCTGAATCACTCCTACAATCCTCTAGAATGTAGTAAGGCTCTGCTGATCTACGTTCATAAATTTAATGCAGCATTGAACATAGTTTCAACCAAGGTGCGGAATTAAAATGAACAAGGAAAAAACTCAGACACACGATTAACAACAGAAGCATTTGCATACGAGATCAGACACAACAAGAGAAATCATCTATATTGAACTTCCTCTGCTTTCTTCAAGCACTGCATGCAAATCCACGAGTGCGTTGGCATGGGAGAAACACGGTTCTCTCACGAGTAATCGTCTTGCTTTGCTAGCGGACAATTGGATCTCTATGGATCTTGATAATAGAAAAGACAAAGCAGACGAAGACGAACGGTTCTCGAACACAAAAGATTCACAAACAAGAATCTTTTGCGGTCTAGTACGACGAAAATGAAACCTTCTCCTGCCTGCATGCTCCAAAGAGTACCAGCAAGATCATGCAAGTACCAGAAGTACAGATATCTGATCGGATGGTATGACGTCAGCAGATACATTTTAGGTCGTGGCTAATCTGCCACTCTTGTAATTCCCTGATTAGTTGTAGATGTTTAATCACTCTAATCGTAGATTCACATAGAGTGACCATACTTATTGGATGATACTTGACATATAGATCAACAGAATACACACACTGTGTAATGTAATAGTCTAATGCTAGTAAGCAATCAAGACAAAAATACAGACAACAAGTCTGCCTGTGTGCGAGACGAGCTCTGTGATCAGGATCCATAGAGATCCAACTGTCCGCTAGTAAAGCGAGACGATTACTCGTGAGAGAACCGTGTTTCTTCCATGCCAACATACTGCGTGGATTTGCATGCAGTGCCTGAAGAATCAAAGAAGAAAAATCAATCGATGATATCGTAGCATTTGCGCACATGTCAATTTGTGTTGTGTCTGATCTCGAATGCAAATGCTTCTATTGTTAATTGTATGTCTGAGTTCTTTCTCGTTCATTTGAATTCCACACCTTGGTTGAAACTATGTTGAATGCTACATTAAATTTATGAACGTAGATCAGTAGTGCCTGACTACACTCTGGAGGACTGTAGGAGTGATTCAGATGGTAGTGTCCAGCGATCACATCTGAACTCCATCCGAGTCGCAAGAGGGAATCGCAGTTTTTTTGCGACTGTTTCGCGAATTATTCTTCTCGTTCGTCCCCATCAATGGTATCACAGCCGGTCATCCTGTCATATTCTGACATAGCCAAGAAGCTAACAGATCTAGGAGGCCAAGCATTCAAACAAACAACCATCAACAAGAGAAAAGACTCCAAGAAGCAATGGCTTCAATCAGCAGCATGCAGAGCAAGATATGCACAATACTTGATTCCTCAGGATCTGACTTTCTAGCTTGGAAAGTTAAGAAATCTTTGATACTCAAGGGTGAAGGACTATTCCCATGGGTGGATGGCACAGAAAAAATGCCTACGACAACAGGTAAGGAGCTACACGAATGGAGGGAGAAAAACGACAAGGCAGTAGCCTTGCTATCATCTTCTATCGAAGATAGTCTCACACTTGACCTGGCTACACTCTCCAAAGCTAAGGAGATGTGGGATGCATTACTCACCAGATTTCAGATGAAATCAAGAAGTCAAATCATGATGCTGCAAGATCAGTTGATGAATTTGCAGTGGGATGGAAAAGACCTCACTTATTCCATAAGAAAGATGAAGGATCTGTTTCTATCACTACATAACTCTAGAGCAGAGAATGATGTGTCTGCTGAGAAGCAGCTCACGTACCTATTGAGAGCCTTACCCAGATCATTCCAGATGACAAGGACCCTGCTTGCGAAAGATCTCGCCATGAACCTCAAAAAGGCGATTGTCGAGATTCGAGATGAAGTCGAGGCCAGAGAACATCTAAATCACAAAGATGGTTTTGACCAGGCCCTCTATGGCAACAAAGAAAAATCAAAGAAGCAATTTAAGCCTAAGAGGGAGTCCAATCAGAGGCAGGATTGTGACTAGCAAGCAGAGGGAACAAGCAAAGGCAACTGGAAGACCAAAGGGAGGTCGAAACAACAAGTTGCAGACAAGAAGACTTGTGTGAGATGCAGAAGAGACGGGCATATAGTAGATACCTGCTGGCTCAATCCCAAGATTGAGTGTATCCATTGCCACAAAAAGGGTCACGCAACCATGGATTGCTGCCAGAACCCAAGAAACAAGTCAGCACAAAATAGATAGGAGAACAACAATAGTTCATCCTATGTCGAGGAGCCCAAGAGCTCGAAAATGGACGAAAAAAGGATGAACAGAAATTGTTCGACCACCTATATTTGTGAAGAAGTGTGTGCAGCATCAACATCTGACACACATGAGGTGATCCTAGATTCAGTGCTTCTTTGATTTTTCTTTGTTGCCGTAGAGGACTTGGTCAGAACCATCTTTGTGATCAAAACGTTCTCTGGCCTCTACTTCCTCTCGAATCTCAACAATTGCCTTTTCGAGGTTCATGGCGAGATCTTTTGCGAGCAGGGTTCTTGTCATCTGGAACAATCTACGTAAGGCTCTCAACAGGTACGGGAGTTGCTTCTCAGTTGACACAACGTTCTCTGCTCTAGAGTTATGTAGTGACAGAAACAAATCCTTCATCTTTTTTACAAAAGAAGTGAGGTCTTTTTCATCCCACTGCAAATTCGTCAACTGATCTTCCAGCATCATGATTTGACTTCTTAATTTTGTCTGGAATCTGGTGAGTAATGCATCCCACATCTCCTTAGCTTTGGAGAGTGTAGCCAGGTCAAGTGTGAGACTATCTTCGATGAAAGATGATAGCAAGTCTACTGTCTTGTAGTTTTGCTCCCTCCATTCATGTAGCTCCTTGTCTATTTTCATAGGCATTTCTTCTCTGCCATCCATTCAGGGGAATAGTCCTTCACCCTTGAGTATCAAAGATGTCTTAACTTTTCAGGCTAGAAAGTTAGATCTTGAGGAATCAAGTGTTATGCAGATCTTGCTCTGCATGCTGCTGATTGAAGCCATTGCTTCTTGGAGTCTGTTCCCTTGTTGATGGTTGTTTGTTTGAATGCTTGGCCTCCTGGATCTGCTAGCTTCTTGGCTATGTCAGAATATGACAGGATGACCAGCTCTGATACCACTGGTGAGGTTCGTGTATCGCAATTCGGATTTTGTAGTCGCAAAGCTTTCATGAAGGAACCACGATCCTCTTACGACTCGGATGGAGTTCAGATGCGATCGCTAGACATTGCCAGCTGAATCACTCCTACAATCCTCCAGAATGTAGTCAGGCTCTGCTGATCTACGTTTATAAAATTAATGTAGCATTTAACATAGTTTCAACCAAGGTGCAGAATTAAAATGAACAAGAAAAAAACTCAGACACACGATTAACAATAAAAGCATTTGCATACGAGATCAGACACAACAAGAGAAATTATCTATATTGAACTTCCTCTGCTTTCTTCAAGCACTGCATGCAAATCCACGCAGTGCCTTGGCATGGGAGAAACACGGTTCTCTCACGAGTAATTGTCTTGCTTTACTAGCGGACAGTTGGATCTCTATGGATCCTGATCACAGAGCTCGTCTCGCACACAGGCAGACTTGTTGTCTGTATTTTTGTCTTGATTGCTTACTAGCATCAGACTATTACATTACACTGTGTGTGTATTCTGTTGATCTATATGTCAAGTATCATCTAATAAGTATGGTCGCTTTATGTGAATCTAAGATTAGAGTGATTAAACATCTACAACTAATCAGGGAAACACAAGAGTGGCAGATTAGCCACGACCTAAAAAGTATCCGCTGATGTCATATCATCATATTAGATATCTGTACTTCTGGGTACTTTGATGATCTTGCTGGTACTCTTTGGAGCGTGCAGATAGGAGAAGGTTTTGTTTCCGTCGATGGTCTCGTTTTGGTCATTTGCCTTCTCTCGTACTGGACTGCAAAAGATTCTCATTCGTGAATCTTTCGTGTTCGTGAACCGTTCGTCTTCGTCTGCTTTGACTTTCGTGTTCGCAAACCGTTCGTCTTTGTTTCCTTTAACTTTGGTGTTCGCAAAACTTTTTGTGCTTCGTATCTCTAGATCTTTGAGTTCGTGAATGTCTTCGTCAGGCTGAGGGATAAAAGCTAGCAAGGCTTTGTAATTAGAAATGTTTTGTTTCTTCATATTATTCATCGTCATCATTAGTAGTTTATGGATTGAATGGAACAAAGAAAGTTCATGTGTTGGGAGGTGATGGCAAGTGCATGTAAAGGCCGGGGGGGGTGGTTTCTTGGAGCTACTCACAATTTGAAAGTGTATGGCAACAATAAAACTTTCCTAGTGCTACCTCTTGCTCTCTTGAAAAGGTTGGTGTTGCTGGCTTTCCTAGATGATCTAGTCAACTTGGACCTCAACGACTCTAGTAGTAGTATAATGACTGGAATACCTTTGGTGAAAGCAACTAACCCTTCACGTTTATCTCTCGGTGATCCTTTTAGCTTTATTTTGTATAATATTTTCTTCTTTTGTTCATTATACTTTTATCTGTCTGATTTTTTGATGCCTTTACGATGGGTCAGTTGGTTCAAATTTCAAAGGCTTGTTAGCTCTTTCATTTGAGTATACTTTTAGCCTTTATTATGGTTGGATTTCTATCCTCTCCAACCCTATCTCTCTGCTAATCTAGATCCATTCACTAACTCTTGTAAATACTTATATAGTCGCACACTCTGCAGAAATACACTTGTTTCCGGACAGTCTACAAAAATTCAAAGAAATTGGTGATAGTGTCTTCATGACTTAGCTGACACCGACTATTCGGCCACCCTTCGACTATTCGGCCTACTTCGACTATTCGTCGATCACATCTACTCAACTAACATCGACTATTTGTTGGACACCCGACATCGACAATTCGACTTCACCAATTGCTCGTATGTCAATATTAACTCCAAAAGTTGACTCGAACAATCGGCGGGTACCTTTATCATGATCGGATAGAATCAAATATTGTCCAAAGGCGACTACCAAAAACATGTAGTGCCTGTGAAAGATTCAACTAGTTTGATCATATTTGCTATATTTCCATATCTGGCATATTGTGGCCAACTTGTTTTTAGACTTAGAGATTGACTTTCCAAAGTTCATTAGTCTAAATGTCATTTGAATAAACACTTATTAAAAGTGTGTGGAAGTTAGAAGGCGAGTTTGAGTAGATTCAAATTTGAATGTTGGGTACTTTGAATCTAGACCCAAAAATAGTAGGGTTAGCATTTTGGAGAGAAAGCCAAGTGGCAAAATAGGGTTTAGACCTATTATAAAAGGATGGAACTTGTGGAGAGAGTGATCTTCCCTCTTCTCTATCTCATTTCATGCTTTTACATGGTTCTCTTGGGTTCTACTATCTATTGGTGCACTATGCTTGTGATTGCATGCAATTTTATGTGTAGAATGATCTATATTTGTTATTTTTGGATCCACATGTGTGAAATACAGTAGCTTGCTAATTTGGTATGGAAATCAATAGTAATTTATCATTTCATTCAAGTTTGATCAAGTTTTATTAGTCTTTGCATCTCATTTTGTGTGTAGATGCTGATTTTTGTACATTGGTGAGATTGGTAGTGTATTTCTCTTTCTAACCAAAGATCTTTCAAGTGGATTGGATCTTAATGATCTGAAATCGTTCACATGGTATCAGAGCTTGTGTTTCAGGTTATGAAGGAGGAAATCATATAAGTGCTAATCTCGACAAACCATTTTGGGATCAAGCTTTGTTGTGTGCCAATTTCTTGTGCAATAGGTGGCGGAGTGCTATTTTGGATGGAAGGCCACTTTTTGAGATGCTATTCAAGAGGAGGCCGAGAGTCAACTTTCTAAGAACCTTTGGATGCACATGCTATGTCAACATTACTCTTGATGATAGGACCAAGGAGGATCCATCTTCAAGAAGAGGTATTTTTGTTGGATATAGTGAGGTGAGTAAAGCCTACAAGGTTTACATTCCTTCAAGTGATTGCTGGTAGAGATGTCATTTTTGATGAGGGGAACATTCCAAAGGTGTCTTCAAGAATGATTGATGGTAGAGTGGATGGATCTAACATTCTTGATGTTGATGAGAAGGATCTTACTTTGGATGGTGGTGATGATGGACCTTCATCAAGTCAAAAGCCAAGGAGAACATCAAGGGAAAGACAAGTACCTTCAAGGCTCACATATGATCAAAAGGGTAAGCAAGTAGTTTCTAGAAATTATGTTGCTTTCCTAACCTCTTTGGATGAACCTACAATTGTAGATCAAGCAAGGAAAGAAGAGGATTGGATCCAAGCAATGGATCTTTAGTGTCAAGCTCTTATGAAGAGTAGAACGTCTTTTGGAGAATCTTCTTGTATAGATAGTGCTATGCAAGTGGATGGATGTTATCTTGCTGTAAAATCAAGTGATGGATCTGGAAAACAAAGTTTTTTCAATGAATTTGATGGTCAAGTTGAAAATTAAGAGGTTGATCTCAAAGGGCTTCAACTAGTCAAAAGGGAAGTTGGCAATTTGGAGCTAGTCAAGAGCATCAAAGGAGATGTAATTGGCAACGATGTTATGGATCTATTTTTGCAACATATTGAAGACTCAAGTAAGGTCAAAGGAGCATCAAGAAAGTGTTGTTCAAGTTTACTTTACTTGTTCTATCTCATGTTTGAGCATTTTCATGTGGTGCGTGCAAATTGTCAAGATATGGTAAAACTAGCTACATTCGTGAGCATTGTTTTGATGTTGGCTGGAGAAACGAGATGTTTCTAATGCCAAACCTTTGCTATCTTTCAATCCTAAATTTTTGACAAAGACGAAAAGACACGACACGACACGACAAAACACGAAATCAGTCGTGCTCCATGAATAGCCAAGAAGATCAGCCAAGTACCATGGGGTACAAATATTAGATCAGATATCATGACATCAGTAGAAGCACTCTAGATCGTGGCTAATCTGCTGAAGAAACAAAACGTTTCTATTACCAAAGCTTTGCTAGCAATCAGCACTCACTCTGACGAAAACGTTTGCGAACGCAAAAGTCAAAAGACGTGAAGCGAAAGTCAAAAGACGAGAAGACAGGAACACAAAAGATTTGCGAAAGAGAATTTTTTGCTGTACAACAAGAGATAGTCAGACAATGCAAAAGTCAAACGACTCGAACTGACACGAAAATTGTCGCGACACCTTTTTCTACCCTCACGCTCCAAAAAGGACCAACAAGATCATGCAAGTACCAAGAAGTACAAATATTTGGTCCGATATCATGACATCAGCAGATACACTCTAGGTCATGGCTAATCTACCACTCTTGTAATTCGTGATTAGTTGTAGATGTTTAATCACCCTAATTTGGAAGTTACACGATGCGACTATATACCTTTTGGTTGATGCATGATATACTATGTAGAAGTCTAATGCTAGTAAGCAAGAAGACGAAAATACTGAATACGAGTCCACCTGCATGCGAGACAATTTTCTGCATAGGATCTGTAGGTCCACAAGCGAGAAACGAATTCGTGTGAGAACTATATTTCTCTCACGCCAATGCACTGCGTGGATCTGCATGCAGTGCTTGAAGAATCAAAAAGTTAAATAGATGATTTGTAGCCATTGCACTCATATCACTCCTATCTTGTCTGATCTTGAATGAATTGTTGTTTGCCATCGTGTGTGTATCTCATTCACTCATTTTATCGATTTCGCACACTGGCTGAATTTTGTTGAATGTTGTGTTAATCTAAAACGTAGATCAGCAGCAGCGCTTGTTTACATTCTAGAGGACTTTAGAAATGATACAGTTGGCAGTGACCAACAATCACATCTGAAATCCATCCAAATTGTTTTGTTTCATGTTTGTTTTGCGCTCGCGATTGGCATCAGTGGTATCAGAGACTATCTTGTCATAGTCTGACGTAGCCAAAAAGCTATCAGATCTAGAAGGCCAAGCATTCAAACAAACAACCATCAACAAGAGAACACACTTAAGAAGAAATGGCTTCAATTAGTAGCATACAGAACAAGATCTGTATAGTTCTGGATTCTTCAGGATCAAATTTTTTGGCCTGAAAAGTTAAGACATCATTGATACTCAAGGGTGAAGGTTTATTCCCCTGGGTGGATGGCACACAGGACATGCCTACGACATCAGACAAAGAGCTGCACGAGTGGAGGAGAAAAATGACAAGGCAGTAGCCTTGCTATCTTCACCCATCGAAGATAATCTCACACTTGACCTGACTACCCTCTCCAAAGCTAAGGAGATGTGGGATACACTGCTCACGAGATTTCAAACAAAATCAAGAAGTCAAATAATGATGCTAGAAGATCAGCTGACAAATCTACAGTGGGATGGGAAAGAACTCACTTCTTTGGTAAGGAAGATGAAGGATCTATTTCTATCACTACATAACTTTGGAGCAGAGAATGCAGTGTCAGTTGAGAAGCAGCTCACTTACCTGTTGAGAGCCTCACCCAGATCTTTCCAGACAACTAGAACTCTGCTTACAATGACCCTCAAAAAGGCAATTGTCAAGATTCGAGAGGAAGTTGAAGCTAGAGAAGACCTTGATCACAAGGATGGTTCTGAACAAGCCCTCTACAACAACAAATAAAAATCCAAGAAACTATTCAATCTTAATAGGGATTCAAATCAAAGGCAGGATCATGATCAGCAAGCAGAGGGGACCAGCAAAGGCAAGTGGAAGAACAAAAGGAGGTCGAAATAGCAAGGTGGAGAAAAGAAGACTTGCGTAAGATGCAAAAGAGATAGGCACATAGTTGACACATGATGGCTTAATCCAAAAATTGAATATATTCACTACCACAAGAAGGATCATGCAGCCATGGATTGTCGCCTGAATCCGAGGAACAAATCAGCACAGAACAGACAGGAGGACATCAACAGTTCATCCTATGTCAAGGATCTCGAGAGCTCGAAAATGGGCAAAGAGAGATCGAACAGAAATTGTTCGACCACCTACATTTGTGAAGACGTGTGTGCAACGTCAACATCTGACACTCATGAGGTGATCCTAGATTCAGGAGCCACCTCGCACTTTGTGACATCAAGATGAATTATGTCTGATTTCAGAAGTGCAGATCCTTCAAGATTCATTGTTCTTGGAGATGGATCTAAACATCAAGTGAACGATATTGGTTCACTGTGTCTCAACACGAATGGCAGAGACAGACAGCTCAAAGACATTCTGTTCGTGCCTACACTATAGCAGGACCTACTCTCTATGGCAAGAATAGCTGATGCAGGGATGCGTGTGACATTTTTTGACGAATCATGCAACGTGGTTTATGCATGCAAAATGCATAAAAGTATATACGGTCTGAAATAGTCAGCTTGACAATGGTACAAAAAGAAGGACCAAGCTCTAAAATCATTAGGATTCAAGCCACTGATGGCTGATTCCAATGTGTATGTCAGAGTCACAGATGGGCAGATCATTACTGTGGCTATATATGTAGACGACACTCTGATATTCTGCAAGA
This sequence comes from Diphasiastrum complanatum, assembly GCA_029204225.1. Taxonomy (NCBI): domain Eukaryota; kingdom Viridiplantae; phylum Streptophyta; class Lycopodiopsida; order Lycopodiales; family Lycopodiaceae; genus Diphasiastrum; species Diphasiastrum complanatum. Next base: position 91,376,314 of record CM055092.1, on the reverse strand, counting down.
GTGAGAAGCCGATTGTTGAAGTGAAGGAAGACATCTCGAAACATTTCAAAATTGTGGATCTAGGAGAAGCCAGGTGTTACCTCGGCTTGCAAATTGAAAGGGACTATGAGGGAGGTAAGCTATACCTTCACCAGTTCAGATACAGCCAGAAAATCCTAGAGGATTTTGGGATGCTGAATTGCAAAGGAGCGCATACTCCAATGCTTGTAGAAAGGATACTGACAAATGATGATTGTCCAAGGACTGAATATGTTGCAGCAGCAAAGATGGCCAACGAAATAATCTGGCTAAGGCAGTTCCTGGACGCCTCTGGTGAAACGAAGAACGAGCAGATGGACAACACCTCTGCAATACCTGACAAAAGATCCCGTGTTCCATTTCAGAATGAAGCACATTGCGATCAAGTACCACTTGATCAGAGATCTAATTGAGAAGAAGATGCTGCAGACCACCTTCATCGGAACGAGAGACATGGTTGTTGACATCTTCACTAAAGCCCTGGACAAAGGACTCTTTGAGAGACAAATGAACAATCTTGGGATCGTAAAGCTATCATGCTTTGAGAGGGAGCTGAAGAAACAAAATGTTTCTATTACCAAAGCTTTGCTAGCTTTTAGCGCTCACTCTAACGAAAACATTTGCGAACGTGAAAGTCAAAAGACGCGAAGCAAAAATGTTCGCGAACACCCTGAAGAGAAGACATGAACGCAAAAGATTCGCGAAAGAGAATTTTTTGCGATACAGTAGGAGAAAGTCAGACGATGTGAAAGTCAAATGACTCGTGGTGATACGAAAATCCTCATGACTAGCAAGATCATGCAAATACCAAGAAGTACAGATATCTGATATGATATCATGACATCAGCAGATACACTCTAGGTCGTGGCTAATCTGCCCTCACGCTCCAAAAAGGACTAGCAAGATCATGCAAATACCAAGAAGTACAGATATCTGATATGATATCATGACATCAGCAGATACACTCTAGGTCGTGGCTAATCTGCCACTCTTGTAATTTGTGATTAGTTGTAGATGTTTAATCACACTAATCTGGAAGTTACACGACACGACTATATACCTTCTGGTTGATGTATGATTTACTATGTAGAAGTCTAATGCTAGTAAGCAAGAAGACAAAAATATAGAATACAAGTCCGCCTGCGTGCGAGACAAAATTTTGCATAGGATTTGTAGATCCACAAGTCCGCTAGTAAGCGAGACACAAATTCGTGAGAGAACTATATTTCTCTCATGCCACCGCACTACGTGGATCTGCATGCAGTGCTTGAAGAATCAAAAAAATCAATAGATGATTTGTAGCCATTGCGCACAGATCACTCTTATCTTGTCTGATCTTGTCTAAATTATTGTCTGCCATCATGTGTATCTCATTCACTCATTTTATCAATTCCGCACACTGGTTGAATTTTGTTGAATGCTATGTTAATCTAAAACAAGATTAGTACATTCTGGAGGACCGTAGGAATGATACCTGGCAGTGACCAGCCATCACATTTGAAATCCATCCGAATTGTTTTGCTTTGCATTTGTTTCATACTCCCAATTGGCATCATCTGCCACACTTGTAATTCGTGATTAGTTGTAGATGTTCAATCACTCTAATCTAGAAGTTACACAAGGTGACTATATACTTTCTGTTTGATGTCTAATGTTAGTAAGCAAGATAAGAAGTCAGAAGATGAAACATACAGAATATGAGTTCGCCTGCGTGCGAGACAATTCTGCATAGGATTTGTAGATCCACAAGTCTGCTAGTAAGCAAGACACGAATTCGTGAGAACACTATATTTCTCTCAAGCCAACGCATTGTGTAGACTTGTCATGTAGTGATTGAAGAATTAGAAAAATTAACAGATGATATTGTAGCTGTTGTGCACATTATTAATCTAGATGATTGTATGATCTTGAATGTAAATTCGTCTGTTACAATTCGTGTGTCTGATTTGCTTGTTCATTTTATTCCGAACTTTGGTTTGATGCTACATTAATTTGTTAATGTAGATCAACAGTGTCTGACTACTCTCTGAAAGGTTGCAGGAGTGATATAGCCGGCAGTGACCAGCGATCACATCTGAATTCCTGACGAACTGATCTTATTCGCGAATCATTTCACTTCGTGTTTCATCTCGTTTCGCTTCGCGATCACTTGGCCATAAGGGTAAATCAATTACAGAGCTCACCTAAGTTTCGTTTTGTTTTGTTTTGTTTCGTCTTGTTTCGTCTTGTCTCATCTCATCTCGTTGCAGAGCATGATTGATATTGTCTCGAACTCTTTTGCTTTGTTTCGCGATCTCTTTGCTAAGAAAAGACAAAGAAACAATTCAAGCCTAAGAGCGAGCCAAATCAAAGGCATGATTGTGATCAGCAAGCAGAGGGAACCAGCAAAGGCAAGTGGAAGAACAAAAAGAGGTCGAAACAACAAGGTGGAGAAAAGAAGACTTGCATGAGATGCAGATGTGATGTGAAGGGCACACAGTCAATATGTGCTAGCTCAATCTGAAAATTGAGTGTATCCATTGCCACAAGAAGGGTCATGCAGCCATGGACTACCGCTTGAACCCAAGGAACAAATCAGCACAAAATAGACAGGAGAACAACAATAGTTCATCCTATGTCGAAGAGCCAGAGAGCTCAAAAATGGGCGAAGCGAAATCGAACAAAAATTGTTTGACTGCCTACATTTGTGCAGACGTGTGTGTAGTGTCAACGCCTGACACATAAGAAGTGATCCTAGACTCAGGAGCTACCTCACACTTCATCACATCAAGACAAATTATATCTGATTTTCGAAGTGCTGATCCATCAAGATTCATTGTTCTTGGAGATGGATCCAAACATCAAGTGAACGGTATTGGTTGACTGTGGCTCAACACGAATGGCAGAGACTGATGACTCGAAAATGTTTTGTTCGTGCCTACACTGTAGCAGGACTTGCTTTCTGTGGCAAGAATAGCTGATGCAGGGATGCGTATGACATTTTTTGACAAAACATGCAAGATTGTTGATGCTAGTACCAGTACCCTGATCACTCAAGGTAGAAAAAAAGGTAATCTGTATCACTTGAAGGTACGGCTGCCTGTAGATCAAGTGCATCACACTCATGTTGACTCGCCAGACACTCTGTGGCACAGGAGACTATGCCATATGAATTTAATGGCACTTTACCAAGCAAGCCATGATGGAGCAATAACAGGGGTCAACATCTCGAATGCGAACAATTTGACCACCTGTGATGCATGTCTGAAGGGTAAAATGTCATGCACTTCATTTGTCAAAGACTCCTACAGAACGACTAAGATTCTAGGGTTAGTGCATTCTGACATCTGTGGGCCTTTCAATGTGATCTCAGTAGGAGGCTCAAAATATTACATAATCTTCATTGATGATTATAGTAAATTTTCCAGAGTGTATTTCACTCAGAATTAGTAAGAAGCATTTGATAAATTCATAGAGTATGTGAATTGGACAAAGAGATGCACTAGCAACAAAGTGAGCATATCAAGACAGATCGAGGTGGCGAATACATCTTGAATCGCTTCACTGACTTCTGCAACGATAGTGATATCATTCATAGGACTGCAACTTATGTTGCAGAAAGGAAGAATAGGACCTTGATGAAAGTTGTCAAATGCATGATGGCCTACTCGAAAGGTCCAAGAGTACTGTGGGCTAAAGCAGTAGCTATAGCTGCATACATCCAGAATAGGACAAAAAAGTCTGGTGTTCCTCACACGAATTATGGTGGGGTAGAAAGCCCAACTTGTCTCACATCAGAATATTTGGCTATGCACATATCTCTGGTAAGCTTCGAAAGAAGCTTGATGAGAAAGTTGAACAGGGATATCTAGTAGGATATGACAACAATTTGTCATACTATAGAGTCTACATGCCAGACATGAACACTGTGAAGACAGTGAGAGATGTTAGATTTGATGAGAGCAGGACAATGGCCAATGATGATCCTATCAGCTATGAAGTTCTTGAAAGATAGTACTATGATCTACCACCAGTGACAGAGAGAGCAAAAGACGAACATGAAAACAAAGATTTTTGAGTCGCTTCGCATTCGAGTGACGAATCAGAAGACGAAAGATTCGAGAGCTAGCCTTCTATTACAGTACCTGTAAACCAAGATGGTTTTGGACCAAGAGGAATAGACAAAGGTAAACACATTGCTATCCTAGGAGGATCTCCTAGAAGGTCGACAAGACAACAAAGAGCGCCAGCAAGATATGTGCTAGACAGCCCTGCTTTCACATCAGAAGAGTTCTATGGATTCAGTGGCGAACCACAGACATTCGAGGAGGCAAGTGAATGTCCAGAGAAGGACAAATGGATCCAAGCCATGAACGAGGAGATGGAAATCTATATTTGCAAGGATTCAACCGTCAGGATCACAAAAAAAGCAACTGTGAGTATTGAAATTTTTTATACTTAGATTTTTGTCATTCATAAATATATAATAGTGTACTTGCCAATCTGATCATTTTTCTCTTGCAGATTTATATCCATCCAAGGTAAATGAATGAGAGCCGAGTGGATCTTTAGCAGGTGTGTTAGATGTTATTCACACTGATATTGGACAGCTGCAATATCGAGGTACAATTGCAAAAGATCTAGCTGATAGTGGGATCTTTTTTTATGAATCAATGTACATTCTCGATACAATTTTTTTTTTTGGACAAATAGTACCAATTCCAAATTACATAAATCTAGAGTGGATGTACAATTTGAGAGCTCAACGAACGTTTTTGGTACTATATAGGCCATATCTGACTAAAATAGTGATTTTCCAAGTTATTTTCCATCAAAAATTATTCTGCTTTCTTTTTCCCATGCTGATGACTTTCTAACTTTTACTCATCATTATTTTTTCAATTTTTTTTTAACTGTCTTTTTCTAGAAAACTCAGCAATTTAAATACTGAAAACAAAAAATTAAAAACAAATAAAATTAAAAAACCATGGAGATCAAACTTGTTGAACTAGCGGGGCTGGCTGTCAAAACTTGCGTAATCGGCTGCCATTCACCGAAGTATCAAATCGTTTTCCATCCAAGTGCTCAAGAATTACTGCGACCTTAGAATTTCCTTCACTTTATACGGGCCTTCACCGATAAACTTCAACTTTCCCTTGATCAGCTTGGTTTTGTACATCAATGCAAGATCTCCTACTTTCAGATTTTTTTTGTGCAATCGACGATCGTGCCATGCCTTGCGATGGGCTTTCTCTGCTGCTAACGTATGAACTGCCATCAATCGGGTTTCACATAATTTGTGCAACGTTTCATGATGGAGTTTTAAAGACTTATCATCATTTAATCGTTTTGTTGCTGCTATGCATAAAGATGGGATTAAAAATTCAATCGGCATGACAACATCTTGACCGTAGACCAGTTGAAAAGGTATTTGATTTGTACTATTTTTGTAAGCGATCCTGAATGCCCATAACGCTGCATACAGTTTATGTTCCCAATCAGACCGACTCGCTTCAATTGTTTTTGTCATAATAGTGCAGAAAATCTGATTGGAAGATTTAGCTATCGTTTGTATGACACACAACACATATTACGGCATCATTCGACATTCTTTGTAAGACATAGTGAAAGTCTTAGCATATGGTCATCGCAAGAAATGGAAAAATCTCATTGACAAGCAAGAGCGACATTTTATAAATGTACACAAAATGGTGGGATTAGCACAAAGAACAACTATATATTGCAACTTTTTCAATGCTTTTATAGAAGAGTCCAAATTCTTCATAGTACAAAATCGACGGATGATAAAAAATTCAAAAAGAATGCAAATTTATACAAGCCAATAGGCAAAAGACATACAAAAATATTTTGTATATTAAATGAGAAATATTACAAAGTTTGGTTCTCCTCTGTATCTGACACTTTCTTTAGTGAAAGTTGCAATCTAGAATCATGCAACAGTTGTCTTCTTTTGTATGGATCCAAGAGCTCATAGTTTTCATGCTCACTCAAATCAGCATCCGCAACATATAATACAAAATGTGATGATCTGAGCATGGAATTCACTGGTTCATATCCTAAAATTCTAAGTGCTTTTCTTTAAAAAAATTATTCCATGCACCTTATTGAAATTATGTCCAGACAGCGGAACACACGTATCATCATCTGATTGGTCCACGTGGAATGTCCGTATTGACAATGATGACCTCATTATGAGGCCACGTGGGTTGGGACACATGCACAAATCTCTTTTTGACGCGTGTCATTCTCGCACATGACAGATGTCAGATCAATCATTGTTTGTACGACGTATTAATTCTGACCAATCATACGTCGACACGTGTTTTTTCGTAACTCCTCCACACATGCAAATTTTTTTATATATATAGGTCATTTTTTGCTTGAATTTTTATGCAAATTTTTGATTTCTTGGCCGGATATCGATTCCAAGTGTGCCATTTGCCCTGATTATTCTCTGTCGACTAACTTGCGTCTGGAACTGATATTGTCTCGTCCGGTATCGCATTCAAGCATGCCTTACATCTCCTTTCTTGTCTGCTCTTTGTTCACGCGCTCGAATCCGATACTCTAATTTCTAATATCTCTTTTGAGCACACATTTCCTTGCGGTTCTTGCTTGACCTGCAATTTGTGCTTGAGAGCGATATTTGAAATTTTACAACTATAGTTTTTGTTTAAAATGTCTAATTTTGATTCTAGTTTGTTTTTTTTTTTTCATGAATTTGATATTACTGATAGCTTGGAGTATTTCAAATCTCTTTTTTCTCCTTTTCTTTTTATTCTTCCTTCTATTACTGAGGGTCCTGGTGTGGAAGTATTTTCTGATATATATCTCAGATTTAACTCTCTGCTCAGTACTCCGTTATTCAGATTTCAGAATAAAGACATGATTCATTATCAGGACCTGGTGGCACTCGACAAGCATATCTATAAAGTTAAGCTTGACAGAATGTTCACCAATTTACATAATGATTTCAAGTCTATAGATGAGTGTCCAATTCACAATAAAAAATGTAGTTTTGTTGATTTTTAGTCTGCATTTATTTTTTTTTCTTTTGTTAAATATTTTTGACGATTCGGAAGTTGTTTCTTCCACTTCTAAAGTTGGTCCTTCCAATGGTACAAAGTCTGAAAAGTCAAATATTGTAGATATAGATATTTTTTTTATTGATACAAGCATTAATTTAGATGATTGTTCAGATTTTGATCATGCTCAAAATAGGGCATCGTTTATAGGCCCTAGAACACCCACAATCCTTTCTCCTTCTGAGAAATCTTTGATCACTTTGCCTACTTATAATATAGATAATAATTATTTTTTGACAATATCGGATATGTCGGATCAAGCTGAGACTCTTTGTATTTTGAACAAAGAGCTTGATGAATTTTTGGATATAATTGATTTTGATGTTGATGATCTTCTCCCTGGTGTTGACAATGTACATAATGATAAGTTTTATTCAAAGAAAGATTGCTTGAAAATGGTTGTGGAGGAAATGCGCAACAAAGAAGATGATCTACCTTCTGAGGAGGAGTTTCTCAGAATCCAAAGTCAACTTGGTTTTCCTCAACCAACTGTCTATTCACCAACAATATTGACATTGAAAGGTGGACATAATATTGATGGAGAGATAGTAATCAAAGAAGACAAAGCCGAATGCATAAGTTTTTGTATCTTATCATGTACTAGTAGATTCGTTATATCAGATTATATATTGGAGATTACTTTGTTTTTTATCATTTCAGAAAACAATTTTCCTTGATGATTTCGCAATTCGTTGAAGAGGGCAAAGATCTTCTGCTGGATAATTTTCAAGAGATCATGCACTAGGGCACTATCTGAAATTCTTCAAGAATAATGAGATAAGTGTTGCCCATTCAAAGTTTCATCAACATGGTGAGACTATGATTATGACAATCAAGGCACTGTCTCATTTTCTTGGAGGACATAATGTCAATAAGACGCATAAAATAATTTTTGTAAAGAAAATTATTGCGGTTAAAATTTTAGGATATGGACCAATGAATTCCATGTTCAGATCATCTCATTTTGCATTGTATGCTGCTTACGTTGATCTGAGTAAGCATGAAAACTATGAGCTACTGGATCCATACGAAAGAAGAAAATTGTTGCCTGATTCTAAGTTGCAACTTTCATTGGAGAAAAAGTATCGGAAGCAGAGTAGATACTGCTGAATTGTACTTTGTAAATATTTTTATTTAATATACAAAATTTTATCGTGTGTCTATTGCCTATTGGCTTGTATAAATTTGCATGCTTTTTGAAATTTTTTATAATCTGTCGATTTTGTATTATGACAAATTTGAATTCTTCTGTAAAACCATTGGAAAAGTTGCAGTATATAGCTGTTTTTTGTGCTAGTCCCACCATGTTGTGTACTTTTATGAAATGTCGCTCTTGCTTGTCAATGAGATTTTTCCATTCCTTGCAATGACCATATGCTAAGATTTCCACTATTTGTTGCAAAGAATGTCAAATGATGTCATAATATGTGCTGCATTTCATAAAAATATAATCTAAATCAATACCAAAAGTATCTAATTTAATTGCACATATTTGTCTATCGTAGTGTAACATCAAAATCTTACCATATAATGTGTTATATGATCAACACCCCATGCACTTTGAACTACATCCACAAATTCACTGGTTGTTTTTTGTATAATTTAAAACTTATTTTTTCTCAAGTATTTCACCATGCTGGCTAACTTTTTCCAAACTTCTACTTTGTGTATACGAGTAGAACCTTCTTATTTGAAATCTTGAGTTGGTGCAATAATTTCTTTCCAAACTGTGTATCGAATCTTGGATTGTTTGCCAGAATAATTTGATAAAAATCTTCGAGCTTTGGATCCTCCAATGCTCGGCTTGCATGGAATATTTCCTATTTTACCTAATAGCTTGTCATCTTTTTTGATTTTAACGTGGCCTTTATGTAAGTCTGCTTTGGACAACACATCCTCTAATCTGGAAATAACTTCTTTCGTAGAGGCCTCTGGCTTGAATTCCATGCAAACAAGATGTGGATATATATTATATACACGCCTCCGCATGCAATGTACATATATGAATATTTCGAAGAGGAATCGGTAGTACAGGTTTTCAATTAGGATCTTCTTGATCTCTTGTTATTCATGTACTCCTTGTCATGTCTTTTGTTGTTTTCATGCAGTACAAACAAGGGTGTTTAGAGTTAGCACCATGAGATACATTGAACATACATTTTAATGTCTTCAGATCTCCTGCTAAATGCCATTCAATGTTGAAAGTGCCAATTCCAGGAATATTGAGTGGAACTCCCTCCATGTGATTTTTTATGGTGGCAGGATATGATGTTCTATTAATTATCCATGAGAGAATGTCATGGTCTTTTTTCATCACCTATAAAAGAATACAAAAATGTGATTAGCCTCATAATATTAACATAGAGAAGACTTCCCAAATGAAATCCATATTCGAGTGTGTCAAATAGATTAAATTGCCCACTAACTGCCTATATAAGTATGCATCAACTTTCTCGGCTTCATCAAATGCAGAAAGTTTGGTATTGGCCTCCATTGGAGTACTCAGTGACTTGCAATCCTGCATATTGAACTTATACAATAGATTCCGTGCATACTTGGTTTGCGTAAGAATAACATTGTCTTCCTTTTTCCAAACTTCAATATTACCAAGACAACAATGCGTCAACCCTAAATTGCTCATGTCAAAGGTATTGGAAAAGTATGATTTGATTTCATCAATTAAGACCATATTACTTTCTGTAATAATCAAATCATCAACATAGAGGAGAATGAACATAATATCTGAGTTTTTCCTAAGAATGTAAAGATTAGGATCAACATCACTCTTTACCATTCCCCTTCGTTTGAAGTGTTCATCAATGCAAGTACCACACTCATGGCGCTTGCTTCAATCCATATATGGCTTTGTTGAGTTTACACACCAAATGATATCTCCCTAGCTAACAGACCCTTGAGGTTGCTCTAAGTATAATAGAACGAATAGTTACCATTTTGGCTATGGTGCAAAGGTCTCCTCAAAGTCTATATCTTTTTGCTGCTCAAAACCTCTTGCAACTAGCCATGCCTTCGACTTGTTGAGTTGCCCATCTGCTCCATACTTCGTCTTGTAGATCCACTTACATGTGATAGGCGTCTTACAATCAGGTAGCTCAACCAAGTCCCACGTTTTGTTCTTCGATATAGCCTTCATTTATGTTTCCATAGCTACAAGCCACTCGTGTTCTTTTGCTTCGATAAAAGTTTTAGGTTCTTGAGCCATTAACATGGATCCCATCAGGGCTAGATTCATCTCCAGTCGTGAGTTGGAGATTATTGATTTCTGCTAAGCTCTCCCTGCTCACTTGATCTGGAAGTATCTCCCTTATTAGCATCACCTGTTACTAACAAGTACCACTTAGGATATTTCCTAGGATTCTCATTATTAACCCTGTCTTTTATCGACATCAACTTCTTTCTTCACCTATACTTTAGCTTTATCATCAAAAGAATCAATTGTCAATTTCATTTGGTCATTTAGACCCATCTCATCAAAAGTAGCATCTCTGAAAATCACGATATTTTGTGCATCTATGTCATACATCTTGTATGCCTTGGTTTTTTCATCATATCCAAGGAAAATACACTTAACAACTTTTGCATTCAGTTTCATTCATTTTTTATCAAGCACATGAGCGTAAGCATCACAACCAAATACTCGTAAATGAGAAACATTAGGTTTCTTTCCAGTAAAAGCTTTGTAAGGTGTCTTACCCTCCACAGACTTTGTAGGACATAGGCTTAGTCATGCTTAGGGAGAGAGTCAAATAATTCATTCCGCTGTGCAAGAACATTTTTTGTTTGAGTTCGCTTCTCGTTCGTTTCTTGTTCGAGTTCGTTTCTCGTTCGTTTCTTGTTTGAGTTCGTTTCTCGTTCGTGTTCGTCATTTATTCTTCCCCCCTCTCTCCCAACATGGTATCAGAGCTAGATGAATAATTTGTCTCGAATTGCAAGACAAATTATCTGTCGCGAATGATTCGCGAAGAGCTAGACTATGCTCGACTGATAATTAGTCATGAATGATTTGTAAAAGACGAGACTAAAATTTAATCGTCTATTACCAGAAAGAGCAACTAGAAAGATCAGACAAAATGAAGAATAAGCATAGCAATATTAATATAGATCTGAATGCAGAAGAAAGAGCTATATCAAATTAAGTATATCATGTATAAATGTTAATAATGCGGTAGAACACAGTACAATAGGGGACGAAACCGCGTGCCCTACAAAGCTTATTATGTCTGCAATGAGGAATAAAAATAAACCTCTTCTCTTAGTCTCTTCTTATCTCTTCATCTCGATGCATTATGAATACTCAGATGGTATCCAATATATATACATAATATTACAGGTGTGCAGATGTGAAAATACAGAGTGGATGTGTTGTCTATAAGAGATCGTGGGTGGCTGTAGTTGTTGTGAAAAATACAAAAATAAGCTTTGTAGAGGCCAAAAATCTTGTATATAGGATAGACACACATGTGTGGATCCTGTTCCCACGTGTGAAACTAGTGTACTTTTCATGTACCATAATCATATATGTTGTACATATGTTTTAATTCAAGTTCTAGTGGCTAAAATGGCCAAAAACTAATTTTCTAGAGATATGACACATGGCACCAATCTAATGATTGCATGAGCCAAATATTTTGAATAGGTGTCACATCCCATGTGTAGAGGACAGCTCACACGTGTGGAAATAGCTTAAGTAGGCGAGTTTTTGCTTCTAGAAGATTTCCATGGAGATCTCCATATAGTAAGAAAATAGACCAAAAATGCCCAAAATGGAAAGTTTTGATCCAAGTGTCAAATTGCATGATGGTCACAAGGCATCCTCACATGTGTGAGATCTGATGCATGATCAGTACCTCGAGCTCCAAAAGTGTATATATAGGCTTATTTGGCCATAATCAATGTGAGACACCAATCTTGGTTTTCGAAGCAATTTTGAGTGATTCTCTCCATTTGTCTACATTTTTTTTGATTGTTTTGAGGTTCTATCAATGTGTACTTGGTTTTTAGGTTGGAGTCTGTACTCAGACAGGGTTTCACACGTGGGAAACTAGAAAGTACACCTACCTTCTGTTAAAAATTCACAATTCTAGCTTGACTAGTTTTGGTCATATGACTTGTAAATAGTTAGATGGTCATGATGTGGCTTGTCACACGTGCCAAATAGCATAGGATTCCATTCATAAGGATGTTCTCAAGTAGACCTAAGTGTTAGAACCTTTGGAATGAGTCCAAATTATGCTTAGATACAAGGGAGAAAAAATAGGAGCTATTTTTGGTAATTTTTGCATTGTTGAGGGATCTCCAAGATTCCAACCATAACTTGGTAGCTTGTTCAAGTTATTCTTAATGGTTATTTTGGATGCTCATGCTAACATTGTACAAAGTCTTTCTATTCAAAAAAATTTGTCAAGTTTGATTGATCTTCAAGAGATCATGATCAATGAAGAATATAGGCTTTAAACAAGAGGTGGATCTTCATCAACATCTCAAGTTGGAGAGCAGGCTATGTTCATTGAGGGCAAATTCAAGGGAAAAAACAAAAGCAACTGGTTTAAAGGGCAAGATAAAGGGGAGGCTTCTTAAAATAGAAAAAGAAAAGATAGGTCAAAGCTCAAGTGCTTCTATTGTGTCATCAAAAGACACTTTGCAAGTGAGCGCTACAAGAAGAAGAGAGATCAAGGAGACAAGCAAGGTAATCTTACTCTTGATGAGGATGGATTGGATGTTCAAAATGCAAATGAAGATGCTTTTGTGATGTCTTCATGTATGCTTGCTAATGATGGAGATCTAGATCCATGGTGGATTGATAGTGGAGCAAGTTCACACATGACTTTCACAAAGAGTACTTCACTTCATTGTTGGCATATAAAGATGACAAGAGGGTGATCTACACGGCCAATGATGGTGAGTGTGCAATCAAAGGGATTGGCACAATCCCTATTTCTCTCTCTACAAATAGGAATTTTCATTTGGAGGATGTTTTTTTAATTCCATCTATTACCAAGCATTTACTTAGTGTGAGTCAATTGCTAAATAAATGCCTCAAAGTTGAGTTTGATGGAGATGCTTGTATGATCCAAAGAAAGGATATCTTCATTGCAAAAGATAAAAGAAAAGGGAATTTGTTCAAACTAGATGCTTGTGTTATTGCGTGTAGCATCAGTCATGTTCTTTGTCAAAGTCACATAGACTAATTTATACTAGATCTACATCTAGATCTATAAATCCTTTTCAAATTGTACATTAAGATGTTCATGGAATTACTATATTTAACAATAGTGGAGCTAAGATGTATGTAACTTCCATTGATGATTCTAGTAGATTTTGTTGGATCTATCTACTAAAGAACAAGGATGAAGTGTATGATGTCTTCTTTTAAGTTCAAGAATGCAAGGGAGAACCAATTTTTCACAAAGATCAATAAGAAGTAAAAATGGTGGAGAGTACATATCTACCAAGTGTAAGGCATTTTTTGATGAGCATGGTATCAAGAGGGAGTATACAACACCAAGGACCCCACAACAAAATAGATTGCCCGAGATGAAGAATAGTACTTTATGTGAAAGTTCCAAAGCCATGAGGTTAATTGCTAACATTGATAAGCCATTTTGGGATCAGGCTTTGTTGTGTGCTAATTTCTTGTGCAATAGGTGGCCGAGTGCTATATTGGATGGAAGGACACCTTCTGAGATGCTATTCAAGAGGAGGCCAAGTGTCAACTTTCTTGGAACTTTTGGATGCACATGATATGTCAACATAACTCTTGATGATAATACCAAGGAGGATACATTTTTAGAGAAAGGTATATTTGTTGGATATATTGAGGTGAGTAAAGCCGACAAGATTTACATTCAACTAGACTCAAGAAACCATGTAGCTTGAGTTTCTTCTAGGCCAAACTTGGCATTTACAATACGAAACATTACATACATATAGAAAAAACTTTGCCAAAGCCTAAAGTCAAGATAGATGATTTTTCATTTTTCAACACCTATCAGAACCTTCTTTCTAGCCATTACCTCCAATGACTTGAAGTTGAGGTGTCCCATCCTTTTATGCCAAACCTCTTGAATAGATATTTGCTCTCTTCCAACACATCCAACTTGGTTAGCAATAACACATCCAGCTTGGTTAACAATAACACAAGCATGAAGACATCACAAAAGCATCATCATTTGCATCTTGAACATCCAAACCATGCTCATCAAGAGTAAGATTACCTTGCTTGTCTCCTTGATCTCTCTTCTTCTTGTAGCACTCACTTGCACTTGAGCTTTGATCTATCCTTCTTTTTGCCATTTGAAGAAGCATCCACTTGACCTTGCCCTTTAGGTCATCAATACAAGTTAGATACAAACTAAGTGGACTCCATCAATCATAAAGTAAAGAGAGTCATCATGCTCAATGTTATCTATTTTTTTTCACCCTTTGAGAGATATCATAGATTAGATATTCACATTGGTAAGGCAAAGGTAGAAACTATTGATTGGTCAATATCATGGTGTAGTAAAATCCAATAGGAGAAAGTGATTATATGATGAAAACTAAGCACTTCAAGAAAAGAAGAGGTTGTTTTTATTAGCTACCTTTACAAAAGCCCAAGCTAATTCTTATCAAATGATTCAAAATAGTAAATCAATCCTAGAAAAGCCATCTAAGCTAATGCAAGGTTATTGGATGGTTCATATCTTCTAAATCTTACTTTTAGCTATTTGTGAGCACCATATCCTTCATAGCTCTTGGCCTCTTTGGGTACTCCAAGTCTTTAAGAAAAGAAAACTTGCCCCAGAGATGGCTGCAAATGGAAGTCATTCTTCTAAAAGCTTCTACCTTGGTTGGTTTTTGCTTTGAGCTTCTTGTATAAGTAAAAATGTGCTCCTAAGACCCAAAGAATTCTAACTCGTAAAAGAAAACCTAAACTACTTAAAAAAGCTTTAAACATATTTCAAACTATAGGGAAATATGCATGTGCAATTACCAAAGCACATCGCACATGCAATGGAAAAAAATTAAAAAGACAAGCATACATTAAGGTCATGTGACACAAGATAACACAATAAATCTACATTTATCCAATGATAGCATCCTAATTATGGCCATCACAGAGCCTAGTCTATAATCATTAACCTCTTCAGTGAATACATGTCTCATGGCCAGCTCAACTAGGACTGCGAGAATTTCAAAATTAGTCTTTTGATACCTCTTGCATGGTTTCCAACCCACATATACCACCACATCTACCCTTATGTATAATTGAGCATCTCTCATCCTCAAAGAGATTTGCATAGCTATGCACAAGCCACAATTGATCATTGTAGGTGGCCTACTTGAGCTTGTCAAATCACAACTTCATGAACCCACAACCATATCAGTCAAACCACTGGTCGTACATCAAGGGTTGTTAGATGTGATGTTGACCATTGCAAGCACACACTCTCCAATTTTATCTTTTCAAAAATAGGACACTACGTCCGTCCCTGTTATACTTACATCATATGAAATTTTTAAACATCAAGAAAACTTGAACCTTTGATCTTGAACGTTGAAACTTGAATAACGCAAAACTAGCAAACTTGCAATGTAATAACATCAAGATTTTGTCTTCTAGATTAGAATGGATTCACATTAAATTGAAAACATGATTTTAGCACATGGTAAATATCACAATCATGATAGAGGCATTGACATTTTGCGTAAATATCTTGTGAGTTTATCTCTACCTCTGATTCAATAAAAAGATAGCACATGGTGTGCTATCATTTTCATATCATAACATTATTTTCTATAAATAAGGATTGCAGTTTAGTACGTAGTTGAAAAGTTTTAAATAGGTCCACTGAAATAAACTTTACTACCCTTCAAATATAGGTTTATTTCCACCATGGAAAAATCCTCATACTATAAAAGCTAGTGAATGATGAGTGTTACAAAAGGAGGTGAAAACCTATTGGGCCCTTCGAGGTTTTTTTGGTTTTTTTGGTCTTCTTTTAAGGGATATTCGGCATACTGGACATTGTGGAATTTGTCAACAAGGTTAGATGAGATGATTCGGTTGATCAATCCACTTTTATGCACTGCGAGAATTTTAGGGTAGTTGGTTGATTGGGAATGTAGACAAAATATATATAAAATAAAACAATATGTGTGTGTGTGTGTGTGTGTGTGTGTGTGTGTGTGTGTGTGTGTGTTGGGCACTTAGCGGGTCCTGCCACAAAATATTGTAGACCTAGGCTAAATAAGTGCGAGGGCATTGGCTTTCTACATGTATAAGCCCAATCCAATGAGCATAGATAGTGAAGTAGTATAGCTTGTATGCTAAGAATAATCAACTTGGGCATTGAATTAAAATAAATAATGTAGAGGCTTTGACTCAAGGTTCTAAGTTAGTAAGTTAAAGGGGACTCACATGAATCATGTGAGGGCTCTTGAAGTACAAAGGGGAAATCACATGATTCATGTGAGGACACCCATTGACTAAACTATAACCACTAGATTTTTAGTGAAGGGCTTGGAGTAGAGTCCTTGCCACTTTGAAGTAGCCAATCAGAGAGAAGGGGCAGGTCCTTCCCCAAGAATAATAAGGCAACTCTTGTCTTCACTTTCCATGTTCACAGAAAAGGATGAGATTATGCCTACCTGATGACCCGAACATCCTCACACCTACTTTCTCTTATGTATCTCTTGTCATTCTTTACATTTCTTTAATGTTGTGAATTTGTTGCAATTGGTAGTTCTTGATGTTTCTAAGAGAGGAGAGAGAGGGGTGGGTACAAGAGGCCTCTCTTGCCTAATCATGTTAATGGGTAGATAGGGTGTGGTTAATTAGGAGTGGAGAGTAGGACAATCATAGAGTTAAGCTAATTTTGCAAGGGAATTTATCATTATTCCCTTAAGAAAGGCATAATTTTTTGGCGAGCAAGTCTCGACGAGCGTTATTGTGACAATTTGTTTAGAGGCCAATACTTTTCGGACACTACCATTGATTTTCTTTAACAATATTTTATGTCAATATTCTAAAACAGAACTCCATATGCAAGAACAATACGGTTAGCGACCTTAATTTATTTACAAAATCATATATATTGGAACAAATATGAGCAAACCTATTAACCCAAACTGAAAAGGCTATTTGACTAATAAGATTTTTCTTTTGTAGCCGGAATAGACAAATCAAAAACTCAACTTCATTTAGCCAATATGGACCGTGCGACACAAATGTGGTCAAGGAGTCCATATTGTAAATGATAACTGTACTAGTTCCAGTGGGCTTGACATTTCTAAAGATAACACATTGGAATCACACAACAATCAGTCCTACTAGTCTATAACGGATTTAGTGATGAACGTCACACCGAGGTACTAGAATCTCTAAGGGCACCACACTTCATTTTGTTATTGATTAGATCGTACATGTTCATTTTGATGTTGCGTAGTGGACGAAATAGACAGCCAAAACATCGGACCCCATTCGGCCAGAATGAACCATGTCACACTAATGCGACAAACTAGCCCATATTGCGAGTGTTGTGTCGTCTTTGTAGCATAGAGTCCGAACGTTGGGAGCGTCAACCCCGCCTTCACCTGCATAGCAAAAGGGAAAGAGGAGAGGAGAGAGAATAGAGAGAGAGAGTAGAGAGGAGGAGAGAGAGACTGCCTAGGTTGAGAAAGGCTTTGGGGGCTCGAGCACCTTCCCAAAGCTATTCGATCCCAACGTAGGGGGAGAGAGAGAGAGAGAGAGAGAGAGAGAGAGAGAGAGAGAGAGAGAGAGAGAGAGAGAGAGAGAGAGAGAGAGAGAGAGAGAGAGAGAGAGAGAGAGAGAGAGAGAGAGAGAGAGAGAGAGAGAGAGAGAGAGAGAGAGAGAGAGAGAGAGAGAGAGAGAGAGAGAGAGAGAGAATAGGCGAGTGGAGAAAACAAGAGAGTTTTCCCCTTGGATTGAGAATAGATTGAGAATGTCAAATGAGTACAAATGGTGCCGTTTTATTCTTGGGGAGACCCTTGCCCCATTCATTCTATTGGCTACTTGAAATGGCAAGGATTGCAATCCTAGCCCTTCCAAAGAAACACAAAAGTCTAGTGGTGCACAAAGAAACACACCTCACCTACCACCATTTGACTTTGACTCAACCATGTAACTTAGACTTTGGCCTTTAACTTATTTTATTTGCACCTAAGGCTCAAGTCACTAGGAAACACTTAAACTATTTAACTAGTGTGCTCATTGGGCTGGGCTTATACATGCATGAAGCCAGTGCCTCGCACTTATTACTGTACTGTACTATGGTGGGGCCCACTTGGTAAGGCTTGGCCAATAGTAGTTCTAGTGGTGGGACCCAGTAATTTATTATCGTACATGAGATACCCACAACAGGGTCCTCGTCCCAAAGTAGTGCTGGTCCTTCGGCACTATGCCTGCATTTGTCATGGAGGAGAGCTATTGTCGGTGCATTTATTGTTGGGACATGATGCTTCAGAAAAAAGCATGGATATAATTCCTTATGTAAAACCTAAGGCTTTATTGGATGATGGCGATCAGCAAGAACGTGGACTTGCTAGATTTTCAATATTATCCAGATGGGTCTGGTGGCCATTCGGGATAACCTTGTTCATCGACAATTGGGTAGTCGAGGCATTCCATCAGAGTATCCCAAGATAAATCTTGTTGATATTGTTCTTGTTAGATCGGCGCAACTGGTCCAGTGGTATTGTCGTTGTCTCTCTCAATTGGTACTACGGATATGACATGGTTTGTTGACTGCTTATTAGTCTATCCAAGTGCTCAAGATAAGCCTGCACTTGACGACTTTCTTCAGTAGTCAATATTACCGCTCAAGGACAAGATCTTGATACTTGAAGTGCTGGCTCTTGCTGGACTGAAGGCCAATTTGGGCTCAAATTCTCTGGATTTAATGGATATACTCGGGTTTGGCATTGGTTTGGGCTATTGCATTGTGGAACAATGGGACTTTGGTTGAATCTTGCTCATTGAGAGGCAATCATCAACTTTAGTCTTCTCTGGGTTATTACACTTCTCCGACATGATTGCACTTTCCCTTGGATCTTGTGCTGAATTGCCTTTTCATTGCTCCGTTGACACAGGCTCCCGATGTAATGCATCACTAATAAATTTGGGCATTGAGTGTGCCAAGAGGCCTGATAGAACCTAACAAAATTCCTCGGTTGCCAATTTCTTGACTTCCTCAGCTATCATTGGCTTGATAGACTCTACAAGCTCTATTTCTATGATGTTGATGTTGCTTGTCTGCTCGCGGATATCTCTGCGTATTTTGGGACTTTTGTCAGATTTCTTTCTTCCTCACTCATTTCATAACCCGATGGCAATAGGATTTTTCTTTTATAGTGCATTCTATCGATAGGTGGGTTGATCAACACATGTGCATGTCGGTCTACATAAGGCAAATGCCTCTTGGAAATCTCGGCATGGATGATTAACTCTGCATTGTGCACAACATGGTTCAAATGTTGATGGATCCCCTTGATGTGGACATTCGGCTCGGCGATGTTTTCCTCCACATCCATAGCATCATATCGAGTGCAATACACCATCGTCTCTAAGTTGATAGGCATACACTGGTAATAGATTCTCCTTAGGATCTTCAACAAAATAGACTAGTAGGCTATTATGGTCCTCTGTAGAGTTCGGAGACATGCAAGATGATATGACCAATACATCCACCTTGCCACTAAACTTGTGATTGTTGCTGCTATGCATTTTGTCCTTGTGAAAAGTGTGGATTCTTGATTGGACACATTGTACATGGATGATTGCCAAGGCAGAAGGTACATTTGTCCGTCTCAAGAAACTTAAGTGAGCGAGCACAAGCTTGCCGACAGTTTGAAGTGCAAGGTGCTTAGTCTTCTACTACACTTGATATGATTGACTTTGCTACACTTAGTTGCCTTGCATAGGGTTCCGTTCTTGTTTGATCATTGCTTGTTGAAGACTCTAGTTTCTCTGATTCTCCAGAATGGATCCATGTTCTAGTTCTTCTCTGATCGACAAACTCGATGGGAATAACTACCATCTCTGGAGATTCTAAATGACGGTCATACTACTAGCCAAAAAACAATGGGACATTGTTGATGGCATAGACCGGAAGGTGATGCAGCCATTATCACCAAGTGGAGATTGAAGGATGGCAACTTGGCTTTCTCGATGATCACTCTCAATATCAAGAACATCCATATAAGTCACAGACGTGCTTCTCAAACTGCTAAGAATGCATGGGACATTCTAGAAACTCTCTATGATATCAGGGACGTCACCTCTAAATTACATTTGAGGAAGAAATTCTTCACCTTGAGAATGTTTGAAACAGAAAGTATTTCAAGTCATCTCAACACTTTCAAAAATCTTATGGAGTAGAAGTTGCAACTGGCTCAATCATTCAAGATTCTGATGCTGTTATGATTCTATTATCGAGTCTATTTGCAACCTATGACAATTGGGTCATGGCAATTTCGATAAGAGAATCACACTCTCGATGCTCCTACAAGAGGAAATCAGAAAATATGCATCCTCAAGCTCAGGGTCGGATCCTCAGATTCTATATTCCAAAAATCAGAAGTTTAGATCAAACAGATCTACACAGTCAGATTATATTGACAAAAGGATTAACATGCAGTCTGGGTTGAATTCTAACTCTGGGTAAAATTTTGGCTCAAAGTCGAATTCTGACATAGTGTCGATTTCAAATTCCTCATCAATATAGAACCTATTCTGCAAATACTGTAATAGAATTAGCCATCTTATCAGGATTGCAGAATTTTGAGATTCAACAATGAGAAGAAGAAGGAGTTTCAACAACAAGCAAATTCTGCTTCAACCAGTTACTCGATCCAACAACAAGACAAAGATGAAGCATCCTTCTTGACCAAGGTTGTATAGTAGGGTACTGTTATTGTATGGACAACAACTTCATTTTATCATGTATTTGATGTTTGATCAAGTTCTTATTGAGTTTGCGTCTCTTTCATTGAGTAGATGTTGATTTTTCTACATTGGCAATGTTGTAGATAAACTGTGGATAAGAAGTTAGTTTAGCAAATAATCGTCATCCGAAAACTTCTTCTAAAGTAATCCGAGCTTTTGTAACCAGCGTTATCATGCTCAACAAGCTAAAGTTATCACTTCAAGTCATTGTACTCATTGTTGATATTAATCAGAGTGCAATTTTAGTCTCACAACTGTATCATTCAATTGTGCATTTGTATGAGTTATTTGTCTTGATTATTCTGCTGCTAACTATGGCATTTTCGATCCTACACTGCCCTCGCTCAAGCTTTCGCTGCCATTTCCACTGATTTTTGACATGGTATTAGAGCTTCTGTTATAATCAGAGTTCTACTAATCCGATACCATAGTATCTTACGATTTTATGACATGGTATCAGAGTGGTAATTTGTATTATTATCACAGATTATTAGTCTTGTTTCTATCAAGACGTTGTTCTAGCAAGCGCGCAGCCAACGCTATTCTGAAATCGTTGTTTCTACCAACTACTGAAAGTCCAACAAATTCACACGTGTGACTAACCACACACAAAGTGTGAATGATTTTTCCAAAATTTGTGGTACTACTAGCATTCAATGAATTCTCTACACCTATTCAAATGCAAACTACTATTATCTTGACACCTAACTACTTGCATGCACAGATTGCACCTAACATGCACCTACTTTCTCCAAGTGTCAATTTCTAAACTAGACATGTAAGAAACTACATGCATGTGTCCACTAGAGTATTTGCATGCCTTGCATGTCACAATGTAAGCTTAGGACACAATGCATTATTATGGCTCAAGTTTCTAGAAGGTCCTATTTGACCAATTCCATGTGAAATTTTGCATGCATGTCAATCTAGATGTTGTGAACATTGGTGCATGTCATCATACTAGACCAACTAGACTTTATGCATGTCATTGGAACTTGATCTACCTAACCCAAACTCACCCTATTCTACAAGGATATGTGCTCAATTCACATACCTTGGATATGTAAAAAATATTTATATGGGTAGGACCCCCAAACATCAACAAACATAAGATAGATATGTCTCACAATTTTTCACACTCCTCCTTAAAATATATCTTTCTGATGTTGATGAAGATCCTTTGTGTGTGTGGATTTTTTTTTTGCATTTGAAGTGAAGATCCAAAGAATCCATCATAGCAGCACGCTTACCAAATCCACAATAAGATCTCTTTGATAGAAATCTTTTCCAAATGCCTTTGAAAAATATTCCACCAATCCACCACTATGTTGATATGCCTCCTCCATGTTTGATGTAGATCCTGGGTTTGCAAAGTTCTTTTGCATTAAGATGACTTTATAAGAATCTGAAAAATCCGAGGCTTCCATGCCTCCTCTGTCGTGAACAGGTTTAGTGTATCGCGAACGAATTTGTTTTTTTTTAATTTTCTTATGTGGAAGCTTGCAAGACCCTAGACATGCGACTACAGATCACAGAATAGATATCATTCTAGAAATCAAGACAATGGAAGACAAGGAGATGCACAAGATAGAGCAACTAAATTATCAATTTAATTTTTAGAGCGAGATGTTCAGTGTCTCGCTTGTTGGCGGCCTGACGCTCTGCTCTTTCGCTGTGTTCTGCTCGTTGGCAGACTTTCATGCATAGCTATTTTGTTTCTATTCTTCTTCTTTTTCTCTGCTCTACTCATGCACATTCTCAGTGTATTCTTTTGATCCAGAAAAAAGTTTATATCTCCATTGTGTGGAGTTTACAAGATAGCTAAATAGAGAATTACAAGAGAAGTTAAAGCTAATCAACTAATCTGTTACTCTCCATTATTGCTAACTATTTCAGCTGGGCATGAAGTTTAAGACTCCACGCCCGTTGAGCTGCCAGCTGGCAGTGTGAAAGATTTTCTTTCATTTTTTTTCGTTTCGTGTTGTGTCGTGTCTTTTTGGTCCTGGAGGCATGTTTGACTTTCGCGAATCATTTGACTTTCGAGTTTTACTTCGCGTGGTCTTAGGGTTTTTGAGGTACGTTGACTTTCGCGAATTGTTCACTATTCAACCTTCGCTTCATGTCGCTTCGCTTCGCGTTGCGGAAAAGTTGCAGAAGTTCACCATTTCTGACATCCTCATGATCACAAACACCATATTGATCAAGATTATACCATGAGAAATATTCAAGATTAAGCACACTAGCTTTATTTGTCCAAACACTATGAACTCTATCCAAAATAAATCTAATCTTGAAACCATACTCTAACTTGATCAAATTGAGGCTAAATACTTTCTTAAGAATGTAAGTGTCCTCATTGGATGTTTCACTTACTCTTAAAAGAAGTTCACAATATGTCTCAAAACATGAAAAAACTCCTTTTTTCAAACTATGAGTACTAAACTCATTCTTGCTCTTACTCAATTTAAGAGCATACAAATGATGATACAATATCTTGCTTTCTAGATGTTTTGGAAACATAATCAAGTCATCAATGACAAAAATCAATTCCAAACTAAAGACTTCATTCAAAACTAGAATAGTCTTACTTGATCTTTGAGATGAACAAATCTCAACTAAGCAAGATACAACATCAATCAAAGAAAGAGAACCATAGGTGAGTAGCATAGAATGAATACCACCTTCACTTATCCTTTTTTTTCCATGAAATAAGAACAACAAGGACTTGGCCTTGTTCAATGATGAATATCTCTTTGGGCATGGATGTTGAGGATACTCTACCTCAAACCTTGACCCCATCACAACTTGACTACTCACCATAGCAATCACTTGTGATGCATCGTAAGATGATGTGCTCTCGGACCCTTCCAAGATAGAAAATAGATCTTCATAATTAATAACTTTTCCATGCTCAAACACTTTCGAGATAGAGAGTGTAAAGGCTATGTAGCCTTCCTTGGTGGATAAGCATCCAACCATGATCCATAGACTTGGATCTCCATCCTTCTTTCCTTCCAAGAATCCACATGCAAATCAATAATCTTCAAGAACACTAAGGTACACAACCTTAGGCTTATAGTTAAACAAGACTTCATATAGTGCAATCCTTCCAATAGCTCCATAACTCCAAAAAGCTTTGCATAATGAAAAATACACATGCACCAGAAAACTTGAAGAGACAAGACTTAGCCATTGGTTACTTGTGAAACCATCAATAAGAGTAGAAATCAAGAGACAACTTCCTTGCTTGTTGATGAAGGACGGTCAACATCCGAGTGTTCCAACTTCATAGGATGTTTTGTCTTGGTAGAAGACATCAAATATGGATTTGTATGTGATTTTGCCATAGAATAAGCCACTCTTGGCTTGATCTCCTTGACTATTGAACACATAGATGTGAATTTGGAAACATGCAACCTCCTATGCCATACTTCCTCCTTGGAAACACAATTCATCAATGAAAAATCACAATTACTTGCATTCTCTTGTAAATCCAACTTGAAAATGCCTCTATATCTAGATCCACTTGCTAGGAACTCATCACCTTTCTTTATGAAACAATTATTGACATTGAATTCCACTTCAAAACCATCATCAAATAACTTTCCAGCACTAATTACATTATTTGTGAGATTAGGAACATAAAGTACATTGGAAAGTGATAAATTCGTATAAGATGCAAGATTTAGGGAACAAATTCCAACCCCTTCAATTGAACATGCATCACCAATAGCTGTGTACATTGAATCTTTAAGTTCTTGAAAAGGTTCTAGTGAAACAAAAGAACTTCTAGTAAAACTCATGTGTGATGATGCACCACTATCAATATACCAAGATACATCAATAAAGGGTAAAGAGGAGAAGCTAGACATCATGAGAGATGCCTCTCCACAACTTGCATGTGAATCTTCTATGGTAAAATTGGCTTGATCTTCTTGAGTCTTCTTCTTGAAGATAGAAGAATGAGTTGAATCATCTTCTACTCATTTTTGGTCTTTGTCCTTTGCTTTGTCCTTTGATTTGTCCTTGGTGAAGGCATGAGAAAATTTGTTCTTACTCCTCCCTCTTGACTTGTCCTTGGCAAAGTGAACTTTGCCACAACCACTATCCTTCCTTGAAAGTGTGTTGCTTCGATAGCTTGTTCTTTTGCCTGCATTCTTCAACAAGAAGAATATCATGTAGAGTCTCCATAGGTGGTAGCTCCTCCTTGATAGCATAAGTTTGCACAACATTTGAATACTCTTTTCTAAGTCCATTAAGGACTACTTGAACAAGTTGATTGTTCTCTAGAGTATCTCCTATGCATGCTATCTCTCTGTGAAGATCTTTAGCTCTCATTACAAAACTTGAGGCACTTTCATCAACTCTTTGGAAACAAGAAAAGATCTAATTTCTAAGATAAGAAGTCTTGATGTGATCTTTGCTTCATAAATGTTCTTAAGGGTTTCCCAAGTCTGCTTGACTGAGATACATGAACTTATTTCTCTCAACATCTCATCAGAGATGTTCAATTTGATGATATGAAGAGCAATCCTTGCTCTCTTCTTGAATCTATGAGCCTCATCATAAGCTTCAGGTTCAACTTCAATTCCTAATACTATGTCCATTACACCATATAGGACCAATAAAGATTCTATTCTATCCTTCCAAACTGAATAGTTGAGGGTATCTAGTCTCTCACTAGTTTCAAAGAGAAAATATCCTACAAATGCCATGAATGTGAAGACTTTTTGTAAATTGGACAACAAATGGAATTGAATATGTTTGAGCTTGTTCCAAACAAACAAAATGTTGCTATTCTCTCTCACTATAGGAGTTTTCAAAGGTGAACTACCAAATCTTATGTGAAATCTTACAATTGAATTTGAGATAGGTCTCAAATATTCCACCAAAACAAGACAACCTCTCAAAGTGAATTGGAGTATAGACAAATTTTGGTTCTTTCTTCTTTTGACATTTGTGGAATGCTTAAAGACAACACTATTGACTCAAATACACTCAGATTGTATGAAACAATGTGTTAAAGGACTCAAAACTTTGTCTAGATCTCGAGTTTGTTGAATTGGTATACACAAGAAATGGATTTAAATATGTTGCTTCTCTTTTACGATAGGAACAAAAAATAATTGGGTATTCTACCAAATCCTATGCAAAAAACTTGCAACAATTATGTGAGTTCTTGCTCACAATGGAAAATCAATCACTTTGAATTTGGATCTAGCCTCTATCTTCTGATGAAGCACTTACAATTCTGATTGCAAATTTTCCCACGAGTTTTGAATGAATGAAAAACAATTTAGAAAGACACATTCAATTGAAACACAATCCTTTGTGTGAAATGATTGATTACCAAAAACTGTGAATAATGAATCATGCATGCAATATAATCAATTCAAAAAGTGTCCACTCGGGTTTTGGGTCTCTCCCTACCCCTCTTTAAAAGCCTATAACTCCTACTAGGTTCATCAGAATGAACTGAAACTAATTGCAATGGAAAGAGGACTTTTGTAGCTTTCCAACAAGCTATAATGTTAGTACCTTTGGATCTAACATAAAGGAGATAGAGTCAAATGATGTCACACGTGTGGAGTGTGAAAAATTGTCAACTAGTAGTATTTTCCTAACTTGAGATTTTGTAGGCCTATGGCCAAATAAAAGTTAGAGATAGGTTCATACATGTATGTAGAGGCCCAAAGTATGTGTACACTACTTTTGAGGTCACATTAATTAGAGGAGGTCGAGTGTGGAGCTCTTCTATTGGCTCATAATTTGGTGCATTCCTATTTGACCAAATTTCTAGGTATATGGGTGAATCCTATTGGACCCCAATTTTAGCCTATCATAAGACAAGTGGCCAAGAGGCACTATGGCTGCTATAAATAGCCATCTCCACGAGTATGTACACATCTCATTTTCATTCTATTGAATGAATGTTATGCTCTTTGAAGATCCATCTTCTTCTCTCTCACTTTTTTGTTCATATCTTGCATTCTAGCCACTAGAATTGTGATTTCTTTGTTGCTATGGCTTCACACGTGTGAAATGCAGGTTGTAGGCTCTGAAGTACGGACAGGGACAGCAAGTTTCTGTTTGTGGAAGCTTATGATCAGATTTTGATGTTTAGTTGATGTTTAGTATGCTTAACATCACAATTTCTATCATTTTTTCAATCTAGATGTGCATAACTTCCATGGCCAAGATCTTTATGAAACTTTAGCATCTTTTGGATCTGAGTTTTTCACATGGTATCAGAGCATTAGGCGGCCAAATGTGCAGGTTTTGCCAGATTTAGAAGAGATTTGTGGGCGAGTTTGCTTTTGTAGCATTCCAATCAAGTTTCTAGCTAAAAATCTTGTTGATTTATGTGTAGAAATTGGATCTTTGTGATCAAAACATCATTTGTATGCATTTCAATTGAAGTAGGGCGAATTCCCTCTATACTTATCAGAATAAGGAGACAAAAATTGTTTTAGAAAGAGGGAGATGCAAGATCCAACAAGATCCTATTAGTTTTCCATTCTAGCATATAGTTTTTTGATTCAATTTCTTGCTTCTTCATGTCAAAAACTTCAAAATTGATGTAACCCTCTGATTTTCAGTTTGCTGAATGATTCAAGAGTGTATTTCAATCTTAGGAGTGAGGGAAAAGCAAGTATATTGAGGTTTGGTCTTGGTTTGATCAAGAAATCATAAAACTAGTGGCTAAAATTAAGGAAAAAGTGAGGAAAAGAGAGAAAAAGTAAGGTTTTAGGTTCCAAATCTTTGTGATTTCTTCTTGTGTTTCATTTGTTGATTCAAGAGAGTGCTTAGTGCATTGGAACAGGTCAAAGATCAGAGATCAATCATTGCAACATGGCTACAAATGGAGGCTACATGTTGGAAAGCAATGATAGGCTTACCTCCCTCAACTATTCTACTTGGAAAGTAAGGATGGAGTCTTTGCTTGAGATGAATGAGTTGATGGATATTGTTGTAGGTGTGGAGGAGAGACCTTTGGCACCTCAAGAACAATTGAGGTATGACAAGAGGGCAAAGAAAGCCCTTCACATGATCAAGATGAATGTGACAAATGAGCTTATCAAAGAGGTTGGTAAGTGCACATCATCTAGTGAAGCTTGGGAAGCCTTGAAGAAGGTTTATGAATCCAAGTCTACTTCTAGAGTGTTGACTTTAAGAAGGCAAATCTTTTCTTGTATGCAAAAGAAGAGTGAGAATGGACATGCTTTTGTTTTGAGAGTTAAAGCATTGAATGATGAGTTAGCATGCATTAATGATGGCATAAATAATGAGGAGCTTGTTCAAGTGATTCTCAATGGCTTGTTGGATGATCATGCTAATCTTGTTCAAAGTTATGCTATCCAAAAATGTTTACCAAGTGTTGGAGACTTGCAAGAGGTCTTGTTGGCTGAAGAATTCAGGTTGCAAGCAAGAGTGGGAGCATCTTCTACATCTCAAGGAGGAGAAGAGGAGGCAATGTTCTCTAAAGGCAAGTTCAAGGGCAAAGGTAAAAGCAATTGGTCTAAAGGGCAAGACCAAGGTGAGCACTCTACTTTTGGCAAAAAGAAGGATAGATCTAAGCTAAAATGTTTCTATTGTGGAGTCAAAGGGCATTTTGCTAGTGATTGTTTTAAGAAAAAGAGGGATCAAGGGGAAAAGCAAACCAATCTAACTATTGATGAGGGTGGGGATGAGCTTCTTTCAAATGATGCTTTTGTTATGTCATCTTGCTTGTTGGCTAATCATGGAGACATTGATCCTTGGTGGATTGATAGTGGAGCCACTTCTCATATGACATATCATAAAGAGTATTTTTCATCTTTAATGGCATTTGATGGTGATAGGAAGGTAATCTATACCGCAAATGATGGTGAGTGTGCAATCAAGGGGATTGGCACAATTCCTATTTCACTTTCTACAAATAGGAATATAGAATTGAAAGATGTTTTGCTCATTCCATCCATTACCAAGAACTTACTTAGTGTAAGCCAAATGCTTGACAAAGGATTCAAAGTTGAGTTTGATGGTGATGCTTGCTTGATCAAAAAGGGGTGTAGTATCATTGCAAAAGGGAAAAGGCAAGGGAAATTGTTCAAGCTTGATGCATGTGTTGTTGCTAACCAAGTTGGATGCATGGCAAATGAACAAATGTCAATTCAAGAGGTATGGCATAAAAGGATGGGACATCTCAACTACAAGGCCTTGGAGGTAATAGCCAAAAAGGAGGTAGTAAGGGGACTTCCCAAGTCTCTTACTTGCTTGAATCATGTTTGTGAAGAATGTGCTTTGTCTAAATCACATAGATTGCCATATACTAGATCTATATCTAGATCTAAGATGCCTTTTTCTCTCTTGCATTCGGATATTCATGGTGTTACTACAATTAGCAATGGAGGTGCTAAGATGTATGTAACTTTCATTGATGATTTTAGTAGATTTTGTTGGGTTTATCTACTAAAGAGCAAGGATGAGGTGTTTGATGTGTTTGTCAAGTTCAAAGTTGCTATGGAGACTCAATTTACAACCAAAATCAAATGCTTGAGGAGCGACATTGGTGGTGAATACATTTCTAACAAATTCAAAGCCTTTTGCGATGAGCATGGGATCAAGAGGGAGTACACATGTCCAAGAACACCACAACAAAATGGAGTGGCCGAGAGGAAGAATAGAACCTTGTGTGAGAGTGCAAAGGCAATGAGATTGAATGCTAATCTTCCTAAACCTTTTTGGAGTGATGCTTTGTTGTGTGCAAATTTCCTATGCAATAGATGGCCAAGTGTTGTATTGGAAGGAAAAACCCCTTTTGAAGCTTTGTTTGGTACGAAGCCTAATGTCAAGTTTCTAAGAACTTTTGGATGCATTTGCTACTTCAACATTACTCTTGATGATAGAACTAAGGAGGATCCATCTTCAAGAAAGGGCATTTTTGTTGGTTATAGTGAAGTAAGCAAAGCATATAGGATTTATGTTCCTTCAATCAAGAAAGTGTTCACAAGTAGGGATGTCATTTTTGATGAAGGTAACATTCCAAAAGTTGTTTCAAGTGATGATGGTGTTGTTGCAACTAATGTGCTTGATGACAATGGAGTTGATGACACATTGGATGTGGATGTTGAAGAAGCCTCTTCAAGTCAAATTCCAAGGAGAACTCCAAGGCATAAAGTGAAACCCTCAAGGCTCACTTATGATGGCAAAGGTAAGCAAGTGGTGGATGGATCAAACTATGCTTTCCTAACTTCTTTTGATGTACCTTCATGTGTAGATGAAGCAAGGCAAGAAGAGGAATGGATCCAAGCAATGGATCTTGAGTTTGAAGCACTTATGAAGAACAACACATGGAGATTGGTGGAGCTTCCAAAGGGCAAAAGTGCAATTGGATGCAAATGGATCTTCAAGGTAAAGACAAATCAAGATGGATCTATCAACAAGTTCAAGGCAAGGTTGGTGGCTAAAGGTTATGCTCAAGAGCATGGCATTGACTATGAGGAAACCTTTGCACCCGTGGCAAAGATGGTGAGCATAAGAGTAATCATTTCCCTTGCAACTCTTTATGGATGGGATCTTTGGCAATTAGACATTTCTAATGCTTTCTTGAATGGTGATCTTGAAGAGGAAGTCTACATGGAGCAACCCGAGAGCTATGTTTCTCATAGCAAGCCTAATCATGTGTGTTTTCTACAAAAAAGTTTGTATGGTCTTAAGCAAGCACCAAGGAGTTGGTATGCTAGGCTTAACTCTTTTCTACTTTCTCAAAACTTCACTATGAGTGAGTATGATCATTCACTTTACTTTAGAATTAGTGCTAATGATGTTACAATCCTTCTAATTTATGTGGATGACATTATTTTAAGTGGAGGGAACAAGGAAGATATAGAAGATATCAAGAAAGCACTAAAAAAGGAATTTGAAGTGCATGATCTTGGTCTTTTGAGCTATATCTTAGGAATAGAAGTAATTAGAACTTCTCAAATCACTTTTATTTCACAAGAGAAGTATGCTATTTCTATTCTCAATAGATTTCATATGGTAGATGCAAATCCTATTGATACACCTATGGAATCACATGTAAAGCTAACTATAAGAGGTAATGAAAGATCCTTCGAGGACATTACTCTCTATAGGAAGCTAATAGGTTCTCTTATATATCTAACCATCACAAGACCTGATTTATCTTATTGTGTTGGTAGATTAAGCCAATTCATGCAAGATCCTAGCATAGAACATTGGAAACTAGGAAAGAGGATCTTGAGATACATCTCGGGAACAAAAGATTTTGGCATTGTTTATAGAGGCTCATCACCTAACTTATTTGGTTTTTCAGATTCAGATTTTGCAGGAGACCTTATGGATAGAAAATCCATAAATGCACATGCTATTTTCATAGGTGATGGAGCTATCTCATGGATGTCGAAGAAACAAGCAACTATATCACTTTCTTCTAGTGAGGCCGAGTACAAAGCTTTGACATCATGCACAAAGGAGATGGTGTGGATCAAGAGGATGATTATGGAGCTTCATTTGCTGGATTTTTCAGAGAGTCCAATCATCTTTTGTGACAACCTTTCAGCCCAAAGTCTAGCAAGCAATCCGGTTTTCCATGCAAGGAGCAAACATATCGAGGTGGCTTACCATTTTGTGAGAGAACAAGTGTTGGCAAAAGAGATCAAGCTTGAACATGTCCCATCAAAGGAATGTGTGGCTGATATCTTTACCAAAGCATTGGGAAAGGACTTATTTTTCAAGCATAGAACAAGTCTTGGTGTACTTTCTAAATCTATGCTAAAACTAGTTGAAGAGGGAGTGTGAAAAATTGTCAACTAGTAGTATTTTCCTAACTTGAGATTTTGTAGGCCTATGGCCAAATAAAAGTTAGAGATAGGTTCATACATGTATGTAGAGGCCCAAAGTATGTGTACACTACTTTTGAGGTCACATTAATTAGAGGAGGTCGAGTGTGGAGCTCTTCTATTGGCTCATAATTTGGTGCATTCCTATTTGACCAAATTTCTAGGTATATGGGTGAATCCTATTGGACCCCAATTTTAGCCTATCATAAGACAAGTGGCCAAGAGGCACTATGGCTGCTATAAATAGCCATCTCCACGAGTATGTACACATCTCATTTTCATTCTATTGAATGAATGTTATGCTCTTTGAAGATCCATCTTCTTCTCTCTCACTTTTTTGTTCATATCTTGCATTCTAGCCACTAGAATTGTGATTTCTTTGTTGCTATGGCTTCACACGTGTGAAATGCAGGTTGTAGGCTCTGAAGTACGGACAGGGACAGCAAGTTTCTGTTTGTGGAAGCTTATGATCAGATTTTGATGTTTAGTTGATGTTTAGTATGCTTAACATCACAATTTCTATCATTTTTTCAATCTAGATGTGCATAACTTCCATGGCCAAGATCTTTATGAAACTTTAGCATCTTTTGGATCTGAGTTTTTCACATGGAATGTCAGAATTCCATACATCCTCTATTCTGAACTATTCAAGAATAGATAACAAAACACTGCTAAACAGCTTCCTAGCTTGAATTGTCACAGAATTCTTCAAACATCTGATGTTACTAGCATTCAAAGCATGGTATGGCTCTGATACCATGTTGAAAATCCAACAAATTCACCCATGTGAGAAACCACACAAAAAGTGTGAATGATTTTTACCATGCTTTTTGTTGGCACACAGATCACCTGTAGAGCAATCCTACAATCTACCAACAGATCTATGGCTAGAGCACAATCTAGAATGCTACAGATCAAAGCTACATTAATTCCTCACAAATAGGGAATGTGCACAAGCAAGATCATATATGAAGAAGACACAAAATCCAAGTTAGAGAGAGAATACTTAAACAAATAATCTCCATCAGAAAACTTATTCTAAAATCCGAGTTCTTGTAGCCAGCGTTATCGTGCTCAACAAGCTGAAGTTATCAGTTCAAGCCATTGTACTCATTGTTGATATTAATCAAAAAGCAATTTCAGTCTCACTATTGTATCATTCTATTGCGCATTTGTATGAATCATTCGTCTTGATTATTTTGTTGCTAATTGTGGTGCTTCGAATCCTTTACTACCCTCGCTCAAGCTTCCACTGCCATTCTCACTGATTTTCGACATGGTATTATAGATTATGTTATAATCAGAATTCCATAGTATCCCACGGTTTTCCAACATGGTATCAAAGTGGACAATTTAGTAATCTGCATTATTATCGCAGATCATCAGTCTTGTTTCTATCAAGACATTGTTCTAGCAAGTGCGTAGCCAATAGTATTTCAAAATCGTTGTTTCTACCAACTATCTCACTAAACCCATAATGGATCCGTCTTCTAGTTCTTCTATGATTGACAAACTCGATGGGAATAACTACCATCTCTGCAAATTCAAAATGAAGGTCATACTACTAGACAAACAACTACGGGACATCGTTGATGGCATAGAACTTAAACCAGAAGGTGAGGCAGCCATTATCACCAAGTGGAAATTGAAAGATGACAACTTGGCTTTTTCCATGATCACTCTCAATATCAAGGACACCCAAATAAGTCACATACGTGCTGCTCACACTGATAAGAATGCATGGGACATTCTAGCAACTCTCTGTGATATCAGAGACGTCACCTCCAAATTACATTTAAGAAATTCTTCACCTTGAGAATGTTTGAAACAGAAAATAGATAATTGCAACTGGCTCAATCATTGAAGATTCTGATGCTGTTATAATTCTATTATTGAGTCTATCTTAAACCTATGAAAATTGGGTCATGGTAATTCTTACCCAAGAGAATCTCACTCTCGATGTTCCTACAAGGGGAAATTAGAAAATATGCATTGTCTTTAGGTTCAGGGTCGGATCCTCAAGCTCTATATTCCATAAATCAAAAGTTTAAATCAAACAGATCTACATAGTCGGATTATACTGACCAAAGGAGCAACATGCAATCTGGGTCAAATTTTGGCTCAGGGCCAAATTCTGGCTCAAAGGACAAATTCGAATTTTTCATCAATGCAAAACCTATTCTGCAAATACTGTAAGATAATTGGCCGTCTTATCAGGGACTACAGATTTTTAAAATTCAACAATGAGAAGAAGAAGCAGTTCCAACAACAAGTAAATTCTGCTTCTACCAGTTACTCGATCCAACGACCTTCTTGAAGATGAAGCAGCCTTCTTGACCAAGGTTGGAGAACAACATGATATCGATTCCTGGTACTAGATTCAGGAGCAACTCAACATATGACTCACCACAAGGACTAGTTCAAGGACTACAAATCATACACCCACTCTCAAATTGTCCAACTTGGAGACAACTCAACTCATTCTATTGAGGGTGAAGGAACAGTCAGAGTCAAATTTCAGAGAGATGAAGTCAAGTTGTTTTTCAACGTTCTCCACATCTCAAATCTGACCAAAAATATGCTCTCAGTTAGCAGAATCACTGATTTGGGTTAGAGAATCGAATTCGACACAAATAATTGCACCATTTTTGACAAGTCCCAGAAAGTTCTAGCTTTCGGGAGAAGAAGTGACAATTTTTACAAACTTAGCCACTATAATTCTTCTAATTGTCAACCTCTTTATACATCCACTTTTGAATCAACTGATATGCTCTGGCATTTCAGATTAGGCCACCTCAATTTCAATAGTATTCATCAAATGTCAAATCAGAATTTAGTACAAGATCTACCTTCAATCAACAAATCAAAATTTTCATGTGAAAGTTGTATTATCAACAAACATGCTAGAAGTCCATTCATTTTCGATATAGTTCACTCTTCTAAAAATTTGCTGGATCTTGTACACAGTGACATTTATGGACCTGTGCAGACTATTTTCATAGGGGGGGCTGTCTATTTTCTAAAGAACAAATCCAATACCTTCAAGTTCTTTAAGTAGATCAAGGCATCTGCAGAAAATTTGACCGAAAGAATAATCAAAGCTCTACATACTGATGGAGGTGGAGAATACAGCTTCATTGAGTTCAACGAATTCTACAAGGCCAATATAATACATCAACAATTCACAACTAGATAGTCACCTCAGTCCAATGGTGTAGTTAAAAGAAAGAATCGGACATTTATTGAAAGTGCCAAGAGCATGCTGCACCATGTCTCTCTTCCAGAGAAATTTTGGGTAGAAGTTGTTACTATAGTAGCCTATTTACAAAATTGATCCATTACAAAGGCCTGGAATGGCAAGACACCTTATGAGGTGTAGACAAGATCAAAGCCATCACTCAAAAATATTAGAGTGTTTGAATACAAAGCTATCAATCAGATCGCTATTGATCTACATAAAAATTTGACCCAAGGATTGAACAATCAAAATTTGATTCAAGGATCGAACAGTCAAATCTCGATCCAAGGGTCAAACAACACCAAATCAATTTTTATTGGCTATTTCCCAGATCACAAGGCATACAAGCTCTTCAATATGGACACTCAGAAAACATTCATGAGTAGAAATGTCATTTTTGTAGAAGGCCAGTTTTTTGACCACAAGGGAAAAGCTACAACAAATTTGGCCCCAAGGATTAAATAGCAGAATTCTGATTCAAGGGTTGAACATCAAAAAATCGATATTGACTCGAAAAATGAGCCAGAATCTCAAAGGGTCAAATCACATCAGAGGATTCAACCCAGAAGATCGAACCGATCCAAATAGCCTCCATCCCGTTTTATGGATGATCCATGATAAATTTTACAGTTTTTAGGACAATAATGATTGTACTTTACAATCATAGAGAGTTATTGGTTGCTTAATCAATGAATCTATCAAGTTCTACACATTAGATCTTGGTCTAGATTCACTACACTTGGATTTAAGCAAGAGCAATGGATCAACACATCATTTTTTAGTGAGAGCGGCCTCACACATGTGGATTATTGTCCATTGTACGGCCTGCACCTGAAACAACAAGTACAATGATACTAGATAGCAATCATACATAAAAATCACAAGACAAATGACTAGAAATCTCACAAAAGTGTAGAGTACAAAAGTCTCATCAATCTTCTTAGCAAAATGATGATACTTTTATGGATCAAGTACATCCATGAGTCTGGTACAATCCAGCAGGTCTTCACACGTGTGAAGAGTGCCACATCACTCAGATCTATCCATTTGATCCATCCTTGATCCTTATCCAATAGTTGACCTTCTAGAATATGACTAAAATCCAAAAAGCTAGTCTCCTAGAATATAGGAATATTCCCTACAAAATAGGATCTAAGGAAAATGGTCAATTCTTATCTTCTAGTACTCTATGCACACGTGTGAACATCCACTTGCCATGTGGGAGCATTTACTCATGCACATGCAAGGAAAAGCTAATTTGTAGGTGACTAGTCAACTTGACTAAAAACTAGTCATTTCATGTTCACACTAACTAGAATGATACAAAATCAATTTGGATATATACAAACATGAAAAATACATCCTTTCACACGTGGGAACAGGCTCCACACGTGTGAAATCAGATCACCAATATATTCTAATGTTTGATCAATATTTACATGAACCAATGTCAAGTGAGAAGTGACAATTTTCAACACTCCTCCTCACTTCTAACTTGGCAAATCTAGTGTACATCTATCCACAATTCCAAGAGCATATCGTAGCTTAAAAAATGGATCTTTGGAAAATGGTTTGGTTAAGATATTAGCTATGCATTCGGATGATGGTACATGATGTAGTTGCACTTCCTTGGATTGTACCTTCTCCCTCACAAAGTGGTGAGCTATCTCAATATGCTTTGTTCTAGCATGGAAGATAGGATTTGAAGCAATTTGTTGAGAAGCTTGATTGTCACAAAATATGTAAGGGACCTCCTCGGCCTCTGGAACATGTAGTTCCATCAAGATTCTTCTTAGCCATAGGAGCTCTTTGGTTGTTGAAGTCAATGACTTGTATTCGGCTTCACAAGAAGATAGTGAGATTGTATCTTGCTTTTTGGAAAGCCAAGATATCACTCCTCCACAAAGAAATGTTGCAAATGCACTAATGGACTTCCTATCCATCTTGTCACCTGCAAAATCTGAATCCGAGTAGGCTCTCAAGTGCAAGTTAGATCCTTCATAAAGTATGCCAAAAAATCTAGTACTAGAAACATATCTAAGTACTCTCTTGGCACTTTTCCAATGATGAACTAAAGGAGCTTGCATACTTTGACTCAACTTGCTTACACAAAAACTTAAGTCAGGTCTAGTGATGGTTAAATAGATTAGAGAGCCTATAAGCTTCCTAAAGAGAGTGATGTCCTCAAAGGATGCTTCATCACCTTCATTAGTTGCTTTCACAACATGCTCCATAGGGGTGTCAATCCCCTTACAATCTTTCATACCAAATCTTTCAAGAATGGAAGTAGCATACTTAGATTGACTTATGAAAGTACAATTGCTACTTCTAGACACTTGTATCCCAAGTATAAACTTAAGGAAGCCTAGATCTACCATCTTGAACTCACTAAATAAGTCAACTTTTACTTTGCCTATGCCATCATCATCATTTCCTGTCATAATGATGTCATCAACATAAAGAACCAAAATGATGATCTTTCCTTCATTACATTTGAAATATAAAGAAGGTTCATAAGCACTTAGTACAAAACCAAGGGAATAGAGAAAATCATGCAACCTAGAGTACCAAGATCTAGGTGCTTGCTTCAAGCCATACAGGCTCTTCTTTAAATAGCACACCTTTTGCTCCTCACCAACCTTGATGAAGCCCTCGGGTTGCATCATGTAGATTTCCTCTTCTAAGAAGGCATTCAAGAAGGCATTTGTCACATCCATTTGGTAGAGATCCCATTTGAACAAAGTAGCAATGCAAATGATTAATCTAATAGTTACAAGCTTAGCTACAGGTGCAAATGTTTCTTCATAATGCAATCCTTTTATTTGAAGAAATCCCTTAGCAACAAGCCTAGCTTTGTACTTACTAATAGATCCATCTTGATTGTACTTAATTCTATAAATCCACTTACATGCAAGTGGTTTCTTTCCTCTTGGAAGATCTACAAGATTCCAAGTATGATTCTCTTCTAATGCATCATACTCTACTTGCATTGCATCTCTCCAAACTTTAGATTTACATGCTTCTTCAAAAGATAACGGTTCTTCAAGCAATGTAGCTAAAAAAGAGTAAGAGGTAGAAGATGTAGAGCCTTCCTTTTGCTTTCCCTTGTCCACATAGGTAAGCCTTGAGGGCTCGACCTTGCTCCTTGATGATCTTCTCGGCCCCTTTTGACTCGGATCCAAATCTCCATCCTCGAGTTTGTCATGATCCTCCTCGGGTTTGTCAAGATCCTCCTCGGATTTGTCAAGATCTTCAATGCACAATGGGTTAGATCCATTTGACAAGCTCTTAGCAAATTGTGACTCATCAAAAAGTACATCCTTGCTTACCTTTACTTTCTTGGATGTAGGATCATATATCCTATATCCCTTGCTATTTTCTCCATAGCCAACAAAGATTCCTTTGAAGGAGGTAGCATCTTCTTTCCTTCTAGTTTCCAACGGAATGTGTACATAACAAGTACATCCAAAGATCTTCAGATATTTTACATTGGGTTTCTTATCAAACAAGGCTTGATAAGGTGAGATCCCATCTATAGCACTACTAGGAAGTCTATTACACAAATAATTAGCACATGTTATGGCTTCTCCCCAAAATGAGATGGGAAGTGATGCATCAAGCCTCAAGGACTTTGCACACTCACATAGACTCCTATTTTTCCTCTCGGCCACCCCATTTTGTTGACGGGTGTAGGAACAAGTGTATTGTAACTTAATACCATTGATCTCACGGAAGTCTTTCATTTTATTGGAGGTGTACTCTCCTCCATTATCACATCTTAGTGCTTTGATAGAAGTACTAAGTTGTTTCTCTACTAGATACTTGAACTTAATGAAAGCTTCATAAACAAGACTTTTCTTTGATAGTAACTCAATCCATGTAAATCTAGTACAATCATCTATAAAAGTTACATACATCAAGGCACCTCCATTACTTGCATGTGAAAAACTATGTACATCAGAATGTATGAGATCCAAGGGAGAGAGAGATCTTGATGAAGATCTCTTGTAAGAAGACTTGTGTGACTTTGCAAGGCTACATGCCTCACACATTTTTCCACACTTCTTGAAAGCTCTTGGTAGGCCGAGAGCTAGTTCCTTGCTTGCCATTGACTCCATAGATTGAATATTAGGATGGCCTAATCTCTTATGCCAAAGCTCCACTTGAGTTAGCTCCTCCCTAGCCAAGTTCACACTTTCACTTGCAACATTAGCATCCAACTTGAAAAGTCTACCTTGCTTAATGCCACTAGCTATGCACTTATCATTTTTCAAGATGGAACAAACTCCATTCTTGAAATGTACATTTAGTTTATTGTCCATTAATTGTCCTACACTAAGCAAGTTTCTTGAAATGGTAGGAACATACAAAACATTATCTAGATCTATCCTTTTAGATGTGCCTAGATCCTATGCCATCTATCTTGCATGATTGATCACTAGCAGTGTATATTGACTTCTTAGAGTCATTACAAGATAGAAGAGTAGAAAAATAATGCTTGTTAAAAGACATGTGGGAACTAGCCCCAATATCTATCCACCATGTGTCTTGACTTGAAGTTGGTGTAGATGCAACCATTAAGGATGTGTTGAATCCATCCTCATCTTCTTACTCTTGAGCAATGTTCCCTTGATCTCCTTTGGCTTGTTAATTCTTCTTCAAGTAGCATTCTGAGGCAAAGTGTCCTTTCTTTCCACAAAAGAAACACTTTAGTTTTGTCTTGTTCTTCACTTTGCCTTTGGAGGTAGATCCTCCATTCTTCATCTCGGCCTCCTTGCCTTGATTTTTCTTGAATGGATTTTGCTTCTTCTTGCCTTTAGATGTAAAGTTAGCTTTCTCCTCTCCTCCATTAAGTGACATGCTATCCATTCTTGTCTTGAGGTGTAGAAGCCTACTCTCCTCGGCCACAAGAACATTGTGCAACTTTTCAATGGATGGAAGAGAGTCTTGAATGGCAAATGATTGGACTAAGTTGGTAAACTCATCACCTAGACCATTCAAGATGATTTGTACTAGTTCTTGATCTTGGATCTTCTCTCCTATTGCACTTAACTCCTTGTTAAGAGATTTGATCCTAAGGACATACTCTTGTCTACTCTCTCCACTTCCTTTCATGCATTGGAAAACTTGATTTCTTAGCATGAGGATTCTTGAAGAATTGTTGGATTCATAAATGCTCTTTAATGAATCCCAATCCTCTTTGGATGAGGTACAAGAAGACACCTCTTTCAAGAGGTCATTGCATACATTTAACTTTATGCAATGTAGAGCTAATCTTGCTCTCTTCTTGTATTTGGCTTGTTCTTGGGGAGTTTGAGGCTCTTCCTCTACTCCTTGAACTATGTCATATAGATCATGGATCACTAGGAGTGATTCCATTCTCACTTTCCAAATGGAATAATTTGTGGAAGTGAGTCTCACTTGATTCCATCAAATATCCACCCATGGATGACATTTTAGAATGAATGCTCTTTTTAAAAAAATCACAAAGATTTTTGAATTTTAAAAGATCTATGAAAAGGCCTAAAGCTTACTAGAATGCCTATAGGCTTGTCTCTATCAAACTAGCACACAAGCTTGAATGATACTCAAAGATCTTACCAAAAATTCCTAGCTTTCACTCTCACAAAAAAAATTGCTTTACACTTTTCTTAGAGATTTCACTTCAACTAAGGATCTGAACAAATCAGCCTCTAATATCTGATATTAGACTTTAAAAAGAAATGCTTCAATGATCCAAAACACTATTTGGTCATAGGCATTAGTTAGAATGAATCTAGATCAATACTATGCTTCAAAAAGCACCAAAAATGAACTAGTATTGTGATTTTGGGACCAACAAACACAAAGTACCTTGAATTGAAAGTTGATGTACGGTTTCACACGTGTGAAAAGTACATACACAGCCTCCAAGTCGTTTTGATCCAAATGATTACAAGCTATCACTCTAGAAGAACTCGCCCTCACTAGTATTGGCCAAAAACAAATTTTGCCAATGATCTTTACAAGATTTATGATTCAATGATCACTCTCTTACTTAGCTCTGATACCATGATAAATTTTACAGTTTTTAGGACAATAATGATTGTACTTTACAATCATAGAGAGTTATTGGTTGCTTAATCAATGAATCTATCAAGTTCTACACATTAGATCTTGATCTAGATTCACTACACTTGGATTTAAGCAAAAGCAATGGATCAACACATCATTTTTTAGTGAGAGCGGCCTCACACTTGTGGAGTACTGTCCACTGTACGGCCTGCACCTGAAACAACAAGTACAATGATACTAGATAGCAATCATACATAAAAATCACAAGACAAATGACTAGAAATCTCACAAAAGTGTAGAGTACAAAAGTCTCATCAATCTTCTTAGCAAAATGATGATCCTTTTATGGATCAAGTACATCCATGAGTCTGGTACAGTCCAGCAGGCCTTCACACGTGTGAAGAGTGCCACATCACTCAGATCTATCCATTTGATCCATCTTTGATCCTTATCCAATAGTTGACCTTCTAGAATATGACTAAAATCCAAAAAGCTAGTCTCCTAGAATATAGTAATATTCCCTACAAAATAGGATCTAAGGAAAATGGTCAACTCTTATCTTCTAGTACTCTATACACACGTGTGAACATCCACTTGCCATGTGGGAGCATTTACTCATGCACATGCAAGGAAAATCTAATTTGTAGGTGACTAGTCAACTTGACTAAAAACTAGTCATTTCATGTTCACACTAACTAGAATGATACAAAATCAATTTGGATATATACAAACATGAAAAATACATCCTTTCACATGTGGGAACAGGCTCCACACGTGTGAAATCAGATCATCAATATATTTTAATGTTTGATCAATATTTACATGAACCAATGTCAAGTGAGAAGTAACAATTTTCAACAATCCAGCCTACTACTTTGTGCAAGAATCAAATATAAAATTTGATGCCAAGTCAACTACTGATGCCGACTAGTGCAAAGTAGCAATCAACACCAAATTCGTATTTCTAAATGAGAATGATTTCTATCCAAACTCGAAATAGTCGAATATTTACTTCAAGTCTATATCCAATCTGTAGATATATACATTATTATTCAGTAACAATCTAAAACTGATGAAAGATCTTAAATGCATGTTAGCACTGAAGTACAAAAGATTTATATGGATCTAGTCCGCTGTTGTCTTGGAATCCAGAATTCAACTCAACAAGACAAAACTTATGACAACAGATTACTTCACCAAGGCACTATTAAAGGAGCATCATCTTAGATTCAATGACATGTTAAATTTGAAGATCAAAGTTTTTCATGATCCACATTAAGGGGGAGTGTTGGAATTCGATTCTCAGCCTCAAATCCATTCAGTAATGAGCATCCTAAAAGTTATATATACTTATACAAGAAAACCAGAAAAAGATGACTCGAATTTTTATAGTAAAAACTTGACTCAGATTTTTTAGAATTTTTCAATTGCATATCGATTCAAAAAATCCGTAATTTTTTTATGCCTAAAATAAAAAATTTTCAATACAAGATTGACTCAGAAAACCCATAATTTTTTTAGTTATTGTAATTTTCGAGTCATTGTATAATTTTTCAAGTCTTTGTATATTTTTGATACAATGTAAATTTTAATATTGTCGGTTAGAAATCTGATTCACCTTAAAAGTCCCCCTACTTTGTACATTCAAAGCTGGTCGTAGTAAATGTAGCAGATAATATTTAATGCTAATTAGATATTTAGCAAGTAGAAGATATTTTGTAATAGACCAATAAAACTATGGATAGGAAGTTAGTTAAGAAATACTCTTTATCAGAAAACTTCTTCTTAATTAATTCGAATTTTTGTAGCCAGCATTATCATGCTGAACAAGCTGAAGTTATCACTTCAAGCTATTGTACACATTGTTGATATTAATCAAAGTACAATTTTAGTCATACTGTATCGTTCTATTGCGCATTTGCATGAATCATTTATCTTGATTATTCTACTGCTAATTGTGGCGCTTCCGATTCTACACTACCCTTGCTCAAGCTTCTGGTGCCATTTCCACTGATTTTTGACATGGTATGAGAGCTTCTGTTATAATCAAACTTCTACTAATTTGATACCATAGTATGCCAAAGTTCTCCGACAGTCCGTACCCATAATCATGGCAAAATGGTATAAAATTGCCTTGTGGCTTGTTAGAGCACTCAGCAATTCTATGATTTTCTTCACATCTATAACACTTAATGAGAGCTCTGAATCTAGTTCCTCTAAGCTGGTTCGCGTAGATCGGTATCAAGTCACCATTCACTCCGTCTATGAAATGCACTAGGACGGAGTCATGTGCTTCCTCCTTAGGATAGTAGGATTCTTTGGTCACTTCGACCATGTTCAACTGCTAGGCAGCTGGTTGTGGGTTTTTCACTACTAAGCCTTGGGTTCTGGGAGGAATGGGTGGTAATGCCAACCTAGGCAGTGGTTGGGGTAAGGCACCTTGATGTTGTGCCAACAAAGCAGGATTTGGTGCTGGTCGGACTACTTGGCTTCAGAGGTTGTATCAACATTCAACGGTATCGTGATTGCTCATATTACAAATATTAC
Source organism: Diphasiastrum complanatum (assembly GCA_029204225.1). NCBI lineage: Eukaryota > Viridiplantae > Streptophyta > Lycopodiopsida > Lycopodiales > Lycopodiaceae > Diphasiastrum > Diphasiastrum complanatum. Next base: position 91,332,565 of record CM055092.1, on the reverse strand, counting down.
AATATCGTGCATGTTCGTTCTAACCTCTGTCTCAACTGCGGGCACTCATTCCCCGTATGATTACCAGAGCAGTGTGGACACCAGGTGGATAGGCGTGGGTAGGTCCTGGCTACAAGCACTTCTGCTTCTGGTCAACAACCACGGTAAGGTTAATGGTGAGATTTTTAACATCTCACCTCTACTCACAAAAGGACAAATACAGTATGTGCAACTTCTCTATGGCAGATATAATGGTATCGACACAATTATGTAGAGGCAGAAGGATCATTGTGTAGCTTATCCTTATGTTTGGCTCTTCGCTCTTTTTTGCATCTTCAGTCTTGGTCGAAATTATCAGAGTCCTAACTAGTGCTTTCACTATCATTGACTCTCTTGATGGCATCAGTGCAGACTGCTTGAAAAGACACGTATTTGTCTCTTTTCTCCATTTGCTACCTGATTCCTTTGGGTAGTCCTACTATGGACCATGTTAGGATGCTATGGTTTGGGATGCTATCAGGGTCCTGACACATCCACTGCACAATCGCTTGATCTTTTCAATATAGTCTCATAGGGACTCATTTTTCTCATCCATACGGATTCGTCCTAAGTGAAGGAATGGATCTGAGAGGAAGCGAGTGGTTTTGAATCTTGAGATAAATTCAGCTTGTAAGATATTTCAATCATCTCGTTCATTTTGCTCAAGGTAGAATTACCAATCTTTTACAGTATCAGTTAGGCGTAGACTGAAATATCTTAACAACTCTTGTGGGTTGTCGTCTCGATAGGCCCTACATGCTTGGGTGTAGAGCTGAAGAAATTGTCATGAATCTCCCTTGCCATAAAACCTCAGGAGGTCGATTTTGGAGAAGTTCTAGATTGCATGGGATACAAACGGCCTAGGATTGTCCATCGGGGGTGGATCTACGTCAACGAGTTTGTGGAGTATTTCAATCGGTACGTTGGCAAATTTCTCGAGGTTGGGAGGATTTAGAATGGCTACTAGATCTCAGATGCATACAATGGAATGGGAAGTAGGGCTATTTCTGTTCTTTTTTTTTTTTCTTGTTTTTGGTCTTGTAGTTCTTTTTTGTTGTTTGGGTGATCAAATGATGGATTTGAATGAGGATCAAATTGAAGTGATAATGAACTCAAATCAAGATCAGATCGGAATCTAAATAAACGTTAAATGGTTGAGTTACAGCATAATTGCAAATCCAAAAGACAATCGAAGCAAAAAGAAACCATAATAGAAAAATACAGATGGTTTTGATTGTATAGGAAAATAAAACAGGACAAGTATTGACAGGCACGAGCAATAGGTTTTTAACTCGCCGAGTTGCCTACTTGTCAAAATTGAGGATCAGAAGAATCTATCAAAGTGGCGAGTTAAATAGAGAACTTGTCGGGTGAGTATAAAAAACTTAATTCACTGGTCTGTTGGAAAAAGATAGATCAGGGTGTATACATGCCTCTGTACTGATGGTGAGTTAAAATAATGAATAGATAAAAATAAAACTTAGTTGGCGATTTATAGCTGTGCGGGTAAAAAAAAAATGGTCGAAACAGAAAAATGGACGGGAAAATTTGAAATGTCGAGTAATAAGTTTTTAACTCGCCGATCTCCAGAATGGTAGATTTGAGGTAGCTAGTCACTTTGTGCTGATGGTAAGTAAAAATGGTTGAGAAAAAGTGTCAAAAAGTGGGTAGGCGAGTAAACCTATTGTTGGCGAGTTAAAAAACTTTAACTCATTGAGATCACAGAATAGAGCCTAAACTCTGCCTTGCTCACTGGAACAGTGAGCGAGTAAAAAAGATAACCAAAAAGTAGAAAAAGACTTGTAGGCAATAAAAAACCTGTCAAAATGCAATGAAAACCAAGCAAAATGAAAACAAAAAACCCATCTAAGTTGAGCTTAGCACCATCTCCCTGGCAATGGTGCCAAAAAAATGTTGGACCCTTTTTTTGCCTCCCTAATCGGTGCGATCAAGAGGTCAAGAAAGTGGCTTGGATCTCCAAGTGGGTGAGTATCGATGTAGTAATGGGATTTTATCCAATGGGGAGGGAATTAGACTACAAATCTAAGCCTACCAAGGGTGTCAATCTTGGCGTTGGATCTAAAGGTGGAATGGGTTAGATGAGGAGGTGATGCTTCTTTCTTTTGCTATTTCTTTTTGGGGTTTTGGGTTTGGTTTGATCCTCTTCTTGGATTGGATTATCTACGCTTCTTTGGCTCTAGATCTTCTCCTCTTGAGGCTTATCTTATCAATGAAAGTAAAACCTACCTAATGGATCTTAATAATCACTTCCAAGGGGATTTCTAACACCTATTTTACTAATGTGTGATTTTGTGGATTAGATGGATGAAAGCAAGAGCTAATGGTCTTCCTAGAATGTGATAGCATGATTAAACAATAAGATTCAGGCATTCATTCATCCACAATCAATCATACAATAGCAAAAAAGGAGGGCATCACAATGTAAGAAAGGTAGGAGGAGGCTTAGCTTCTCTTTCTCAATCTCTATTCTTGACAATGAGAAGTGAATCAAAAATGGTGTCACATCCCTACTTATAGACAAAGCTAGGGTTAGGATTTTTGGTGCACCCAAAACCATGTGCCATAAGAACTTTAGTTTATAAAAAGTTCTAAACCAATTTGCATTTTTAACTACTTTGGGTCCTTTCTTATTTTTGGCCCGTTGGAGTATAGATCTATTTCTACTTCTCTCACCATGGGCTTGCGAGTACAGTGCACCTTCTAAGGGTGTCTAACGTTACTTTACAAATAGATCTAATTTATTATGCCAACTCGGCAATGCTTTTGTTCCCGTTGCAATAAAATATGTTGGGGAGGTGCTGGGCTTTGTTTTCGCTCATTGGTCGGGACTTGTCAATTTTCTAGTATTGATGTTCTCGATACACATGGATTCTTGAACAACTTCTTGATTATTTGTTGACACTCCATAATGTAGTTTGGTGGCTTGATTCTTTCACTTGATATCTGTTAGAATCTTTTAGCATCTAGAATCCGTTAGAAGAATCTTCACCAAAATCTTTTAGTAGTTTGATGTCTCTTCTACTGAGCAAGCAAAGGTCTGCCATAGACATATACTCCGATGAAGACGATATCCTGATCAGGAAGCGATAAACAAGGGATCAAGATCGAGTTGATGACCACCCAAAAAATGCACTGGAAAAACTGCCAAGACGCCCTAGAAGAACCAAAGCTTGTGCATGACGTGCCACAATACTTCAAGGATTATGAGATGGATGAAGTGGTGGTGGTCATGCCCATAGCTAAAAGAGAGCCAATAGAAGATACCTCCCAAGAGGCCAACATTTACGAAGGTCCTGCCCGCACAAAAACAATAGACATAACTAGAAAGGGGATGAAAATTGTATGGTATCTATTGGAGAAGACGTAGAAGCAGAGGAACTCGAAGATCTTAAGGCCCTTCTTCGAAAATACCATGATTGTCTTGCTTGGAACTATGTTGAGCTAAAGGGCATATCGCCATGTGTTGTGGTTCACACCATTTCACTGGTTGATGGAGTGAAACCCATTGTTAGTAGGCCTTATCGGCTTAATCCGCACTATGCCCAGCTACTCCAAGAAGAATTGAAAAATCTTCTCAATGTAGGATTCATCTACGAGATGGAACACATGGACTGGGAATCGCCTATCATGGTAGTACCTAAGAAAATCTATGTGGACTACAAGAATTTGAACTCAGTAACCAACAAGAACTATTTTCTCCTACCTTTTATGAAAAATGTGCTAGAGAGAATAGTTGGAGTAGAAGCCTATAACTTTTTAGATGGGTTTAGTGGCTGTAACCAGGATGCCCAGAAGATCAGTTTAAAACCGCATTCTCCATTGAGTGGGAGACATATGCATATAGGGTGATGCCATTTGGATTGTGCAATGCTCCCAGCACTTTCCAACGAGTGATGAGTTATGCCATTTTTTGCAGAAATTCCATGAAATTTTCATGGAAAACTTGTGTCTCCAGCCTAACACCTAGCTTCCTTAGATAAAGTGTTCATCCAATGTCGATTATTTCGCATATTCCTAAACCAAGCCAAATGCCAATTTTTGGTCACTCACGACATAGTGCTAGGCCATGTAGTTTTGAGGCATGGTATCGCTACCAACGTCGACAAGATCCGCATAATACTTCCTTGCCTAAACTAGGAATTGTACATGAAGTATACATCTTTATGGGACATTGCAACTATTATCAAAAATGTGTACTGAATTTCACTAAGGTGGCTCATTTGATCTACCAAATGACCATCCAACTAGAATGGACAGTTGAAGCCACTGAGGCTTTTCACAAACTCAAGAAGGCCTTAGCCACCACACCAATCTTTTGGTCCCCTATCTGTACCATAGAATTCCATGTCTATACAGATGCTAAGTATGCCATAGAGAGTGTTCTGACACAGCCTCGGGAGTACAAGATGAATAACCTGATTTATTTTGCTAGTTAGCATTTCATTCTCGCAAAGATGAACTATACGACCACTGAATGTGAAGCACTAGCCATGGTATATAGTGTGAAAAAATTCTGCAATCCAATCCATTCGTCTTCTTTGTAGATCACCAAGCTCGGATTAGACGATCTAGACCCGTAGTCAATTAGATAAAGATAATTAGTCAGGTAGATTTTACATTAGTTAAAACACCATGATAGACTTAGAACTAGTTAACTATAGAATAACAGATCGTGATCCATAGATTAGGGTAGCTATTGACCGTGATCCATAGATTAGATTATCTCCTTATAGTTAGTAGATTAGATAGTTAGGCAGATTAGGTACGTGAATAGGTTAGCCAACAATACAGATTAGATTAGGTAAGTCTAGATTAGGCATGTAGTTTAAGCTAGAAGTTAGGTAAAATAGGCTTACTGTTAGATCGACCCGATTAGCTGCCCCTTAGCATAGTTACTCATAAATTAGGAATAGATTAATTAGACAGTAGGATAGATAGGAATTTGGTTAAGTTAGGTAGGGTAGACACAATGCTGATGTAGCCTTGTATATGAAAATCCCACCTTGTAGAAATTGCCATCACCCTTGTACAAAATCCCGACCTATCCCACCCTTTTTCTCTTTTCCTTGTAAAAACACCCCAAAAAGGCCCTGAACGACCTAAAAAGAGCAATATTGCTACTTTTAATACCCCCTACCCCTACCATTATTTTTCTCTGTTGCATCTATGCGCATGGTCAAGTCTATCCAGAAAAATTCCAGTCTGACAACAAGTTAGACTCGATTTTTGACAAAATTGTATTTCTAGTTTCTAATTAGAAAATCTCGTCAATCTGGTAGCCAATCGGGAAACAAACTATTCACATTAAAAGCACTGCTAATTTGGCATTGATAGGACCAACTTTCAAAAATAACAATAGGCGAGTCAAGCAAACTCCTATATATAGACGCGAGTCAAATCTTACTTTTTCTTGACTCGTGCTCTTGCAAACTCGCCATTTTGACTTGAGCCCATAGTTTTTTTTCATAATTTTGACCTTTTCTTAACTCACCATCAAACTCATGCCATTTTCAACAATTTTTGCTGACTCACCATCTGACTTGCACCATCCCTGACTCACCTACAGCCTGACTCTCCCTAACTCGCCATCCCTGACTCACCTATAGCCCGACTCTCCCTTTAGCCTCTACTTCCTCGTTTGACTCTCATACCTCCAAATCACTACATGTTCAACCCCACGGCACCAAAACGTCGACTTTCGGGTGCCGTTGCTCCCCCTGGACAAAGAGTCTGACTCACTAGGAGCACCACCGCACCATCCAGTCCCAGCTGTTCCTCTAGCCCCACAACATCTTCACGAATCGCCACCTCACAATCTGTGCTTTAGTAGACTGGATTCCCATCTTCTTCTCCAATGACATTCACTTCCCCTAGTTGAGAGGAGGGAGAGACTTCTCCTCGATCTACTTGCCAAACCCCTGCTCATGCCGCTCATGCACCCTTGTAGTATACCATCCTTTTGTTACTCATAGAACAAGAGCTCGCTACTCTTCGCACTGATGGCTGTCTTACGATTATGACAAATGTAGGCCTAGCTTCCATGGAGGTACCCATCTTCCAGGACCATTCTATAGTACAAAGGCCTTTCTTATATCTGGTACTGATTATTTCACTATCACCCACAAAGGGCAGGACCATGTAGTCACCCTCGATCCCACGCTACGCTAATTTTATTGGTGCTCAACCTTCCGTACTCCAACCACCTACCATTCTCTCGAGGCCTTACCAAATTCGATATCATGTTTTTCCATCCAATTCAAGGTGATGTCAAAACAAAAACCAATGACAGATACTTGATTTTGCAAATCGAAAATCCAAATCTGTATCACAAAATTGTTGCTTTTGCAGTCTCTCTAACTTATGATAGACGTGAAGAAACAAAACATTTCTATTTACAAGGCTTTTCTAGCCTTCAGCCCTCTGCCTGACAAAAGTATTCGCGAACACAAAAGATTCACAAACATCTTGACAAGAAGACACAAACGAGAAAGATTCATGAACGAGAATCTTTCGCGATCCAGCAAGAGAAAGTCAAACGACGCGACACAAAAATCATTGCGAAACCTTTTCTGCCCTCACGCTCAAAAAAGTACCAGAAAGATAATGCAAGTACCCAGAAGTACAGATATCTGATCTGATGGCATGACGTCAGTAGATACACTCTAGGTCATGGCTAATCTGCCACTCTTCTAATTTTTTGACTAGTTGTAGATGCTTAATTACTCTAATCTTAAAGTAACACAGAGCGACGATATATTTACTGGATGATACTTGACATACACACAGAGTGATGAAATAGTCTGATGCTAATAAGTAATCAAGACAAAATATACAAAACAGAGGTCCGCCTGTGTGCGAGACAATTCTCTGTAAAACAGGACCAACAGAGATACACAAGTCCACTAGTAAGCGAGACATTGCTTGTGAGAGAATTGTATTTTCTCTCACGCCAACGCACTGTGTGGATTCATCTTACGTTGAGGAGCCTGAAAGCTCAAAAATGGATTACAATCCCATCTTTTGCAAGTATCCAATAAGAAGGAAGGGACAAGGGCCACCCCAAAGATAAAAAGGCACCATTTGTAACCCATTTCTATGCTTAATGAGAAGGAGGAAACTCTACCATTTTGGAGAGAAGCATCCTCATTTGCTATTCACTATTTGCTAATGCTTTTGTGTGCTTGTGTCTTTGCTATCTAGCCATGTTTTTGGTTTCATTAGTTAACGTTTCTCCATTAGCATGCACAATGAGTAAATGAGCTAAACTCCCCTCTCACTCTCTTTCTCCCCCTCTTATCTACTTTTTACTTCTATCTATCTATCTCTCTCCCTCTCTTTCACTCAAGATCATGATGTGTGTGTGGTTAGTGTAGGAGTTGGTAGTGTTAAAGTGGATTAGAGTTAGGAAAAAGAGTAGAATGCATCTAAATCTAGTAGCTTGACATAGTCAGGTACCTATCAAGGAGCAAGCACATTGAGATTGCTCACCATTTTGTGAGAGATCAAGTCATTGCCAAAGAGGTGGAGCTTCAACATGTCTCTTCAAAGGAGTGTGTGGCTGATATCTTCACCAAACCATTGGGAAAGGACCTATATTTAATGCATAGATCTAATCTTGGAATGTGCTCAAAGACTATGTTGAAACTAGCATCCAATGTTGAAGAGGGAGTGTGAAAATTGTCAACATTTCCTAGCTAGTTTGAGGCCTAAATTGGCTAAAATTGTAAATAGTTTTGGTTCTGGAGTTTCACACGTGTGAACCAGGCCACAATGTTTTTATTTACTGTATTTTTTCAGTATGATGAAGTGTCAAACTTCATACCCTTCAAAATGAGACCATTTTGATGTATTTTGGTCATATAAGCCATTTTTAGCTATTTTTCCTATATAGGGAATATCTAGGATCAAGTACCTTCTAGAGAGAGGAGAGAGAGTCATCTTCCTCATCCATAAATAGTAGGGAAGTCGTGGAGAACAGGTTGGAGAAACCTTTTGTATGCTTCATTGAGATCAATAGATCATTGTCATTGTTTCTTCCTCCATTGAGAGCATTGTTGTGTGTATTGTCTTCAAGCTATTGTGTATGATCTTAGGTGCTTTCCAAAAGTGATAGGCTGATGTATTATGGACTGTATAATGCTATTTTGGGCCGCACTTGATGTTTATGGAAGTTTCCATTTGTGATAAATGCTTTTTGATCAAGTTCTTTGCATTCTAGGTAGCATAGAATGTGTTGCCAATTCCTAGCTTATGTAGTTTGGAGTGCAAGCATTCAAGCCAATGATCTTGGAGTTTAGATCCACTTAGGATCTGTATTTTTCACACACCTTTCGACACACCCATCGACTGTAGCCAGTTGGACAAGTAATGGCCACCGTAGTGAGACAAATCTAGGTTGGTAGTGGCATGTTATGAAAAGTTTATTTGCTCAGCCATCACAACTAGATCCATGAAGATCAAGCCAGATCAAGCTAGATCCATCAAGATTCAGCCAGATCTGGCAAGATCAGAGAAGATCCAACAAGATCCAAGAGAGATCCAGATCCAGATAGGATTAAGAGGAAAGCAGATCATTAGATTACACGAATAAGGCCCCCAATTTGCAGATCAGAGACCTCGATCTCAATAACCATGGCAAAATAAGGGCAAAACTCACCAAAACTAATCGATTTGCTACCAAATATCTATCATAACTTCTAGAGAGCTACCAACAGTCAGATCTAACATGGATGTAGTAGATTACCAGTTTGCAGAAATTAAAAATTAGAGAATCTCAAGATCTCATCAAAAAACACTCTAAAAGAGCACTTTTTTCATGATTTTTGGAGATTCCCTGGGAGATAGCTCTTGCAACTTGGACAGTCACTAGATTTGACCCAAATGCATCTATGAAAATCTCTAAGAGGTTCTACTGATGGAAAAAGCATCATTTTTTAGTGTATGTGAATGCTCTAGGAAGCAGAATATTCAGAACCTTCGCAGAGCATCAAGATCATCAAACCAACATTCGCAATGGGCATAAATAGTGTGAAGATTATTAAAATATTATCTTCCTATCTCGAGTTTGGGGGCCATGTCCATGATGATTTCCACTAAATTTCATGTTGTACTTAAAAGGAGTGTGAATTGAGCACATATCCTTCTAGTGTAGCTCGGATTTGAGTTAGATAGGTTCAATTTTGATGACATGCAATAGTTTAGATAACATGCAAAGTCATACTGTATGCATGCAAGCCACATGCAATCAGTGCATGCAACATGCAAAGTGGGTTCTGTGATCTACACATGTCTAGGCAGTTTTATGAGTTGACATGCAGTACATGCAATATCCATGCATGCAGTTACACGTGGATCTCTAGTAGGTGAATTAGTTCAGTTAAGTGGACTTTCCATGCAACTCCACTACAGGAATTCGAGTCTCTCTCATGTAGAGAAAGTTGTGCATGTTTTGCCATATTGTGAATATTGAGATTTTGGTGTTTTGGACTCATTATCTCTCTACCCGAGTTGTTTATGCTTGATTTTCTCTCTCTACTTGAGAGTAGCCTCTTTTTCCCATACTAAACACTTAGAATTATTTTTGACATTCATTTCTCATAGTGAGGAGTTAGTTTTTGTCATCAGATGTATGCCATTCTGCTCTTGCCTTAGATTTTCACGCATACTGTTCTTTGATCAATCTTGTGCAATCATAATATCTCAGTAAGGTCCTGTAGGGTGTGTGGTGAAGTTCACACATGCTAAAAACTTCACATGGTATCAGAGCTTCATGCTTTGAAAAGGTGAGGGTGTATACATCAAATCATCATTGTTTTTGCTTGCAGGAACTCGGATTTGGGAGAGGGATTCAAAATCACTGAGAAACAAGCTATCTATGGATCAAAAGTGGATCAAATCAAGACTGATTTGATCCAGGTTTGTAGATAACTTTGTAAATATACTTCTCATCTATGTAGGTGATATCATTCTTTGTGGAAATATTGAGAAGTTAGTTGAAGAAACTAAGCATGCACTTGGTACTGAGTTTAAAATGCAGGACTTAGGAGTTCTTCACTATATTCTAGGCCTTGAATAGATTTTTGGAAAGGTCATGCATTTATAAGCCAAAGTAGATATGCACTTTCCTTGCTCAGAAAATTCCATATGATAAATTGTAAAGGCATAGATACACCTATGGAGGACATTGTAAAAGTTCCTATAAAAGATGATGAAAAATCCTTTGAGGACATCACTCTTTATAGGAGTCTTAATGGCTCACTTATTTGGTTAACAGCGACTACGTCTGATCTAAGCTTTTGTGTTCATAAGCTAAGTCAACACATGCAGGATCCAAGGTTATATCATTGGAAGTTGGCTAGAAGAGTTTTGAGGTATATATGTTCTACCTAGGATTATGGATACGAAGTAGAAGATCTGACTTTGATTGTTTTTTCAGATTCAGATTTTGCAGGAGACAGGTTGTATCGGAAATCCACAAGTAGGAATGTGAGTCTCTCTCATGTAGGAAAAGCTGGGCATGTTTTGCCATCTTGTGAATATTGAGATTTTGGTGTTTTGGACTCATTCTCTCTCTACTCGAGTTTTCTATGCCTGATATTCTCTCTCTACTCGAGAGCAGCCTCTTTTTCCCATACTGAACACTTAGAATTATTTTTTATATTCATTTTTCATAGTGAAGAGTTAGATTTTTTTCATCAGATTTATGCCATTGTGCTCTTGCCTTAGATTTTTTAAGCATATTGTTCGTTGATCAATCTTGTGCAATCACAACACCTCAGTAAGATTCTGTAGGGTGGGTGGTGAAGTTCACACGTGCTAGAAACTTCACAAATAGAATCAGAACAGTAAAATTAGCCTGTCTACATGGTCTGATCTTGAAAATCCAACCATAGGAGCAAGTTGTACAAGCATTCACTTCCTGCGAGGATTGAACCCTCGTAGACTGTTTGAACCCTCGCAGAACCTTTACAAGGCAGTCAAATCACCTCCTGAACTCTCACAAACTTCTCTAAGGTCTTAAAATTTTGTGAAGATGGCCCCTGCCAAAATTTGAATGGAACTGAACAAGGAAAAGTGGAATTCATTTAATACGCACTCTAAATTTCGCTATATAAGGGCTGAATTAAAGTCATCTGTCACCTTTCCTAGCGAAGCTTTGCTCAAATTTTGACCAAATTTTCCAAGTTCTCCGAATGCGACCAAACTTCATACAAGCCATCATCTGCATACTTTGAACCTAGATATGTGCTCTGAACTGCTGTTACTACCATCCAATTCTCATTTTCCACTATTTTTTTTGTTTCCATCACTTTTTATCCATTCCACCGCTTTTCTTACTTTTTAACCAACTTATACTATCACTGCTAACATGGCCTCCTCACCTTCTGACGACTCTAGCACCAAGTAGGTGATCTAGCACAAGATACCCTCAACCTCCCAGATTTGGCCCTTGCCTTCTGAAGCCCTGCTTAAACCATGGCTCCAAATTGTTGGCCCACTTCTTGAAGCAATGGGGTTCTACTCAACACTTTTTAACTCTGGCATCAACATGGGCCTCGCCCTTCATGCTTACGCTACCTGGGATGTGCAGAAGAAGCGCTTCCACTTCTTGTACCAGGGTACCACGTACAAGGTATGGATTAACACGGACTCGATGGTCATTGTCGGCATTATATCCAGTGGCCGCCAGCCCATCTCTCATCGTCAGGAAAAAGGCTTGATAAAACCTTTCATAGCCCAGACCTCACCTGAAATTTCAATCCAAACTAACAATGGGTACCTGATAGAGGCTATCACGGACCCAGTAATTCAGGTGGCTACATATCTGCTGAACAACTTTTTGGTTGTTTCAACATCTCGCAAGGATATAATCCAAATATATGAAGCAGAAAATACACACCTGGGGGCGGAGGTACAAGCCTTGCAAAGTGAAAAACTTGCCTGGTTAGTTCAACCTACACCTGACACAAGGCCACTATCTCAAGCAGAGATGAATCTCTTCTGCCATCAGGTGTCAGTCTATAGTCAAACTTTGAACAACTACCAGGCAGAGTTCGCGGGCCAGCGCAACTCAGGAGCTTGCCCAGACCAAAGAAGCCCTCAAGGCTTGTCAACAATTCATGGAGAATAAGACTTAACCAACCCCGGTGGTGATTCCAATGCCACCTCTCTTTGATGTTGCACAGACAAGTACGAGCTAAGACCAAGGCCAGCAGATAGCAGGGGCAATAAGTTAGGATTAGGGGTCAGGCAGACAAGACCAAGGACCTCCTGATACTGGAGCTGAGACACAAGACCGAGGCCAAGACACGGGTCCCAGCCTTAGGCACAAGGGAGGACAAGCCTCATCATCAAGAGGCTCACACACTATATCTGCCAGCTGGGCTTTCAGATGTCCCAAGTTCGTGAAAGAGAAAATCAACGAATTCTTATCCACGAGTCTTCAAGAAGAGGTTGGCAAATATCCTTCTCAGGGCAAACCATCAAGGAAAATGAGCTATAGGCACTCCCCGCCCTCTTACCACAACCTAAGTGGCATCAGTAGCTTTTCAAATGTGACCCTGCGGCCATCAGGGCTTATGTGACCAGTCCTCAGCAGCTTCGGGTAAATGCCCATTTCCTACCATGTCTACGACGAACCAAATGGGCAGAATACGGCACCCCAATGGACAAAATCACGCTCAACAACTGCAATTGACCAAAGATCAACTCTGAGCATGGCTAGACAATGGCTCTAGACACCCAAAGGGCTTTTAGCAAATTTTCCACGGAGTATTTCAATTGCCCAGATCCAACAGTCCACGTGGCAGCAACTTACGTCCGGGACTTGGAGTATCTGATGACCATCTAGGCCAAGTGAGATAATTTTCTCCCACCCATTTGTTTTGATCCGAATAAAGCATTGGCCTCAGATCGCATTGATCGATCGTTGATCCATCATTGATCGATCCAAGTTTGGACTCACATGAATCTTGTGAATTCTAATGTACTTTTTGTGGACCCTTGGATTAAGTTGGGTCCAAGATGAATGGTTAGGATCAATGTACATATTAGCCAATAGAATTTTGGGGCAAGAGCCTTCCCCATTTATAAAAAGGCACCGTTTGTACTCTATTGGGGATGCTTAATGAGAAGGAAGAGACTCTACTATTTTGAGAGCCAAAGCATCCTCATTTGCTAAGCACTCATGCTAATGTTATTGTTGTGATTTTCATTTGCTTTCCATTTTCTTGTTATTGTCTTAGTAGTTATGGTTTTTCCATTAGCATGCATCTTGAGCATTTGAGCTAACCTCCCTCTCCACTCTCTCTCTCTCTCTCTTTCTCTCTTTGCCTCTCCATCTCTTCTCTTCTTCTCTTCCTTTTTCACCCAAAACCATGTTGAATGCTAGTTTAGTGAGTAGAGTTAGTTGGGGTAGTGTTAGAGGAGAGTAGAGTTAAAGGAAAAAGTAGAAATCAACTAAAAGTAGCATCATAGCATAGTTAGGCTCTTATCCAAGTGTTCTAACCCTCTTTGATAGGCGGAAGGGCTGCTCACCGACTAAATCTATGACCCTACACATGTAGTGTTATGGGCATTCAGAATAGCTTATAAAGTTAGCACTAATCATACACCATTTCAACTTGTCTATGGTCAAGATGTACTTGTGCCAATTGAATTTTTGGTATGATCCTTATGCATAGCAGCAATGATACGGTTGGATGATGCGAAATCTTTACAAATGCATCATGAGGCTTTGCATAAACTTTGTGAAACCAGATTGATGGCAGTCCATGAACTAGCAACAGAGAAAGCTCATCGCAAGGCATGGCACGATTTTCACTTATACAAAAAAAACTAAAGGAAGGAGATCTAGCATTGATGTATAAGACCAAATTAATCAAAGAGAAACTGAAATTTACAAATGAAGAACCATACAAAGTGAAAGAAATACTCCATATGGACTAGTTATTTTGGAACAACTCGATGTAAGACAATTTGACGCCCCAGTGAATGACAGCCGACTATGCAAGTTTTGGTAGTCAATTCAACCAACATGATAAAAAATCTCTTCAGATTTTACTATTCTTGTTTTACAAATTTTGTTTTTTTATACTACTTGTTGATTCTTTTTTTGGAAAAGACAGTATGAAAAAAAAAATGATGAGCAAAAGCAAAAAAAGTCATCAGATAAAAAAAAAAGAAGGGAAAGTATTTTTAGAATCTGATTTATGTGATGGCTAGATCTACTCACGGGTGTAATATAGTGTAGAGAGGATTGTCCACCTTTTAAGAACCTATTAAAGCTTTCAAATGGAAATAAACAAACAAGAACAGGAGCACCAAGACTTTCCCAACTGGTGCTCAATACAGAAATAAAACTAGCTTGGCTAAGGCTTCCCAACTAGCCAAGATTAACAAAATAATAAGACCTTGCTAAGGCGGTACCCAACTAGCAAGAAGCTATGCACCTTTCCAAAGGGAACACAATTGAAATAGCAAGATAATCTTAAGAGAGAGCAATTAGCATAATCTCAAAAGTGTTATTTACATGGCAAATACCTCTCCTTTTATGGCAAGGAGCGTCTTCCATAAGTATCCACTAACTTATGGGACTAAATTATTTCTAGCCATTCTACAACTTCTAACTTAGGATTTGGAGGTTCAAAAAGTTTTAACTTAAGAAAACTTAAGACAAAGTTTCTAATCTTAAGTTTCTTAAGTCTAAGTTCTAAATCTAAGTTCAAGCTATTTTATTATTATTTTAAGCTTCTACTCATGGACTTACAAAACACATGCCATGGTGGAAGTTTATTGACAGATACTCATACGTGGGCTTACAAAACACATGTCACAGAGTTTTATTTCTTTCTTTTTATTTTTCTCTATGTTAGCACAGTTGCTAACATTATCCCCCTCCTTATTGGATTGGTGGTCCCACACCAATCGAAGCTTTTTCGTCCTGGATTTTTTGAGCTTCTTGGAGGCGAGAATATTGCTGTCGAAATTGGTAAGTTTTGTTGCTGATGCCCTCCATCATTTGCCACCGTAATTTGTTCACGAAGGGCATGGGTTTGTAGTAATGGAACATACCCTGTAGAAAATTGTGGGTTTTCCATAGCTCCACCATATCAACATGTAGGGCCGAAGTAAGGGCGGCGCGATAATAAAGTCTTGTTACGTTTATGTGGCCTTATTGCGTGCACAGTGGTTTATTGATATCAATGGCTATTGGGAAAAGCCCTCGATCCCAAAATCCTTTCAGTTCTGCCAAAAATGCTACCAGGCCGCAATTGTTCGCAAAATATCTGACGTTGTGATCCGGGTTGCCATGGTGCTTCTGGTAGAATACACGGCAGTTGGTGACCATGTCTTTGGCTAAGTTGCTGATATCGATGCTTGTGAGCTTGGGCCAAAATATCCGATTCTTGACCTTGGTGACAGGAAATGGTTTTCGCCTCACTACCAGATAATAATAGGGATCTGTACACATGCAGGAGGGTGCTTCGAGATATCGTGCCATGGAAGTCTTGCCCTGTAGGAAGAGCTGGTGGTGCCAAAGGGGTTGTGGACCCAAGAGTTTGACTGCTTCTTTATGGGATTTACACTGGTCCAGATATGGCAATATGTAGCCGCCGCATTTCTTTGTGGTTGGATATTGTTTGGAAAATTCTTGAGATGCACGCAACCCCTTGCTTGGTTCTATGGGCATGATTCTGTGTCGGATGGTTGGTGCTTCAGAGGCAATGGCATGCTGAATTTGTGGATCAGGTTCGGGGAAGAGAGGAGGGGAAGGGTTAGCTTTAGCAATTCTTTGTGATTCAGGAAAAAATTGGCATTGAATAAATGGGAGGTTAGTGGTGTCGATGGGGCTAGAAGTGAAGAAAAAAAAAAGATAATCTTGGGACTCGATACCACCAGAGCCTTGTGGATTGGTTGGTGCTTGGGCTCCTTGCCCCAGGGGTTGGGCTTGAAATGATGAGCCTTGAGTAACAGGTGGAGACTGCTAGAATCCAACTCCATCTCCACCATCGGATCCATCAAAGTGGTGCCCGAAATCATGGAACTAGGTGTGCTCTTCATGGACAGATGGTGGTGACTGGGCGGCTGCCTTTAACCATTCTTCCAGGGTGGCGATGTGCTGGTTTAAGGCCTCGACGGAAGCAGTGTATGATTGTTGGAGTTTAGTGTGTTGTTCGATCGTGGCTTTCAGCTTTTGGGCCAACATTTGATAGGCCACCACTGGAATTTGAGCTCCCTTAGAAATAGTTGGTGGTGCGACCAATTGTTGAAATCCACCAATACCAACTGTTCCTTCATAGCGGAACGTGCGGCTTGTGCATCTGCTATGGCCTCATCCATTTCTGATGTAATGTTATCAATGGCAGTCTGATCTGGAAAATAGACAATGCATACAAAAATATTATTGTAAGCTCATTTATGATAATAGATGAGTTGCAGTTATCTGTCAGACTTGCATAATCTGTGAATGATTTTATGGTGCTTGCTATCAGTAGATTATACTTTCGTTGTTTCTCAATCTTAGTTGATTAACATTATCTCCTACTTATAAAGTTTTCACATCAGATGTGTAGTGTCAATTTGTAGCTCATAGGAGGATAGATCGCAATATGAAGCAGTAGCTCCAATTGCATAGATCGACTCCATCTGAGCCTCACATCAATGAATTGTGATTTTCCAATCAATCGGATCCGCATCAGTGGTATCAGAGCACAATAATCCGATTCACAATAGACCAAACATTGGCCTAACATGAGAAGGAGAAGATTCTGTGAAGTTTTTAGCACGTGTGAACTTCACCACACACCCTACAAGATCTTACTGAGGTGTTGTGATTGCACAAGATTGATCAGAGAATAGTTTACTTGAAAAATATATGGCAAGAGCACAATGGCATACATCTGACTGAAAAATCTAACTTCTTACTATGAGAATTGAATGTCAGAAATAATTCTACGTGCTCAGTATGGGAAGACAAGCTTCTCTCGGGTACAGAGAGAAAATCAATGATAGAAAACTGGGTAGAGAAAGAATGAGTCCAAAACACCAAAATCTCATTATTCACAATATGGCAAAACATGCCAAGATTTCCTACATGAGAGAGACTCGAATTCCTACAGTGGAGTTGCATGGAAAGTCCACTTAACTGAGTTAATTCACCTACCAAAGATCCACATGTGTAACTGCATGCATGGACATTGCATGTACTATGCATGTCAACTCATAAAACTGCCTAGACATGTGTAGATCACAGAAACCACTTTGCATGTTGCATGCATTGATTGCATGTGGCTTTCATGCATACATAAAGACATTGCATGCTATCTAAACTTTTGCATGTCATCAAAATTGAATCTACCTAACCCAAACTCGACCTATTCTAGAAGGTTATGTGCTCAATTCAAATACTTTTATTTACAACATAGATTACAATGGAAATAACCATGGACATGGTCCAAAACTCAAGATAGGAAGATAATATTCTACTAATATTCACACTCCTCTTTAAAATTTATGCTCCTATCCAACATAGACTTCGAAATTAGGCCAAGATTAGACCTCATCTTGATAAAGACATTCTTGAGTAATGGCTTGGTGATAAGGAAGTCTTTAAACTTATTGGAAGTGTATTCTTCTCCACTATCACTTCAAAGCTTTCAACTTGAAAGAAAACTGCTTTTCTACATAAGCTTTGAAAGTAAGAAAAACATCATAAACCATGGCTTTAGAAGACAGCATATAGATCCAAGAATATCTTGTATAATCATCTACAAAGGAAACAAAGCAATTTGCTCCTCCTTTGCTCTTTGTTGATGAGAAATGAACATCAGAGTGCATGAGTTCAAATGGTTGCTTTGTTTTGATGCTTGATCTAGGAAAAGACCTTCTGTGTAATTTTGCCAGAACACAAGCTTCACAAGGTAGAAGCTCCTTTGATAGTGTCTTTGGTAGTCCAACAACTTTTCCTTCCTTGACCATAGATTGCATGGCTTTGAAATTGGGATGTCCCAATCTCTTATGCCACAGATCCTCCTGAAGGACCTTGGTCTCATAAGCAATATCTGAATTATTAGCACTCTCTCTAGAATCTAGTTTGTACAACTCTAAATCCTCTAGCAATTACTTCATTTTCTCTTGAGATTATACACTTTTCAACTTGAAACTTGACATCCAATCCACTATCAAACAACTGTCTTACACTAATGAGATTCCTGATTAGTCTAGGTACATAAGTACATCATGCAAGCAAAAAGATTTTGATGATGATGCATGCAGTGGAATACTACCTATTCTTTCAATTCTACACTCTACATCATTAGCAGTATAGATTGGTCTTTTTGCACCTAGATATGGCATGAGACTAGTGAAAGAGTTTCTAGAACTAGGCATATGGGAACTAGCCCCACTATCTATCCACCAGACTTCTTCATTCTTGAAAGGAAAAGATGAAAAAGTAGACATTAATAATGAATCCTCTCTTTCTCTCTCAGCATCCTCACACTCATCCTCATTAGTAAGGTTAGCTTTCTTAGATTGCTTCTTCTTCTTGAAACAGTTTGATGCATAGTGTCCTTTCTTGCCACAGAAAAAACACTTGACCTTTGATAGCTTTTTCTTGCCATTGGATGTTGCAGCTTGTGAGGACTGATCCTCACCACCTTCTTTGGCTTTGTCCTTCTTGAAGTGTTGTTGTCCTTTGCCCTTGCCTCTTGACTTGTCTCTAATGAAGAGTGCTTTGTCACCTCCACCATCTTTCAATGAAATTTTGTTGATCCTCAACATCTTGTTCTCTTGCCTGCTTTCTTCAACAATGAGAACACCTTGCAGTGTCTCCAAGGATGGAAGATCCTCTCTAACAGCATAAGTATGCACAATATTGTCATACTCATCTCTAAGCCCATTTAGGACTACTTGAACAAGTTCAGTGATCTTAAGAGCATCTCCAATACCAGCTAACTCTTGGTGAAGATCCTTTACTCTCATTACATATGATAAAGCACTCTCATCTACTCTCTGATAACTTAGAAAGATTTGGTTTCTAAGTGTAAGCAATCTAGAAGTATTCTTGATTTCATAGATTGTTTTTAGAGTATCCCAAGCTTCCTTGGCAGTGGTGCATGTACTGATCTCTCTTTACACTTCATTGGTTACATTCATTTTTATGAAATGAAGGGCAATTATGGTTCTTTTGTGAAATGTTGCAGCTTCATTAGTAGGTGCAGCAGGTACTTCTTCAACTCCACTCACAATGTCCATTACATCCTGTAGAATCAATAATGATTCCATTCTAATCTTCCACATTGCATAATTGGAAGATGTTAATCTCTCATTGTGCTCCAAGAAATGTGAACCAGATGAAGACATCTTCTCTATGAGAAATTCTAGTAATGACAAAGATGGAGTTGAAAGATGTTGCTTGCTATCTCAACCTAGGATCTAACACTGATGATGTTGATCCAACCTATGAAATCTAGCAACAGATTGTGAGAACAAATTCCCAACACAGAATATCAATCTATCTTGAATTTTGATCTTGCTTCAATCACAAAAAAGATGCACACACAAGTAAGAAGTCTATCTCTCCCACAAGTTTCAAAGAACTAAAAAGCTCTCTAGAAACTTACTTTCAACTCAAACACAGTAATTTGTGTGAAATGAAAAGTCTAAGACCTCAGAATACTCACTTCTATCCAGTTCTACTTGATTCATAGTGAAAATTGATGAAAATGGTGAAAAGAACTGATGTGTGCTCACTTTGGCATATCCCACAAGTTGAGTACTCTCTCAAACTACCTGATTGCCTAAAACTCTTCTAAAAACAAATCAAATTGATTTAGAAACTCGAGCAACACATTATACTCTTCAATACCTATCTAACAAGCTATAGAGCATCAACTTTGGATCAATCCTTGAGAAGCAACATTCAATTAATGAAAGCTAATTTCACACGTGTGAGCTCTCTGTCCGTACAAGGCTCTGCTAGAGTAGATCAGGCTCATTTTGATCCACTTATGATCCACAAATAGCTTGTCTCTCAGCGAGTTTGAAACCCTCTCCCAAATCCGAGTTCCTGAAAGCAAAAGCACTGTTGATCTGATGTATACACCCTCACCTCTTCAAAGCATGAAGCTCTAATACCATGTGAAGTTTTTAGCATGTGTGAACTTCACCACACACCCTACAAAATCTTATTGAGGTGTTGTGATTGCACAAGATTGATCAAAGAATAGTATACTTGAGAAATCTATGGCAAGAGCACAATGGCATACATCTGACTAAAAAAACTAACTTCTTACTATGAGAATTGAATGTCAGAAATGATTCTAAGTCCTCAGTATGGGAAAAATAGGCTGCTCTCGGGTAAAGAGAGAAAATCAATGATAGAAAACTCGGGTAGAGAGAGAATGAGTCCAAAACACCAAATTATTCACAATATGGCAAAACATGCCAAGATTTTCCTACATGAGAGAGACTCGAATTCCTATAGTGGAGTTGCATGGAAAGTCCACTTAACTGAGTTAACTCACCTACCAAAGATCCACATGTGTAACTGCATGCATGGATGTTGCATGTACTGCATGTCAACTCATAAATCAGCTTAGACATGTGTAGATCACAGAAACCACTTTGCATGTTGCATGCACTGATTGCATGTGGCTTGCATGCATATAGAAAGACATTGCATGCCATCTAAACTTTTGCATGTCATCGAAATTGAATCTACCTAACCCAAACTCAACCTATTCTAGAAGGTTATGTGCTCAATTCACATAGCTTTTATGTACAACATAGATTACAATGGAAATAACCATGGACATGGTCCAAAAATTGAGATAAAAAGATAATATTTTACTAATCTTCACAGATCCAAATATGAAAAATGTTCTACCAATTCCATTAAAAAATGTTCCCATATGTACATTACATGTTGAGGTTCGTATTATTGAAAAACTAATTTATCTACATATTCTCCTTGCATGGAATACAAAACTAGAGTCTGTGGCTAAAGTAGTTATAAAGAGATTGGAAGAAGTTCTTTCAGAGGCAGGATTACATAAAGGGAATATCATCATTGAAAAAAGTGAGAGACTCTCTAGAAAAAAGGAAATGTTCCTAATAAGCCATCAATTGGAGGTGCTAAAGCAAGAAGATTCTTATCCAATCATACATGCAAAGAATCTAGTGTCAGATACGGAATTTGAAAAGAAATTGTTCAAGCCACATGAACATTGGAAGTAAGTAATCGAGTGGAAAAGGGACAAGTGTGGAACAACTTAGACAAACTCATATGTGTTATCAAGAAAGAAAACCTATCATCAGAAGATATGAGGACTTTGCAAAATCATTGCACCACATTTGTAAAATTTGTATATGATTATTGGGGAAAAGACAACATCACACAAAATTACATGATACTGATCTATTTCATTATATGGTACTTATCTCATGCATTTTATATATTTTTACTGATGTTACTTATTTCAAGTCTTATTTGTAGCACATCTTTCTTCATCATGCAACTTATTTTGCAAAGGAATATGAGAGCTTAAGTATCTAGTCATCACAAGGCATGAAAAAATCGCATTGGCAAGCAAGAGGAGCATTTCATAGAGCTACAAATCATGGCAGACACAATTCAAAAAATAACTATTTAGTTCAACTTTTTCACTGGTTTTACAGAAGAGCACAATTTAGATATCAATCTAAAAACTCACCAAATGTTATGATTTTTCATAAGGCATTCAAATTCATAACAAAAGAGAAATCCTTGTAATATATCAATAATCTATTACAGAATATTGATTAATTTTCATGATCATCCTCTTCAAGATTCAGACGGATGGTATTGTCATGAAGGAACAATCTCCTTTCATATGGATCCAAAAATTCTAAAATTTTTCTTTTACTCATATTTATGTAACATGAATAAAGGGCCATTGCAGATGATCTTTTTGTAGTATCATTGGGAGTTTAACCTAATATTTTAATGGCCAAATCCCTTTTCACAAAAACTATTTTATATGTTCCTCTGGCATAAGTATGGCCTCCTAAACAAACAGATAATGACCTTTCTTCATCATGCAACTTATTTTGCAAAGGAATATGGGAGCTTCGGTATCTTGTCATTACAAGGCATGGAAAAATTACATTGGCAAAGCAAGAGGAGCATCTCCTAGAGCTACAAATCATGGCAGACACAATTAAATAAATAAATATTTAGTTCAACTTTTTCAGTGGTTTTACAAAAGAGCACAATTTAGATATCAAGCTAAAAACTCACCAAATGCTATGATTTTTCGTCAAACATTCAAATTCATAACAAAAAGGAGATCCTTGTAATATATCAATAATCTATTACAGAACATTGTTTAATTTCATGATCATCCTATTCAAGATTCAGACGGATGATATTGTCATGAAGGAATAATCTCCTTTTATATGAAATATCCAAAAAATTTAAATCTTTCCTTTTACTCGTATCTGTGTAACCCGAATAAAGGGCCATTGTAGATGGTCTTTTTGTAGTATCATTAGGAGTGTAATCCAATATTTTAATGGCCAAATCTCTTTTCACAAAAGGTATTTTATATGTTCCTTTGGCATAAGTATGGCCTCCTAAACAAACAGATAATGACTTGATGGCCATAATGATAGTGGCAACATATAGATTAAAAGATGAATGATATATACAAATCTCATTATTTTGAAAGTTTTTCAAATAATGAGATAGAGACACATTCTTTCTCCCAGTTGATACACCTCGGAGGCCTCCATGTCTCATACCAAAGGCATCTAGTTCAATAGCATCTTGTAAAAGAGTCAATAAAATAAATCTAGAATGATAGATAACAATACAACCTCAAACTTCAATAGTTTTTTGAAAAAATGAAATTGCACAATATCAATACTCTACGCTGTCCGAGGGGATATACTGAGTCCTTGGAGGATATTTTTTTTGGAACTCCAAATAGTCCTCCTCAGTAGGCAAAGTTTCTTCATAGGCTTTCGATTTTTCAATTTTTTTTAAAATTTTGAAGCAGAGTGATGCAATGCGACACAAATTTCAGTTGCTCTGATACCACTATTGTGAAAATGAACTCGGATGGAATTCGATTCTGTCTGTCAGCTACTGTTTGCTAGATCAGATCTACAATTTTCCAGACACTATTGACCTACGTTATAATTCGTTTAAGCATTCGACAAGGATGAACCAATGTGCGGGATAAAAAATAAACAATTGAACATGTATAGACAACAATTAGACATCAAAGCATTCGATATCATTCAAGATAAGAAAACCATCTACATAACATCTACTATATTATCAGTGAATTTCTTTCTTGAGTATTGTGTGACAAACCCACCCAACGCGTCGACGTAAGAGAAGCTATGTCTCTCACGAATAATGTCAGATCATTTCGCTTACTAGCAGACTTCTTGGATGTCGGCGTAGCAATACTATGCTTAGCTCAGGTTGACACTCAACCAATTGACAATCTAACCAATTCTCTCATCTTCAGTCTGCTTATATGGATGGAGAGAGAAAGGGTCTAATCTAATCTCTGATTACAAGAACGGTTGATTAAGCACATTCTAATGGCATTCAGATTGCCTTTAGCATCATCCGTAGAGGAGGATGTCCTCCTGGTACTTCTTGATTTCCTTTGTACTTGGAGTGTGAAGGTTCTTCATCTTTCAGTCTTCGAGTGTTGTTCGGCTTCGTGTTTTGTTCAAGCTTTGCCTTCGCCTCTGAGCTCCTTCCGTCTTCGAACATTTGACCTTCGTGGTATTCTCCTGCGTGCCTTGTTCGGCTAAAACAATTATGTGGTGGTTGTGACCTAAGGTAGTTTTCTGCCTGTGGGCAATTCCTTTGTATTTCTACAGATACGAAGACCTACTGGTCCTTTCCGTGTATTTTTGCAAACATTAGCTTGAAAGCTAGCAAAGCTTCGTGGCTAAAAGCATTTTGTTTTTTCAATTATGGCCTCCATTGCCTCCTTGCCAGATTTCCAATTGCCATTTTTATCATAATGTATCTTACTTTCAAGATCACTATATGTGTAATCAATAATGTCAAAAAAATTTGATAAATGTTGTGCAAAAATTGAGAGGACTTCATCCTCTCTCATATTCTATATCATTAAAAGAAATATAACTGTCATTATTTATAAAACATACGGGAACATCGAGTAGGGGTTGTAGTTGGAAGTGAGTCAGAGAGGATTATAGAATGAGAGAGAGTTTGCTCATAATTTGAAACCATGGATGCTTCAGCTTCAAACCCTATATCAATATATACTTCATCTACATCATCTGGAGCAGATGCAAATGCTTCAATCATGGAAACAGTAGAAGATCCAACAGAGTCAACATCTGTAATTTCTACAAATATATAAAAGACAAACACCATACCTTTGATTAGAAGACGACATTTTCTTTTGTGGATATCACAATATATATTTCTCTTAAAATGTTCATGCAGGTTAGCGTACTTTCTATCATGTTTGTGCTTACAAAAAGGTTGGGAATGTACAAGATCATGAAAATGAATGAAACAAAAACTATTTCTATCCCTAATAGAAGTAGTAATAATTTGAGAAAAATTATCAAGAAGAGAAAGTAAATTATAACGATTCTCATAAAGTAGCTTATCGAAAACAAAAGGTGCAAAAAAATAGTGAAAAATACTTCAATTTCTCATATGGAATGTCACTAGCATTCAAAAAATCCAATAGTTTGTGGTTTGAGGACCTTGATGAACTAGCCATATTGAACCTGATATCAGTTTAGCATGCATAAATGATTCCAGTCGGGGACGCTTGAACAAAACACACGTTGAGTAAGGTATTTCGTTCTAAAGAGGCTGATATCGGTTCAGCGCGCGATAATGAGAAATGAATGGTCATAAGATGAAGGTGCACAATGATTCGATATTGCAAGAGAAAGCTTGAAAACAAAATCACAAAGGAGTTATGAAAAAATGGTCACGAAATTTCAGTGAGTTAGGTGGTGCCCATATTTATAGCCCTTCCATGTTAATCACATTTATACATTTGTTAAGAAATCAATAGAAGTCTGGGGCCTATATTTGTCGACAATCAGATAGATACAACATTGTAGCTGCATCAGAAAACCATAAATGGTCTATCATTAGCCTTTTGAAATATCATTAGCCTAGACCCACCAATATTTATTAAAATATTGAAGCATTAATGGTCGCCATAATCTGTGCCTTCCCAACGTTCACGAGGCTCATGCTCCCATACATAACCAAGTAAGTGTATGCTTTTCAGATTTTATTAAGATGATTTTTTTATATGAATTGTGATTTTACATGCATTCTAAAAAACATATTGGTTTATGATTGCAGTTCTCACTGGAGTTTATATGTGTTATCTTTATATGTCAATGATGAGGGTGTGAGTAATCCAATTTGTATAAAGATGAACTCTATTACACACACTCACAAAATATTGAAGAGCCATATCAAGAAGTACTGGAACTCTTTCCAACACCAGGTGCAATATCCTATATAAAGCTCAAAATGGTTGATGTAGAGGTAAAATTTATTCAATATCAGTTTGACGCGCGCTTGTAGTGTTTGTAGATTTCCATATCATATCGTGCGCATTGATCCAATATTTCATTAATTTTTATTTGATATTGGTTCAACACGCGCTTGTAGCCTTTGTAGATTCCCATATTATCTCGTGGACGTTGATCCGATATTCCATTAACTTAAAATTTTATTTTCTAACTTTCGTATATATTTGAACACTGCAGTCCTCCTAGCAGCTTGATTATGTTAGCTGTGGGTGGTATAGGGTGTACAATGCGAACTATTTTTTTAATTAGCCTGCACTACAAGATAAGCTTCTAAATTTGCTAGAGGTAATCTATTAATTCAGAATCACAATCAGATATTCATAATTCTCAATAACTTATTCTTGATGAAGAACATGTACTTGTGTTTTTGTTTTTTGCAGTTCAAATGCCCTTAGATCTCCCCAATGGAGATAATGCATTTTTGGCAGAAGACAATAAAACTTGTTATCAAAAATTCATCTCCAGTTGCAATTACAGAGTGTTCTCGACCAAAGTTATTTCCAACTGGAGAAATGGATTTAGAGATTATAGAACAGAAAGACCCTCGGCTTGAACAATGAACTCAAGTTGAGTGGTTCATATATTATCAAACACGATGTATACAAAAAATTATATGACATAATACAAAATTACATTGTTCAAATTCTATGGATCTTCAATTTCGATGGATGTTTCTATGTCTTTGCATTTTATATGCTCTTCCTCAACATTTTATATGTCTTTGCAACATGTCTAGTTTTAATCAAACGTGATTGAGACCAACAATGTTTTCAAATGCCACTAGGATGCCACCTAAGGAGCTCTCTTGCTTATTTAAGAGACTCCCTCTTTGTGAAGAGGAGCTTTTTGTGAAATGTACCTACTCCATGCTGAAATGAGAAGAGCCTCCATGAGTTCTGGTGCATCTATTGAGCTCCTTGATCATGCTTGTTTCTTGAGTGAATGCATTCATGATCTTGCCCTTCCCTCCTTTGTGTGTGGTTGTGGTTCGTAGAGTGGAATAGATGTCTTGCTTTCCTATAGTGGATTAGATTTCATTTCTTGTTGGTGGATTAATGTAGGAATTAGCATTTAGGTAAACTAAATAGACTGGGTTTGTGGTGTAGTTCTTGCATATTATCTTACAACTCTGTTCTTGATGTTCTTGGGATGTCCAAGAATCAAAAGACTAGTTGGTTTCTTGATTCTTGGACTTCTAGAATGCTATAGTTTAGTTTTTTGTTTTTGTTTTGTGGATTTATACAAGTTTAGTAGTGTTTAGGATCTGATTTTGGTTCGTTTTTGCAACATTAGAGTAGGATTTCAGTCATTGTTCAACGATTTTGCATGCTGATTTGATGGTTGAATGTTTTGGCATGTATACTTGACTGATTGTGGTCGTTTATGCATATGCTTCAGTGCAAGAGTGACAAACCTGAGTGTCCTCTAATAGGTAGAACAATACTACAACGTTAATCAATCCATTCTGCCTAGTTTGGGCATTGTAATAACAAGAACACATCTAATAAATGCCCATGAAGCCTGATAACAGGCATAATCAACCTCAAAATTGTTCTAAAACACGAAAAAGAACAAGAACACGAGAAAGAAATGGACAAACCAATAGATTTTGAAATAGAAAATCTGTAAACATTTGGAACATTGCCGCTTGTCCCACTGACATTCTGAAATGCTACATGCTGCAACACTACCTTTGATCGGATCCATACAAGCAATTTGAAACATTTCCAGATCCATTTATTGCTCATAACGACTTGCACTCACCCTCCACACACACCCTCCTTCGCATCACCATCTCAGTCATCTCTCTTTCTCTCCCAACTTAGCCGAGTCATTCACATTCCAACTCAACTGAATCATTCGCGTTCGATCTCAATTGAGCCGCCTCTCCATTACCATCTCGCACCACGCAGGTGCTTACCAAAAAAAAAAACAAAAAAACAAAAAAACAGTCAGATTTTGCCCGCGTCTGCACTTCAACTCTCAACCGATGACTTTTGTCAGATCTCGACCAAAGCAATTCAGTCAAATCTCGAATGAAGTGTCTCCAATTCCAATCTCGATCGGGCCATTCTTTTGAAATCTCAGCTGCACCACTCTTGTATGCTCTCAACGGAGGCTAAGAATTTCATCAGGTTCCTAAACCCATCATATGTCGATCGGATAACCAATGTCAAATTTCAACCGGATCTCGACCGACGTCTTCTTTGAGATCTCCACCGGCGACTTCTGTCAAATCTCGACCGACGACTTCTGTCAGATCTCGATCGGAGACTTTTGTCAGATCTCGACCGAAGGTTTCCTTCACCATCTCGATCGGACCGGATCAAGGCCAAACCACATTACTTTTGAGATTTTTTCTAGTCTTTTTTGTATTCTTTTCATGTTTTTTTGTGCTTTTTTCTAGTTTTTTTTCGTGTTTTTTCTGAGTTTTTTCGTGTATTTTTGTATATTTTTCTAAATTTTTTAGTGTATTTTCTAGTTTTTTCATGTTTTTTTTGAGTTTTTTTGTATTTTTTTCACGTTTTTTCCTATCTTTTTTGTGTTTTCTCTGAGCTTTTTTGTGTTTTCTTTGAGATTTTTCATATTTCTTCGAGTTTTTCGTGTTTTTTTTTTATTCTTTTCATATTTTTTTTGCGTTTTTATTATGTTTTCTCTGAACGTTCAAATCTCGACCGGAGCTCTTCACTCAGATCTCAACCGGAGCATTCCATTCGAATCTCGACCGGAGACTTCTGTCAGATCTTGACCGGAAGCTTTGCGTCAGATCTCGACTGACGGGTTCTGATTTAGATCTCGACTGAAGGACGTAATCAGATCTCGACCAAGACAATTCGATCAATTCTCGACCGGATCACTTAACTCCAATCTCGACTGGTTCGAGATCTCTGATTGCAATTTTGAACGCACCACCATCTCCCCAGAGCCTTCGAATCTGAAAAAAAAAAAACCAAAAAAAAAAAAAATTCGATAACACTTTTTTTGAGTTTTTTCACGTTTTCTTCTTGTTTTTTCGAGATCTTTTCTAGTTTTCTTCGTCACTTTATCTTTCTTTTTCACGACTTTTTTTTTTTTAAGTTTTTTGTGACTTCTTTTATTTTAAGTTTTCTTCGCGACTTCATTATTTTTCGAGCCTTTCTCTTTTTTTTTTCATTTTTTCACGTCGTTTCGTTTTCTAGTTTTGTTTGTCAATTTTTCTAATTTCTTTCGTGCGCGTCTCTATTTTTTGTGTGTCTCCATTTTCGAGATTTCTTCTTGTCTTTTTGAGGTTTTTCGAGTTTCTTTCATGCTGTTTTTCGAGTTTCTTTCGTGTCTCTTTCCATTTTTTGATATTTGTTCGTGAATTGTTTGAGAATTTTTTTTAGATTTTTTTTTTCTAGATCTGTTCGAGATTTTTTCTATAGTTGTTCTATATTTGTTCTGAGTTTTTTCTAGCCTATTCACATTTTTTGAGCCTTTTCGACCGTGAACCTACAAATAAGTGAGCTCCTCACCTAGCAAGTGGTGGTCAAAGCTTGACATTGCAAGGGTCCAAGGCTACAACTGTAGAACTATTAGTTCCTTCACCCTTCCACCAAGCTTTCATCATGCTTCCTTACCGTTACAAAATTGTCCATCCAAATCTGTTCCTACCAACAAGTTTTTGATGATAAGTCCATCTCCTTGAGACCGATAATCGAAGTTTGTGCAACCTGCAAAATGAATGTTTTTCTTAAGATTGGAATCTCAACTGAGAGAAGAACCACGGAAACACCCAGAAGCAAATGGAGGATATAGACCTCTTAGAAGTTAGAATCTGTCCAGAAATTAAAAGTGAAACCATCCATGGTAGATGCAACGAGAGAAAGAGACATGAGGAAAGCACTCGAGCATGCAAGTTGTGAAGCTGTTGGGAGCTCTCCAAATTTTGAAAATGTTAACCACTTACAATAAACACTTGGTTTTATGTAAGCGAACAAGGATCTACACTTTGCCAAGTGACAATAGAGTGACATCATTCATATGAGTTGCAATGCTTCCTGCAACACATTAGGGGTGGGATGATGTTGGCTGATTCTAACGAATTCCCAAGATGTTCGGCTAGAGCTACCCAAGAGCACCTCTCACCTTAGACCGAGGAGGTCTCTGAGAAGATGAGACAAACAAAGACTGAGAGCCGAGTATGAGAGCCGAGGAATGCTAGTCAGTACTATTAAGTAGAAACTATGTAAGCCTCATGGTGAATCCCGGAAGATGGAATGACTATGTAAGAACTAGTATCTCTAGGCAAAGTAATAAATGCAAGTAGACCCCTCTTTAAGAAAGTAGAGTGAGCCACCTTTTGATAGTGACCTCTAGTGGAGAGCATTATTCCACTTGTAATTTGTGTAATGTGGAAATGCCACTAGGATGTCACCTAAGGAGCTCTCTTGCTTATTTAAGAGACTCCCTCTTTGTGAAGAGGAGCTTTTTGTGAAATGTACCTACTCCATGCTGAAATGAGAAGAGCCTCCACGAGTTTTGGTGCATCCGTTGAGCTCCTTGATCGTGCTTGTTTCTTGAGTGAATGCATTCATGATCTTGCCCTTCCCTCCCTTTGTGTGTGGTTGTGGTTCGTAGAGTGGAATAGATGTCCTACTTTCCTATAGTGGATTAGATTTCATTTCTTGTTGGTGGATTAATGTAGGAATTAGCATTCAGGTAAACTAAATAGACTGGGTTTGTGGTGTAGTTCTTGCATATTATCTTACAACCCTGTTCTTGATGTTCTTGGGATGTCCAAGAATCAAAAGACTGGTTGGTTTCTTGATTCTTGGACTTCTAAAATGCTATAGTTTAGTTTTTTGTTTTTTGTTTTGTGGATTTATACAAGTTTAGTAGTGTTTAGGATCTGATTTCAGTTCATTTTTGCAGCATTAGAGTAGGATTTCAGTCACTGTTCAACGATTTTGCATGCTGATTTGATGGTTGAACATTTTGCCATGCATGCTTGACTGATTGTGGTCGTTTATGCATGTGCTTCAGTGCAAGAGTGACAAACCTGAGTGTCCTCTGACAGGCAGGACAATACTACAATGTTTATTAGTCCATTTTGTCTGGTTTCGGCATTGTAATAACAAGAACACATCTAATGAATGCCCACGAAGCCTGATAACAGGCATAATCAACCTCAAATCTGTTCTAAAACACGAAAAAGAACAAGAACACGAGAAAGACACAAAAAAACCAACAAATTTTGAAGTACAGAATCTATAAACAATCTTCCACAGACTAGTTTTTGCTTCAAACTCACAAAAGCAGAAGAGTTCAAGCGATTCGAATGAAGACGAAACTCCGTCTGAGATTTCAAGCAAAGCTCGAGCAGCTGCAGTAGGCGACACTGGGGCAGCTCACGAACAAGAAGATGAACCTGACAACCTGTCCCAGTGGTTCAGCACCATGACCGAGAGAGCGAAGAATCTGGTTGCTGAAATTTATGAATTTGATAAATATCATTAGAAGACCACCATGGCCTCTTTCTCTTTCTACCCGGGAGCAAGGTGCTTGGATTCGGTTCTCTTAGTGAGAAGGAAACAATGCATGAAAGCATCTATAGTGTCTCCCATTGAATGTTGTTATATATTGAAATTTATTATAATGATTAGCTATATACAATTTACATTTGTGTAGATGAGTGTACAAAGAGATGGCGTGGATTCCTTGATTCTGTAGCAATAGCTCCATCAATATCCATAGCAATGGTAGTATATGCGTCCTTCTGTGAAGTTGCACCATCAACTTCCATAACAGTTGTAGCTACTACTTGGATTGGTGGCGCAACTGCTGCTATGGTGGTTGTGGCAAGTGTGGTCAGGAGACTAGATAGGTCGACTGGTGTTGTTGGCAACAGTCTTACCATTAGCAGACTTTTCTCCTCATCGCGTAAGATTCCAAAATGCTCACACAGGCGCAAAATGTGCACTCCTATTGCCAAAAAATTTTGGTTCTTAATCCACCTCAAAAATGCCTTGTAGGCGATGATTTCGAAACATACAGGATTGTCGGCTAGAGAATCCAATAAATATCCAAAATTTTGCACCAAAATGGTAGCATCCGCATTTGTCAAAAAGATAACTTGACAAGCATATTTACAAAACAGTTTCAACATGGCATCCTTGATCATAGATATTTTGCAGTCCTTGGTGGGTATGAAACAATTGCTCAGGAAGTATCTATTTTTGTCACTTGCGTCTCTGCGTGTAGAAATAATATTACCATCGAGTGGTAATCCCAAAGCAGTGGAGAACACTTCTTCTAAAATGGTGATGAACTTGCCTTGCACATGAACTTTAAAATCCAGTTCAGATACTGAGTGGATGGAATAAATAAACTCAGTACTGACTTCAGACAGAATGACTAAAGGTTCCACTTTCAAGCTTCCCAACCTGCATTGATCTAGAAGAGACTAAATTGATGCTAGGCGGATTCATGTGCGTGCTTTCCAGATAATAGTAGAGCTTGATCCTGAAGCTATTTGGTCAAATAATAGATGAAAGCTCCAAAAATTGCAACAGTTTGTGATAGAAGGCTTGATCGCAAAGATAGTGATCACAAGTAAAAGTAAGAAAGCATAAAAAATGCAAGAAGAAAGTGTGAGGAGGAAAATAGAAAATGACTATGTTATGCAGTGGAAGTGTGGAGAGGATGATGACATGTCATGATGTCGTATTGTGTCATTTAAAAAATGTGTACCACGATCACTTACTAATTCGAGAGGACAACCATATCTTGTGATTATAGATTTGAATAAGAATGTTGCGACAGTTTTCGCGTCGTTTCATTTCGTCACTTCTGCTTCTACGTTCTTCGTGGCATAATCTATTGCAACCAGAATATAACGACACTTAGTGTGTCAAGTCACAAGCTTGATTGGACCGACAAAGCCAATTTCCAACTTTTCAAATGGTGCAAGAGGCAGGATTAGTGTCAACGGCCAATTCATTGCTTTTGTTGATTTTCTAGATCTATGGCATGGATCACACGATCATATATAATTCGATACATCCTTGAACATAGTTGGCCACCAATACTTGGCAGTCAATATTTTATTAACAGGGTTATTTAAAGCAAAGTGTCTGTCAGCATCTTCTGATGTAAGACTTGTACAACTTTTTTAATATCTTCAGTTTCAAGACATCTTCTTAATTGATGATCAGCACCAAGCTTGTATAGGACATTGTTAATAATAGTATAAGGTGCTACCTTATATTGAAAAACTGTCTTTTTCTCCAAATCATATCCATCCGTATATATCTGATCCTTAAGATAGGTAATGATATCAGAATATAACGAATTCGTAGATGAAATTTGGAATAAATTTTCATTTGGAAAATCATCATTAATTGGTTTTTCAACTTTTTTCATGCTGAGTTGCGATAAATAATCAACATTCGTATGATATTTTCCTTGGCGAAGTTCTACTTGATAAGTGAATTCTTGCAGAAGTAGAACCCATCGAGCAATTTGTCCTGATAAATTTGGTTTATTCACGAGATACTCTAGAGCATAGTGATCAACATGAAAAATGAAAGCATATCCCAACAAGTAATGTCGAAATTTCTTAACCGAGTGCTTCCCTTTCTGTGTCCGAATAATTCTTCTCCGAGTCACTTAGCTGTCGACTTGCATAGTATATGGGATGGTCTTTCTTCTTATCATCCTTCTGGCTCAAATAAACGCCAATAGCGAATGCAGAAACATCGACATAACTATGAAATAGAATAGCCCAATTTGGTGGTCTCAGAATAGGAGCATTGATCAACCTCTACTGAAGTTCTTCAAACACTTTCTGATGTTCATTCATCCACAAGCATTCCACTTGTTTCTTAAGTAGATGTGTAAGAGCAGCATCAATAGAGACATGATTATGGATAAATCTCCGATAGTAGCCAACATGTCCTAAGAAGCTCTTAGTTTACGTAGATTTGTTGTTATCAGGAGGTTCTTTATAAGCCCGACTTTATCTTTATCGACCTCTATTCCTCTGTTTGATATTCTGTGTCCAAGTAAAATTCCTTCTTTCATACCGAAAAAACATTTTTCTGGGTGGAGCGATAAACAAGTATCTCGGCACCGTTGCAATGTAAGTTTCAATTTCTGTAGATGTGTTTTTACATCACTATAAACACAAAAATCATCAATAAAAATTTCCAGAAAAGTTCTTAGGAAGGCAGCAAAAATTAATATCATAATTTGATGAACAATTGTTGGTGCATTGCAAATACCAAAGGGCAATTTGTTGTAGGCATAAGTGCCCCAATCTGTAGTAAACGTGGTCTTTGAACGATCCTCCTTTCTTACTCCAACCTGATTATAACCAAAGATACCGTCACAGAAACTGTAACATTTTTGACCAACAACCTGATCTAAGATAGAATCAATGAAGGGTAAAGGATGATGATCCTTCCTTGTGGCAGCATTAAGCTTTCTAAAATCCTGGCATATTCAATTTTGTCCGTCTTCTTTGGAACAACAACAATGGGAGACACCCATTCACTACTTAAGATGGGATAAATAATGTCTGTCTTAAGGTGCTTGTTGAGAGATCAATACGTTGTTCTCCAAATTCAGCAAGTATTCCTTTCAAATTTTTGAGTGACCAAGCAAATACATCTTGGTACTCCTTCAGCAATTCTGTGAATTTAGCTAACTCCGTTTCTCCAAGTGATTTTGAAACATGCACAAATCTACCAGGTCCAAGTTCAATTAGTTTAGTAGAATCTGGTAGAATAATATCTTCTATCATACTGGCCTTGGTATGGCCATGAATTTCGCGCATGGTTGACTCCATAGATATATTCTTGTCGTCAGTCTAGTTCTTATTACCAAATTTTTGTTCAGATTCGTCAAATTCATCACTTGAATCTTCATCAGACTCTTCAGAGTTCGTGACTGCAAACCATCCGCTTCAACATTGCAGGCATCGAAGAATTCTTCTTCGCTAGTATTCTCATAGCATTTGAAATATTGCACTTCGATGTCAGATGTATTTGAAAAAATATTTAATGCATAAGAAGAATCTTCTGATGTAAAACTGGTGTCAGACAAAGGAGTTTCACCTTCATATTTGTCAAGACTCCAGGTGATTATTCGTTCTGCTAGCTTACCTCAATTATCGGTCTCACTAGTTTGAAATCTCAATTCTCTGGACTTCCAGTGAACACTTGCATTCGATTGATAAAGCCATGGCCTTCCAATCAATACAAAATAAGATGACAAACCAAGTGATTTGATAACTATAAAATTCATTGTAAAAGGCTTGGCTTGAATGTAAACAGTGATATCTTTCAATTCTCCAACAGGCTTTCGTCGAGTCGAATATGCTAATTTGATATTTTACTATGTTGGTCGAATGTCAGTCAACCCCAAAGAATGAGCTGTGTCTTCTGTTATTATGTTCGCGCTTGAACTAGAGTCTATCGGCACTTTTTCAATCAAGCATCCAACAATGGTAACATAAATTTTTGGTGGTTTGTAATTCAGTATTGATAATTTCTTTCGCCTCTACTAAGATGTCTTTTGCAAATAATCTTGCAACATTACGGTCATAGTCAGGGTCGTCTTTAAGATCTTCTTTGGTTGTAGATTTGTTCATTGACTTGCTCAAAGATTTCTTCTTCAAAGAGTTTCTACGCTTCATTGAAGAAGATATTGATTCAGGTTTCGAAGAACCTTTGCTTCTTGTGGTGACTTTGAATAGCTTTTCTACATCACTTTGGCCAGGACTGGAATTTTCCTTCAATAAGATCAATTTTTTGCACAACAACATCAGTCGAAGCTTTTGCTTTCGAGTCTGCAACAGCTGGTGTTGCTACATACTGGTACTTAGGTTGCGGCTTCTACGGTTGAGGGCAATCAAGATACTTGTGGCCAGACTCCCTTCAGTTCAAACATAGTGGTACATATCCAATCGGCTTTCGTGGCTAGAGACAGTTAGGTGATAAATGTCCTGGCTCTCCACAGTTGTAACAATTGCCCGTCTAGTCATGGTTTGTAACTTCATTGCTAATCCAACAAATTCAGGAGGATTGTGTCTTTTTGGTGCAAACTTTGGTCTACCTACTAAGCTTGTGCTGCAGTACCCTAAAAAAAATTAGTAGTAGCATCATTCTAAACAATGAAGAGTACCTTCTGGGCAAGATCTTCGATATAGTTTACATTCATAGTTGTGCGGTCTTCCTAGAATGTCCAGAAGTTCCGCATTTCATACACCACATTCCTGTGTTAGAAAAATAAGCTTTTGGTCTTTTGTCTACAACTTCAGAGATCTACACTTTCAAATCATTAAACTTTTTATTAAGATCGGCCATGTTACTCTTCCAAAGCTTTTCAACTTTAGAAGTTGATGACCTATCCTCGATAGTTTTGGTGTCGTCCGACGTTTACTTTTTCTATGTCCTTTATCAGCTTCTAATTCCAATGAATCACTGCCTTCAGACTCCGAGCTTGAAGAACTGGAACTTGATTCAATATCTAAATCATCTTCGCTATTGCTAAAGTCGGTCTTAGACTTGCGAGATCTTTTAGTTGAGCGTCGCTTTTGTGCTAGCTTCGAGGTCTCAAAGTTCTCAACACTAGCTATAACTGTTGATAAGGAAGTCTAAAAAAATAAAATGTTTTTATTGCCAAAGCTTTGCTAGCTTTCAATCCTGAACTTTTGACAAAAGATGACACGACACGACACGACATGAAATCAGTCGTGCTCCTCAAAGGACCAAGAAGATCAGCCAAGTACCATGGGGTGCAAGTATTTGATCAGATATCATGACATCAGCAGAAGTACTCTAGATTGTGGCTAATTTGTCACTCTTGTAATCCATGACTAGTTGTAGATATTTAATCTTTCTGATCTGGAAGTTACACGACGTGACACGAAATTATTCGCGAATTGCATAATATAGAAGACGAAAATATACATAATACATGTCTGTCTATGAGCGAGACAATTTTGTAGAGGATCTATGGATCCAGAAGTCCACTAGTAAGCGAGACATTATTCGTCAAAGAACTGTATTTCTCTCATGCCAATGCACTGCTGGATCTATTATGCAGTGCTTGAAAAATTAGAAGATTGATAGATAATATTGTAGCTATTGTGCACATATTATTCTATATGATTTCATGATCTCGAATGAATGTTTGTCTGTTACTATTCATGTATCTGATGCACTTGTTTATTCAATTTTGCACATTAATTTGACTTCGTTGAATGCTATATTAATTTGTTAACATAGATCGGCAGTGTCTGTCTACACTCTGAAGGATTGTAGGAATAATATAGCCGGTAGTGACCAACAATCATTTAGCCGGTAGTGACCAACAATCATTTCTGAATTCTTGACGAATTGATTTTGTTCATGAATGCTTTCGCTTCGTGTTTCACTTCGTGATCACTTGGCTATAAGAGTAAATCAATTTCAAAGCTCACTTAAGTTTCATTTCGTTTCGTTTCATTTCATCTTGTTTCGTTTCGTCTCATCTCGTCTTGTTATAGAGCCTGATTGATCTTTTCACGAATTCTTTTTTTTCGTCTAGTTTCGCTTCGTTTCATTTTGTTTCGCGATTTCTATTCCTCCAGCATGAATCAATGTCAGAGCTCGTTTAAGTTTCGCTTCGTTTCGTTTTATTTTCATCTAGATTTTGTCTCGTTTCATTTTGTTGTGTTACAGAGCCTGATTGATCCAACACGAGTTTCGCGATAGTTTTGCGAATCGTTCGAGACCATTTATCAGTTTGTCACTAGAGTTCTAGCTAGAATTTGCATTTTCTGAGTGCACATTTTCACATCAGTGGTATCAAAGCCACCTTGTCAAAGTCTGACATAGCCAAAAAGCTATCAGATCCAAGGGGCTAAGCATTCAAACAAACAACCATTAACAAGTGAGAACACAAATTTAGGAGCAATGGCTTCAATCAGCAGCATACAATCCAAGATCTATATAGTTCTGGATTCATCAGGATCTAACTTCCTAGCATGGAAGGTTAAGACCTCGTTGATACTAAAGGGAGAAGGATTATTCCCCTGGGTAGATGGCACCGAGGAGATGCCTACAACAACAAACAAGGAGCTACGTGAATGGAGGGAGAAGAATGACAAGGTAGTAGCCTTGTTATCATCATCCATCAAGGATAGTCTCACACTTGACCTGCTGGCTACACTCTCCAAAGCAAAGGAGATGTGGGATATACTACTCACAAGATTTCAGATGAAATCACGTAGTCAGATAATGATGCTTGAAGATCAGCTGACAAACCTACAATGGGATGGCAAAGACCTCACTTTATTAGGAAGATGAAGGATCTATTTCTTTCACTACACAATTCTGAAGTAGAAAATACAGTGTCAGCAGAGAAGCATCTCACTTATCTGTTGAGAGCCTTATCAAGATCCTTCTAGATAACCAAAACACTGCTCGCAAAGGATCCTACAATGACACTCGAAAAGACAATTGTCGAGATTTGAGAAGAAGTCGAGGCTCGAGAGCACCTTGATCACAAGGATGCTTCTGACCAAGCCCTCTACAGCAACAAAGAAAAGACAAAGAAATAATTCAAGCCTAAGAGGGAGTCAGATCGAAAGCAGGATCGTGATCAGCAAGCAGAAGGAACCAGCAAAGGCAAATGGAAGAACAAAGGAAGGTTGAAACAACAAAGTGGAGACAAGAAGACTTGCATGAGATGCAAACGCGAAGGACATTCTGTCAATTTGTGTTGGCTTAGTCCAAAAATTGAGTGTATCCACTACCACAAAAAAGGTCATACAGCCATGGACTACTGCCTAAACCCAAGAAACAAATCATCTCAAAGCAGACAGGAGAACAATAATAGTTCGTCCTATGTCGAGGAGCCAGAGAGCTCAAAAATGGACGAAGAAAGATTGAATCATGGTAATTCGACTGCCTACGTCTGTGAAAACATGTGTGCAGTGTCAACACCTGACACACAGGAGGTAATCCTTGACTCAAGAGCTACATCACACTTCATTACATCAAAACGAATCATGTCTGATTTCCGGAGTGTAGATCCATTAAGATTTATTGTTCTAGGAGATGGATCCAAACATCAAGTGAATGGTACTTGTTCATTGTGGCTCAACACGAATGGCAGAGACAGACGACTCAAAGATGTTTTGTTCGTGCCTACACTACAGCAGGACTTGCTGTCATTGGCAAGAATAGCTGATGCAGGGATGTGTGTGACATTCTCAGACGAAGCATGCAACGTTGGTGATGCAAGTACCAGTACTCTGATCACTCAAGGTAGAAGAAAAGAAAATCTGTATCACTTGAAGGTACGCCTGCCTATAGATCAAGTGCATCAGACTCATGATGATTTGCCAGACACTCTATGGCATAGGAGACTATGCCATATGAATTCAATGACACTATATCAAGCAAGCCATCATGAAGCAATCACAGGGGTCAGCATATCGAATACAACCAATTCGATGACCTGTGATGCATGTCTGAAGGATAAGAAGATGTCACACACTCCATTTGTCAAGGACTCCTACAGAACGACCAAGATTCATTCTAACATCTATGGACCTTTCAATGTGATCTCAGTAGGAGGCTCAAAATATTACATTACCTTTATTGATGATTACAGTTAATCGAAAGCATTTGACAAATTCATAGAGTATGTGAATTGGGCAGAAAGATGCACTGGTAACAAAGTGAAGCAGATCAGAATAGATTGAGGTAGAGAATACATCTCAAATCACTTCACTGACTTTTGCAATGATCGTGGTATCATTCACATAAGGACTGCATCTTACACACCACAACACAATGGTGTTACAGAAAGAAAGAATAGGATTCTAATGGAAGTTGGCAAATGCATGATGGCCTACTCGAAAGCTCCAAAAGTATTGTGGGCTAAAGTAGTAGCTACTCACATGACACCACACGAATTATGCTGGGGTAGAAAACCCAATCCGACTCACAACAGAATCTTTGGCTATGCAACTTATGCATATATTCTTGATAAGCTTCGAAAGAAGCTTGATGAGAAAGCTGAACAGGGATACCTTGTGGGATATGACAATAATTTGTCATAGTACAGAGTCTACATGCCAGAGAAAAATATTGTGAAGACAGTAAGAGATGTCAAGTTTGATGAGAGTAGAACGATGGCCAACAATGATCCTGTCAGTTATGAAGTTCTTGAAAAACAGAACTATGATCTGCCCCAACTGTGATAGAGGGAGCAAAGGACAAACACTCAGACGAAGATGTTCGAGTCGCTTCACATTCGAGTGACAAATCAGAGGAAGAAAGATTCGAGAGGTAGCCTACTACTATAGTACCTGTAAATCGAAATGGTTCCAGACCTAGCAGAGTAGACAAAGGCAAAGGCATTGCAGTTCTAGGAGGATCTTCTAGAAGGTCAACAAGACAACGAAAAGCGCCAGCAAGATATGTGCCAAGCAGCTCAACTTCCACATCAGAAGATTTCTGTGGATTCAGTGGCGAACCATAGACATTCGAGAAAGCAGTTGAATGTCCAGAGAAGGACAAATGGATCCAATCCATGAATGAGGAGATGGAATCCATGAGGAAGAACCAGGTATGGATATTGTAGCCATTACCAAATAAGCAAAAGACTATAAAATACAAATGGGTATACAAGTTGAAGTATGGATCGGATGGAGATGTCTCAAAGTATAAGACAAGACTTGTAGCGAAGGGATTCTCTTAGAGATATGGTATTGACTATTATGAGACCTTCTCTCTTGTCGTAAAACATTCGTCCCTATGTTTACTATTTGCATATGCAGCTGTTTATGATCTCAGGATTCACATTGTGGATGAGAAGACAACCTTCTTGCATGGTGAGCTAGACGAAGAAGTCTACATGGATCAACCCCCAGTCTATATCTCGAATTCACTTCCTACTTATGCATGCAGAATGCATAGGAGTATCTATGGTCTGAAGTAGTCAGCGCGACAATGGTACAAGAAAAAAGATCAAGCCCTAAAATCCTTAGGATTCAAGCCACTAATGGCTGATTCCAATGTCTATGTAAGAATTACAGATGGGAAGATCATCATTGTGGCTGTGTATGTGGATGACACTCTGATACTCTGCAAGAGTGAGAAGCTTATTGCTAAAGTGAAGAATGATATCTCAAAACATTTTGAGATTGCAGATATGGGAGAAGCCAGGTGTTACCTTGGCGGATTATAAAAGAGGTAAATTGTACCTATCTAGAAAATCCTAGAAGGTTTTTGGATGCTGAATTGCAAAGGAGCAAATACTCCAATGCTTGTAGGAACAGTATTGACAAACGAAAATTGTTCGAGAACTGAAGAAGAGAGAGAATTGATGCAGTTTACACCATACAGGAAACTGATAGGATCGTTGATGTACCTTGCTGATAACACACATCTTGACATTGCTTATGTCGTGTTCAAGATGAGCCAATTCTACATGAATCCAGGCTCGCCACATTGGAAGATTGCAAAATGAATTTTGCAATATCTTCAATTAACAAAAGATTTTGGTTTGTGTTATTGTCGTGATGCAGGGTTCTAGAAGCTTTCCCACCCATATCAAACATCTTCGCAAATTACTTCAAAAAAACAATGAGATTGGATCTAGATTTTTCAATCAATTCCTATCTTTGATCAGATCTGTAAAAACTCTATCACTTGATAATAATCAGATTTCTATTTTTGGGAAAAAGGATCTTGCGACACTTCTAAAATAAAGATTTTCCTGAATCAATATCACAATGTAATAGAATATTTCAGAAATTTGACAATGGCTAGATCTAGTAGATCAGAACTCAAAAATAGTAATGGCGAAGGTTTCCTAGGCAAGGTTGACTCGACGAAGGTTCTACACTACTATTTTGGATACAAACAGCTTATCTGACTGTTTCTAACAAATCTGGTAAAATTAACCTTCGTCGAATTGACAATGACTATATCTAGTATAGATAAGGCTAGGGTAGAACTGGAGAAGGTCTTTTCTGGTGAACAATAATGTTTTTGCAGCTTGGCAAGGATTAAAATAGACTTTTTTGATGATATTGATAGATCTACCCTTCGTCGAACTCAAAAATGATAGAATACTATATTTAGAATTCTCAGACAAGTCGACGAAGGATCAAGAGTAATATTGTTATTTTTGCAAAAAAGAGCCTTTTTTGACAAAAGTAAATCAATATGACAACTGACCTTGACTTAACATTCGCTGATTATCAAAAATAGTATGTTGGACTGACTTTGACTCTGGTGAAGGTTCTTTTCAGAGAACCAATATTTTTGCAAAAGAGTGCTAAACTTTCCACAAAAGGTTACCAACAACTACATAAACAATCACTTTGGCCTTCTATTTTTGGAATTATTCTTCGCCGACCTGACATCTGAATAACACCTATGTCCAGTAGAAAGGGAGAAGGTTCTTTTTCTGTTTTTAGGGTGTTTGGTGGTTTTGTGATGGTTTTTGTTCTGACAAAGTGTTCTTTGATGGACCTATTTAAAATTTAATGGGTAGTGAAATTTTTTTAACTATGTACCAAATCACAATTTTTGTTTTTAAAAATTATGCACTAGCATGAAAAGGATAGCACACCATGTGCCAAT
Organism: Diphasiastrum complanatum; assembly: GCA_029204225.1. NCBI lineage: Eukaryota > Viridiplantae > Streptophyta > Lycopodiopsida > Lycopodiales > Lycopodiaceae > Diphasiastrum > Diphasiastrum complanatum. The sequence continues at coordinate 91,290,308 of CM055092.1, read as the reverse complement.
TTTTTGTTAAATCATGGGTAGCAAGAAACTCTTAGGACTTGCAAAATGCCAAGGTTCTCACCATCTTTATTTTGTATAACTATACGCCCTTTTCGTTGCACCTACAGGGACATCAACTAAGTGAATTCCCTTAAGAGTCTAATTAGTAAAAAAAGCCTTATAATACTAATATATTCTTTGAGTCATCAGACTTATTTACGTTTTGTCTACAAGAAACATAGTTTCTTTTGTCTTGTTGACAAATACAAAATCTACAAGTTATCTCTTGAAAAGAAACTCATAAAGTTTCTTGTTTTTTTATTGCTCTTTTTGTTAGCCTTTATACACTTTATTTCACATGGTAAGAACTAGCCAATGAGCACAATACGTGCTTTAATGTCATATCAAAATATGACTTCATGTAGAAGCCTTTGCTTTGAAAGTGAGATCACTATCAAATACAAGGGAAAAGTTGAGTAAGGAATAAATTATGCCATGTTGATAGAGGTTGTTACTCCATCTACAACTTTGTTGACATGCTTGGGATTTGGCTCCAACGTTAGGTTTGGTTTGACATTGTACACTTATGCATAAAATATGCACTATGTTGTAATAGTGTGTTGTTTAAAAAAAGAAGAAAAAGAAGTCACACTTGAAAATCAAAATCTTGGCTCTACGAGGCATAGATCTAAAATTTTAATGTGCTTTTAACATTTGGGCACAATTTTGCCCAAGTATTGATTTTTTTTTTAAGATTCGAATGTGGACTCAAACTATTTATTGTTAAGAGTTAGGGTATGATTTTCCATAATGTGTGTCTGCTCAAATCTTACATGAATCAATACTCCAGATTGAGCTTGGGGACCACCATTGCCTAAGGCAAGATTATGGAACCTCATTTTTTCTCTACAAATGTGATTCCCTATAATTTTCACCCATAAAAATACATAGTTATCATAATTGGAACCTTGAAAATACTTGAACTTCATGGATGTAATCTTGAAAATACATAAGTCTTTTATTAAAAATAGAAAATACTTGTCTCTTATAAAGAGAACTAATATCAAAGTGTTGAAAAATTATGCCCATAATTTTTCTTGCAAATATTGTGACACACATTATGTATGATAATGAGTGTTTATCAACCCAATATAAGGAAAAAAAGTTAGCTCGTCCTTTCATCTAGTTATTAGTTATTATCACTCCTCAACAAGAGAACTTGTCATTATATTCTTACAATAGGCTTCCAAACATTCATTGTTTGTATAATCCTTAATTGTAGCCTTTATAGTTATTTGTTGGACCAATTGAACAGTTCCTTTAGAACTATGCATCTGAGGTTTCCTTTTTTCCTTTTTCAAAGCTACAAATAGATCAACAAATCGTTGTCAACCATAACATAAACCAGGGAGTCCATGGTCCATTGGGTTGGGCGGGCGTCAACTTTCAATCATAAATCTCTGAATCTCAGAGCCCATGTAAAAAACGTGACCTTGTATTTGTGTGAGTTGATGTGGCAATTCATTTCTTTCTTATTCCTGCCGGCGAGCGAGCAAATCGACAAGAGTCGTTAATATGTGCTTCATGTCAGCAGAAGACACCTATACGCTGATGCCAGATGGATTGGTACTGGAGAGGGAATACAAATGACAGAGGACACCTTTTGATCATGATTTGATGGGCTGTTCTCTGCAGAGTACTTCACTGAGAATATGATTGCCTGAGACTTCTTGTCTGATCAGTTCTTTCGGATCCAACATCTTGTTTTATTGCATACTATTAGTATTATATCCTTTGCATGTCCGGCGAGACTTCAGATACGGGTTTTTTAATCATGAACACTCTTACAACACGGATCGGACAATGTCCTCCCTCGGGAAACGGGGATAGCTGAAAAGGGTTTGATAGCAGCCTGCGTGAATAATGAATGTTTTATTACCATGGTCCATTGACTATCCTATAGATAATGAGTCATTGGTAGATTTGATGTGAGTTGGGTAGAGTTTAAAAAGGTTTGATAGCATCATATTACCATAGTCTATCCTATAAATAATGAGTCATTGGTAGATTTGATGTGAGAGAGTGATAGCTTAAAAGGTTTGATAGCATCATGTGTGAATGTGAATGATGAATGTTATATTAGCATAGCTTATATTATAAATAATGAGTCAGTGTAGATTTGATGTCATACTTGTTGACATTGTTTGTTTTTTGGAAAGGGCTAAGCATCACCCATTCATTCACAACTTTATATATTATGTATAAAGAAATGGTCTCTTTAGTGACCTTTACTACCTGTATAAATGGGCTGTAAAATTACTCGGAGTATGTGTAAAGGTCACTTAAAAGATGTGCACGTGATAAAATGGTTAAGGAATTATGGCATGTTAGGTTGAGCCATAATTTAAAGAAACATTGAGCTAGGTGTAATCATAATTAAATGGTTGTTGAACTAGGTGTGAAGGTCATTAAAATGATTGTTCCTCTACACCCAATAAAATGGCTATAAAGTAATGGCAAGACCGCTAGGTCGAGTCATAATTAGACGATTGTTGGATTGTTAGGTCGAGCCATATTTAAACAATTGTTGAAATGGTTTTTCTTTTGCACTCAATAAAACGGTCATAAGATTATGGCAAGACCATGATGACGAGCCATAATTAAATGATTGTTGAATCAGTTGTAAAGGTTACCAGAAACATTCTCCCTCATAGTGGTGGGCACGATGTTGTCAACTCCATAATCAACTCTCACAACCATTGGAATGTAGAGTTGAGAAATGCCTCCTATCACTTAGGTTCACTAGGCTTTTATATCCCCTACATTTGACACTGTATGCTAAAATAGTGCAGTCGCTTACAATCTTTCTAGTAAGCTTTACACCCAATTTAGCAACTGTTTAATTATGGCTCGACCTAATGGTCCAACAACCATCAAATTATGACTCGATCTAATGGTCCAACAACCATCGAATTTATGGCTCGACCCAACATTCTCACCAATCACACCTCTAAGATCAGACATACAAAGACATAGATAGAAGTGTTTGCTAGTAAGCATTGTTTATCTATTATATTTGTGAGAAACAGAATTTTTCTCTTACGATAACGTGCTATGTGGTATGCCAAACAACACTCTAGGAATCACTGTAATTAAACAGATATTTTCCTTATCTCTTGTCTATGACACATAATCCCTGAATGCATTATGTCTATCAAATGTTCATCTAAGATCAACTGTTATTTGTTCTATTTGTTTTTCCGCACAAAGGCTCATCATAACTAAATTAGCAGTAGATCAAGAATATCTGACTACACCTTAGAAGAGGAAAGATCTTAATTAGCAATAGTAGCTATAGTTAAGACTCTATCTAGGTATATTAGGAATCTATTAAAGTAGGACATTCCAAATAGCGAGATCATAGCAAGAATATTGCTCACTGATCAAATATAGATATCTGATTAGAATGTGTTTCTCTCATTTCAAAGTCTCTACTCTTTAACCAAGACCAAGATTCCAACAGTGGTATTAGAGCACTTTAATCTGACAAGTCAGAGCCCATAAGATTTTTGAGACCAAATAAATAATAGCTGAGAAACCTGAAACATTGTAAGACTACAATGGCATCCATAAGTTAGCATTCAGTTAAAAATTTGCACACTCCTTCAATCAGATGGGTCAAACTACTTGGCCTGGAAAGTGAAGACATCACTTGTCCTAAGAGGAGAAGCACTCTAGCCTTGGGTGGACGGGACCGAAGAGATGCCAACCAATGCTGGAAAAGAACTTTGTGAATGGAAGGAAAAGAATGATAAAGTATTAGTTGTCATATCTTCCTCCATCGAAGACAACATAACACTAGATTTTGCATCAATATCAAATGCACGAGGACTATGGAATGCGTTGAAATCAATATTCGAGACCAAGTCATGAAGCCAAGTCATGCACTTGGAAGATCAACTCACCTACTCTAGAACGACAAAGATCTCACAACATTTATCAGAAACATGAAGAGCCTATTTCTCTCTTTGCACAATGTCGGCATAGAACACGCGGTCTCGTCAGAGAAACAACTAACGTATCTATTACGCGCCTTGCAAAAATCCTTCCAAACCACACGGACTCTGCTAGCGAAGGACCCCACGATAACTCTTGAAAGAGCAATAAGCGAGATCAAGGAAGAGATGGAAGCATGAGAGCACTATGATGACAGACAAGAATCTGATCAAGCTCTATACAGTAGTAAGGGTCAACGCAGAAAAAAGCCTCATATTAAGAGAGAGTCATTTCAAAGATCAAATTGCAACTAGTAGAGACAAGTCGACAAAGAAGAAAGAACGAAGGCACTCACTCAAAATAGACCGCAAGGTGGTGAAAAGAAATCATGCGCTAGATGCCGACGCGATGGACATACCATCGACCGATGTTGATTAAATCCAAACATCCAATGCGTGCATTGTCACAAAAAGGGTCATGCAGCAGACACTAAGCAGGAAGAAGCCCTCCAATAGCTCGTCTTATGTAGAGGAGCTAGAATCCTCAAGGACAGTTGAGGAGAGAGCAAACAATAATCCATCCGCTTACTTATGCACAGTGCCATGTCACATTTTTGTGACAACAAGACACATGATAGCTAACTTTTGGCAAATAGATTCATCTAGATACATCATACTGGGAGATGGATCGCAACATCAAATGAACGGAACTAGCGCATTATGGTTGTACACCAATGGCAAAGACAAAAGACTTGATGGTGTCATGTACGTACCTCTGTGTGTGACATTCACGGATGAAACATGCAATGTCATTGATGCCAACACCAGTACTCTCATGATACAAGGCAAACGCAAAGGCAACCTATATCATCTGAAGGTATGCCTACCGACAGAGCAAGCTCATCAAACCCATGAATCAATTGACTCTTTGTGGCATAAAAGACTATGTCACATGTCCAATCGCTTTGTTGATTTCTGCAGCAGTCATGGTATCCTTCACAAGAAAACTGTAGCCTATACACCACAACACAATGGTATAGCAAAAAGAAAGAATAGAATTCTCATGGAAGTAGCAAGGTGCATGATGGCCTATTAAGACCATCATGGGCTGAAGTAGAAACTATCGCCACTTACCTGTAGAACAGGACATGCAAATCAGGCATTCCTCACACTACGCCACACGAAGTATGGTGGGGCAATAAACCCAATCTAGCTCATGTATGCATTTGCGGTTGTATGGCATATGCATAATTTTTTGACAAGATGCGCAAGAAGCTGAATGAAAAGGTCGAACAAGGATACCTTGTAGGATATGATACACACTCATCATACTATAGGATCTATCTGTCAGAGACTAATCAAATTAAAATTGTCAGAGATGTTAAGTTTGATGAAACAAGAACAATGGCTAATGAAGATTCAGTTAGCTATGAGATTTTTAGGAAGAAAGACTACAACCTGCCGATATTGATAGAGGGAGCATATCTTGACAATCAGGAACATGAAGACGTTCGAGTTTCAGATGAACTAAGTGACAGTTTAGATGACGAACAGCCTGACGTGCAACTTGTACCCAGAACACCTACGATGCACAAGAAATTTGCTATCAACAGAAGGGACAAAGGCAAGGCTATCGCCACACTCATGCCACCACTAAGGAGATCCAGCAAAGAGAGAAGACAACTTGTCAGGTATATACCAAACGATTCACCCTCAACTCAAGAAGAGTTCTGCGGATTTGGTGGTGAACCGCAAATATATGAAGAGGCTATCAGCAGCCCAGAGAAAGAAAATTTGATTAAGGCCATGGAATACGAAATGACCTCCATGAAACAGAACGAGGTGTGGAACCTTGAGCCCTTACCAGCAGATAGGAAAACTGTCAAATGCAAGTGGGTCTACAAATACAAATATGGATCGGATGGCAATGTATCAAAATACAAAGCTTGACTGTTTGTTGAGTTTCTCACAAAAGTACGGTGTGGACTACACTGATACATTTTCCCCGGCAGTCAAACATACTTTGCTATGCATACTGTTCGCATATGCAACAGCCTACAAGATCCATATCGTAGATGAGAAGGCAACATTTCTATACGAAGTTCTGAAGGAAGAAATCTACATGGACCAGCTGCCAGGATTTATCTACAAGACATTTCTTAGCTATGTCTGCAAGATGTACAAGAGCATCTATGGACTAAAATAGTCTGCCAGACAATGGTATAAGAAGAAGGATCACGCACTCAAATCCTTGGGCTTTCAGCCTTTAAGAGTTGATTACAATGTCTATGTGAAGATAATACATGGTGAGATCATTATCATTGGAGTCTATGTTGATGATAGATTGATTCTGTCAAGGAGGGACGTTGTCATTGCACAAATAAATAAAGGAATATGTTGCGGCAACCAGGATGGCCAATGAGCTTACATGGCTCAAATAGTTCCTTGACGGACTAGGAGAGAAAAATAATGAACCATTGAGTCTGCATATGGACAACTATACATCTAACAAAGGATCCCATGTTTCATTCCAGAACGCAACACATTGCTATCAAGCATCATCTGATAAGGGATCTAGTTCAAAAAGGGAGGCTAAAAACTAAGTTCGTTCCAACCAAACAGATGGTGGCTGATATTCTTACAAAGCCTCTTGACAAGGTAATGTTTGAAAAACAGCATACAAGTCTAGGAGCCATAAAGCTATCATGCTTTGACAAAGAACTAAAAAAACGTAAGGTTTTCGCCCACAAAGCATCGTTAGCTTACGGACCGCAAACCGGAATCCACCGCTACCGCAACCACATCACGACATATACAAATAGCGATGATGACAAAGTCCAACAGACTGCAGATCGCAATAAACCGCAAACCTCGATTTCAAGCAAACAAACAAAGATGTTCGTAGAGAACTGCAAGTCAACTCCTACGGTCCACAAGCAATGACCAAAGGCCACCACAATGACCTCAACTATGGTTGCATTAGCACGAGGCTCACTTTACAACCCACGATCAACCAAGTACTAGGACAACAAACTGACACCACAGACAAAGCTGACAACAAGAACTAAATGCCATGACGTAGTAGGTTTAGCAGTTCTTGTAATCATTCACTTACATTAAAGACCATCTCCTTCATCTAATCATATACATATAGAGGACAGATGGGAGAATGATTACAGAGAGAGAGGATGATCACAGACGGACAAGTTAGAGTGACCAAATGTTGAGTGTGAGAATGAAAAGCCATCCACTAGTATGTGAGATGAGCTGAGTCAATCACACCTCTAAGATCAGACATACAGAGACATAGATAGAAGTATTTGCTAGTAAGCACTACTTATCTATTCTATTCATAAGAGACAAAGTTTTTCTCTTACGATAACACGTTGTGTGGTATGCCAAACAGCACTCTAGGAATCACTATAATTAAACAGATATTTTCCTTTAAGTTATCTCTTGTCTATGACACATAATCCCTAAATGCATTATCTCTATCAAATGTTCCTCTAAGATTAGTTGTTATTTGTTCTATTTGTTTTTCCGCACAAAAGCTTATCATAACTAAATTAGTAGTAGATTAGGAATATCTAATTACACCTTAGAAGAGAAAAGATCTTAATTAGCAGTAGTAGCTATAGTTAAGAGTTCGACTCTATCTAGGTATATCAGAGATTTGTTAAAGTAGGACATTCCAAATAGCGAGATCACAACAAGAATTGCTCATTGATCAAATATAGATATTAGATCATAATGTGTTTATCTCATTTCAAAGTCTCTACTCTTTAAGCCGAGATCAAGATTCCAAAAATAGATTATCAGTTTTGTATCCATTTACATTTTTTTTTTCACAACGTAGGACTTACTCGCGTTAATTCCAAGGGTTTTTAAATGAAAGGTTGAAAGCTTGTTTTTTCCCAATACTTTTGGCTTTTATTGGGTCATAAATAAACTATGAAGAATTTTAGATCATTAAGATCCAAAATCATCCCTTGATCTTTGGTTATGAAGACAACACTATTTACACCATTTGCAATGTAGAAAACCAACATTTACCTGATGGAAGAGATGCAAAATCAACAAAATACTGATCAAACATCAAACATATGACAAAATGAAGTTGCTATTTGTACAATTAAAGTACCCTACTATATTTCCCAAGTGTGGATCCAAAAATAGTAAAATATGAGCATTCTACACACAAGATTGCAAGATATCATCAAGATAGTGCACCAATGGATAGATGCACCCAAGAGAACTCATGTATAAGCACGAAATGAGAGAGAGAGAGAGAGAGAGAGAGAGAGAGAGAGAGAGAGAGAGAGAGAGAGAGAGAGAGAGAGAGAGAGAGAGAGAGAGAGAGAGAGAGAGAGAGAGAGAACATCGTCTCTCCCCACGAGTTTACACTATATATAATAGGTCCATGCCTCACTAATGATCTTGATTTCCCTACATAACAAAAACCCTACCATTAATGTGGACTAGATTCAATGAACCAAGTGTTCAAATTTGAACCTTCCAAACTCGACCTCCTAACTTTTCCACACTTTCCAAAAGTGGTAATTCAAATGAACTTTTACTAAAATAACTTTCATAAAGTTTATCTCTAACTCTAAAATGTATATTGGCCTAATATTGACAATTAACCAAATGTGACTAAACTTGACTAAACTAGTTGAAATTTCTCACACTCCTTCTTCAACTAGTTTTGGCATAGTTTTGACCATAGAACTTTGATCCAACTTTAGAATGAACTCCATTTTAAGTATAGATTTCCTTTCCAATGTTCTAAAGTAGTTTTTATAATTGATATAGAGAATAGTGTCCACTTTGGGTGCTTCACTATTTCTTACATCAAATTTACATGTCAAGATGTGACTAAAACATGAAGAACCAAATAGAATGTAAATGAAATGTTTCCTCCATGTTTCAAACTTTGAACTCTCTGGAAAATAATAGTAACCAAACAATAAATGTGAGTAATGACCATTTGCTTGCTTGTCTCCTCCAACTTTGTCCTTTCTTGATATGTCTCCACCATAAAACTCCATGAATGAGCCTCCATTGCCATCTCTTGCCACAAGATATCATCAACACTTGACGACTTGGCCATGAATAGGTAACATAAAAAACCTCCATTAGCTTCATTTCCATCAGAAAAATTAGACAAAAATGCTAGTACAACTCCAACATCAAAATGATAGAAACCAATGTAGCTAGTTTTACCAGATCTTGACAATTTGCACACATCCACATGAAATTGCTGAAACATGAGATAGAACAAGTAAACTTGAACAAAACTTTTTGCTGCTCTTTTGACCTTAATTGAGTCTTCATACACAAGTAGAAATAGATCCAAAACATCGTTGCCAAATGACCCTCCTTTGATGCTCTTGACTAGCTCCAAATTGCCACTTAATTTCTCTTTTGTATTGTTGAAGCCCTTTGAGATCAAACTCTTGATCCTACACTTGACCATCAAAGCCATTGACTAAGATATCTTTTCCAGATCCATTACTTTCTTTTCCAGCATGAGAACCAATATCCACTTGCATAGCATCATTTACACAAGAAGATTCTCCAAAACATGTGAGTAAAGCAAAGTGAGTCACTTCCACTTTCACTTCCAATTGCTTATCTTTTTCTTGAACATTAAAGATATCAAACATATGAATATCTTTAGACCTGAACCTCTGGAAATACTCCCTCTCAAACATATGATCTATATTTAACAAGATCTCATCAATGCTTGATCTAGAATTTCCACAAAGGTTATAAAAAACAATGTCACCATCATAAATCAAAAGATAGATTCCAGACTTTCCATCCAACATGAAGTAGAATAGGTGAAGATGAGTATCAAACCTAATAAATCCAACCCTCTTGAGTCCCTAACAAACCTCAATAAGCTCACCAATGAGATCTCCCTTGCCTTGAAGAAATGGCCTCTCGATTTGTTCCATGTAGTCTTCTCCAACCAATCTTTTGCCATCTCGATCATGAGTGATCAATCATAGAATCCTTTGAGTTGATGAAGAGATGTGAGATCCATGCCTTGGATCTTCCCAAGAACCAATCTTCCATTTCTCTTTCCTTCATAAGGCTCCCTCTTAATGATTGCATCATAAGAAGTAGAAACTTCAAAAAGATTAGAAGCCATGGAAGAAATGATAAGTAGCTTCAACATAAGGATGATTGAAGTACTCTCTTTTTTCAAACATGAACTTCTACTCAATGTTTTAGGTAATGACTCATATGATAATGATTCTTCCTCACTATCATTCACAAGGACATCATTCAAAGTACATCCTACTTTGAACTCTTCACATACCTCTATTCTTCTTCACTTGTGACTATCTCCCTCACCAAGTCTCATGATAGAACCATTTGATCTACTCTCTTTATGAAGACATGTGACTTCACTTGTTGTACAAATCACTTTCTTGGAATCATAACAAATAAATGTAGAAGAACCATCTCCTCCATGCATGCACTTAGCAACATCTTTCTCCATATGATCAGTAAATCATTAGCAACAACCTTTTTCAAGGAAGAACCTTCACCACCTCAATTGATGAAGTTAGCTCTTTCCTTACCTTTTGCATGCTTGCACTTGCCACGAAGAACCATTGAAAAACCATCATTACCCTCATAGCTAGCCAAGTTAGCACAAAGATGAACATCTCCAAAAAGCATATTAGATCTTGACCTAGATCTAGCGTAAGAAAGCTTATTAGACTTTGCATAAGATCCACCAATGTTATTGATGCTAAAAGGAAACTTTAGAAAGTTGAGACCAATCTCCTTTTCCATTCCATCCTTTTTGTTAGCCATAACAAAAGCATCAAGCTTGAAAAGTCTACCTTGTCTATTGCCCCTAGCAACCAAGATTTTTTCCTTTGTAGTTGTTGGCTGATTTTGACAAATCCCCAAGATACTCAGACAGAGCAACTCAAGAGCACCTCTCACCTTCGACCGAGGAGGTCTCTGAGAAGATGAGACTAATGAAGACTGAGAGCCGAGTATGAGAGCCGAGAAATACTAGCTAGGAAAGATATGCAAGAACTGTGTAAGCCTCATGGTGAATCCCGGAAGATGGAATGACCATGTAGGAACTAGTATTTCTAAGCAAATGTAATAAATGCAAGTAGACCCCTCTTAAAGAAAGTAGAGTGAGCCACCTTTTGATGGTGACCTCTAGTGGAGAGCAATATTCCACTTGTAATTTGTGAAATGTGGAAATTCCACTAGGATGCCACCTAAGGAGCTCTCTTGCTTATTTAAGAGACTCCCTCTTTGTGAAGAGGAGCTTTTTGCATTGTATCTACTCCATGCTTAATAAGAAGATCTCTCATGAGTTTGATGCTACACTAAGCTCCTTGATCATGATGATTTTCTTGAGTGATGCCCCTATGATCATGCCCTTCCATTCATATTGTGTCTGGTTGTGGATTTAGAGTGGATTGTTTTTCTAGCTTTCCTAGTTGTGGATTAGATTTCTTGTTTTCTTGTGGATTAATGTAGGAGCCAGCATTCAAGTAAACTAAATAGGCTGGATCTGTGGTGGCAACTTGCATATCTCTGTACAATCCAGTTCTTGATGTTCTTGGGATGTCCAAGAATCAAAAGGCTGGTTGGTTTCTTGATTCTCGGACTTCTAACATGTTGTAGATTAGTTTCTTGTTTCTTGTTTAGTGTTAATGTAGTGTAGGCTCTGATTTCAGTCCATTTTAAGTGTAGGTAGCTTTAGAATCTGTAGAACGTTCATTGGTTTGTATGCTGATCTGTGAATGAGCGTTCTTGGCTTGCATCCATGTAGAATACTGACGCAATGCAGGTGCATCAAAAACAAAAAAAAAAAATTATCAGAGCTCACGCTCACATCTCAACCGGAGTGCTCAATTAAATCTCAACTGACACAGTGCATCCCATCTCAGCCAGAGCTTTCCTTTGAAATCTCAACCGAAAAACTTATTTGGAATCTCAACCGGAGCCTTCCTTTGAAATCTCGACCGAAGCACTTCTTTGGAATCTCGACCGGAGCGCTCGCTGGAGTCTCGACCGAAGTGCTCCCTGAGATCTCGACCGAAGTACCGCTGAAATCTCAACCGAAGGGCTCGCTGGAGTCCAGCCGAAGTGTTCACTGAAATTTCGACCGACTCGCTGAAATCTAGACTGAAGCGTTCGATGGAATCTCAGCTAAAGTGTTCACTGAAATCTCGACCGAAGCGCTTGCTGGAATCTCAACCGAAGCTGAAGTGTCCGCTGAAGTCTCAGCCAAAGTGCCTGCTCAGATCTCGACCGAAGCCGAAGTGTCGGCTTAGATCTCGATCGAAGCTGAAGTCCTGTTCAGATCTCAACTGAAGCCGAAGTGATCTCGACCAGAGCCGAAGCGCCCACTCAAATCTCAACCGGAGCCGAAGGCAGCGATCAAATCTCGATCAGAGGGATTCGATTAGTTCTCAACCGAAGCAATAAGGTCAAAGCTCAACCAGAACAAGTAACACCCATCTCGACTAGACCATAACTTTTGATCAACACCTCTGATTGCCATTTCGATCGAACCACCATCTTCGCAACACCCTTGAGCCTGAATGAAAAAAAAAAAAATGAACACCAATATTTTTTTTCAAAAAACAACACTCATACCAATAGAAAGCCCTTTTTTATAGTGAGTGTCCACCTTCACTTCCTTCAATACCCTCAAAAATCCAAAAAACACCAAAAATCCTAAAAAATCAAAAAACACCAAAAATCCAAAAAAAAATCCAAAAACACCAGAAACACATCCCAACACAAAAAAGACACAACAATACCCAATGGCCGACAATACAGATCCTGACATCCCAAAATATTATCCATACGAGATCAGGTCCCCTGTAGCTGAACAAATCAGATGTCATAGATTCTACCGAATGCGGTCCCAACCCTATGAGCCATCCACAAACCCATTCGAAGGACAAAAATATGATAGAGCCGAGTCCTTGCGAGCCAGAACCCATCTTCATGGTGTTGAAACATCCCATGCTAGAACCAACCTTAATGGAGTCTCTGTTACCCACAATGCTCATCATGAGAGACGTACACCCAAACTAGATCTACCAAAGTTTGACGGTAGTTCGGACCCTCAAAGATTTTTGCAAATCTTTGAGAATGCATGTAATGTATATGGCGAGACATCACTCGACGCCATGATTCAACTCTTCTCGATGACCATGATCGATCGAGCACGAGAATGGTTTTTTAACCTTGATCCTGAAGATAAACGTGACTGGTCACTCTTGAAGGAGGGCTTTATCAAACGCTTCAAGCCACTTCGCTTGATAGAAAGCCCTTTTGTCAAGCTAAGTAATATCAAAATGACGTTTCAAATTTTTGAAAACTATGAGAAATCCATGACAAGTTAGAGTTGATTCTTGCACCTCATTGCCATATTATTCTTTGAGTCAACTACAGCAAGATCGAAAAAAATTTAGCTAAAATTTGTTCAATCTTTAGTCCAGTCACATGTTCAACGAGTTTCAACTACGTGCGCCGATCCAATCTTGAGCATAAACAGTCACCAGCAACAACATCCCCACCAACAGATTTTTTTGGGGGGGGAGAGTGAGTGAATTTGCTTGGATCCACTGGAGCAGTTACGTTGCCAGCAACAACACCAGCAAGATCGACAACCAAGGTCACAAACCCAAATTCGACAATGACAAGGCTAAGAAGACAGATGGACAATCCAAGGCGAATCGATCAGAAGAAGTACGCCAGTCACGACGAAGATCCTTCAAAAAAGGAAACACAAGCATTGGAGATCAGTCTCCTTCTTCAACCAACCTCTTGCCATACTTCTGCGCCCATTCTCATGTCTATCATCCACACCATCTACCGTTGTCACCACCACCCTCCCTTCCATCTGTTTGTTTATCATCAGTTTATTGTTCTTCTGAGAAATTTCCAGTTTTTTATAGTCTTATTGAAGCATCTGATAGATCATTGCAAGTGTCTTGTGGAGACCAACTACCACCTATATTGGTTGTTCAACTGAAAAAGACCTACAAAAGCAGGTGAAGCAGCTAGAAGAAATAAAAAGAACGATCCAGGAAGCTGAGGAGGAAAGGACAAAACTTAAACAACGGATGAGTCAGATCGATCTTGATCAAAAGAAACTCTCTGGAGTAATGATAGTTGAATCCCCTCTTATGAAGCCCAAAGAAATCCAAAAGTAACGGATCAAAAGAAAAAGCTGCAGAAAATGAAAGATGAAGACATCCGTGAATATGCAAATAAAGCAAGCTCCTCACCCAACAAGTGGTGGTCGAAGCTGAACATTGCAAGGGTCCAAGGCTGCAATTGTAGAACTATCAGTTCCTTCACCTTGTCACCAAGCCTTCATCATGTTTCCTCACCGTTACCAAACCGTCCATCCAAAACTGTTTCTACCACCAAATTTTTGATGATGAGTCCATCCCCTTGAGACTGATAACCAAGATTTGTGCTAGCTATCAGAAAAGAGCATCGACAAGACTGGAACTTCAACTGAGAGAAGAACCACGAAAACACCCAGAGGCAAATGGAGGATACAGACCTCCCAGAAGAAACCAAAGATGGAATCTGCCAAGAAACCAAAGATGAAACCGTCAATGGCAGATACAAGTGACTAAACAAAGAGACACATGGAAAGGCATCCCCATGCAAAGGAGACCTTTACTTGTATGTGTATCATTCTCTTTGTAATAAAGATGCCTTTGCTTTGTGAGCTCTTTGTTTTATGTGAGTTTCTCCATCACTTTGTTACTTGTGGATGTTGTTTATGGTTCTGATAGTTGGCAATGAGTCGGTGATTGCATCTTTGATCTGTACTCTCCACTAGATCCAAACTTCCACATAGAATGTTAACTTGGTATCAGAGCTCTCAAGATGTGTAGAACGTGCATGATCGAAGCTCTTGGAAGAGCGGTTCCATCGATGGTAGCATCAAAACCGAGCAACGGTAATGACGCCGTATGGGGTACATGATGGTCCGGGGTAATCGAAGATGCAAAGCCCTTTGATTCAGTGCATACGGAATCGATTTGTAGAATCAAAATAAAAGGAAAATTTCATAGCATGCATGCTATGAGACAGCTGACAAGAAATACTGGTAACAGGATACATTCTCAGTGAATTGATGAACGGTCTGGTGTAGGGAAGAGCTGGAAATAGTTGTTGGACAAATAGGGCAACCATAGCAATTGGGTTCTCAGTATTTGGATCAGAAACAGCTCCAAAAGCATGCAAGGATTGGTTGAAAACTGTCAACGAGGGTTTTGGTAGAGAAATGATGGATCTTGCATTGTAGGAGGTGGTTTTTGCTACTGTAAGAAGCTATAGTAGGGCGCCCTGGTACAAGGATGATGTCTGCAAGAAACCATGCTCGGCCATAGAAGGATGGAACAGCGATTGGCAGCTCTCTCTTAGATAGTCAAAACACAGCTAGGGTTTACAAGGTAAAAAGACCCTAGATTTCTCTCCATTGAAGATAGTTTTTAGTACTGTAAAGGCACAGAGCTGTCCTAGCAGCGCGAGCTAGTTTCCAAGAGGCCACAACTGGCCATGGAGGATTGAATCTGCTGGATCGATCAGCATATGAAAGCATAGTTGGAGAGAGACTGTTGCGGGTCTGGTCGCGCGCCTCCAAATCAAGTGGAGCGATAGTGTATGGACGTGGTTAGCGGCTGCAGGAGATTGATTTGATGCATAGGTATAATCAAGTCCGTTAGGTGTGGATTTATTCCAATCTATGTTGGTGGTCGCAAGCTAGAATGGCTGTTGGATGGAAATCAGCCATGGGATGGCTTTCAAGAGGATCCAAGAAGAGTTGAAGGGAAATTACCCTTCAACTTTGATAAAAAACTTCACTCTAAAATCCAGTGAAGGGGCCGGCTGGTGAAAGTCAATTTGAAGGCCATACTTTTTTCAGAATGAAGAGCTAGTTTATTTTGAGTTCATTTTTCTAAGGCCACTTTGGAAGGGCTTAACTTTGGCTAAAGGAGGGTTTTTGGGGCCAAACAAAGGCTAGATTGGAGCCTATATAAGCCTGCACAGATCTGACAGATAGAGCGATGACATGGTCAAGGGAGAAACATATTTTGACACGTTCTTGACACCATTCTATGGAGCAAGAGATGAGTGATCCAATGAGGTACGATTTTCGCTATTTGGTGACCTGTGTGCCAAATTAAGCCCAATTTTTGGCTGGAGGTCTATGGAGCGGGAGATGAGTGACCCAATGAGGTACAATTTTCACTAGGTGTCCTATATGCCAAGTTAAGCAATTTTTGGCGGGGCAGGATAGGAAAAAAGGCGTGCGGATATAGCCAAGGAGCTCTAAAGCGGTTATCAAGCGGTTTTGAGGAGCCTAAGCACAGTGCATTGTGAGGGAGAGCAGAAAGGGTGGGATTGTGTTGGAGAAATAGAAAATGCGATCGAGTTGCAATGAGGCATTGTGAAATTATTGATTGGCAAGAATCGAGAGAGGGAAACAAATCGCAGGTGAGATCCGGGCATTATGCCAAGGTATGCCAATCAATATGGTGGAATGACATGGGGCTTCTAGTTCAACTTTTTGGAAGTTAGAACCTACAAAGGTCGGGGATGCTTGGAGGGGCATCTAAAGGTGAGAATTGACAATGACATTGTTAGATTCAGTGGTTACGATTGTTTCACATGCTTTTGCAAGGGATGTCAATGGTAAGGTCAGCTGAATAAGCCAAAGTGAAAATTGGTTATTTGGAAGTGTAAATCTAGTAACTTGGCTACATTCATGAAGGGGCAATGATGCAGAGAGGTCATGCAACTGGGCATTCATAAAGGTGAGTAGCAAGTAGACTGCTAGAGTTTGCAGAGTTAAGCTTGCACGGTGAACTTTTTGACAGGTTTGGAGGTAACATGCTGTTATCACTTCATAGCAAAAGTGTGGTGGAGCTCATGCTTGGGGTACTTTTTGGGTAAGTAAAAAACATGAATGAGTGGTGATTTGTAACTTGAGATCTATTCAAATGATAAATATCATGTCATGTGCTTTGAAATCTACTTCACTTATAAGATCAATTCAAGTCAAGTGCTATATCAAGAGTGCAAAGTGGGATTGCATGGTCTAGTATTGGAATGGAGAGGTCGTTTGGATGCAGCCAAGGAAGATCTCACATGTGACCTAGATGTGATATGCGCACACCATTGGTGAGAGACTTGATGATGGGTATTCTCAGGTGGAAACATTTTGGTAATTGTTTCGAGATTCCATTTGGACATGGATGGGTAGAATACAAGTAGATGCACATGTGGGATAGGTGGACAAGATCAGTATCACAAGTTACTTCTCTTGAGTCTGATTGTGTGGCTCATTAATTAGTAAGAGTTGGCTATTATAAGCAATTTGATGAAGCCAGATGTCAATGAAAAGCTTTAGCTGGCATGTACTTTGTGGGAAACATGACTTCGGATAAGCGGCAGAGTTTTCTGAAGGTTGCTAGCATGGCATAGTCCAATGCTTAGAATGCAGGTCAGGAATGATCCATGTAGACATCGTCTAGGGCTTGAATGTGAGATTCCAATATATTTTAAAGCCAAATGGTGAATGGATTTTTTATGTCAGTGGAACCATATCTTGTATTGGTAAGAGAGATTAGTCTCTATGATCTACTGGAGGCATATTGTTGCAGTGGCATGGACTTCATGGTGTGCATGAGATGTGTGCATGGTTGGCAATGTAGCAGGGGCCAATAAGTGCAGAGGCAACAAGGGCCCAAATTCCCATAAAAGTAGCTGGAGCCATAGAAGCTGTGCAAGAAAGACCAACACCTCTAGACGAAGTGGGAAGAGAGACTTGTCGCTTAACGAACTGACCATTGGGAATACGAAAGGATTCTAAACCCATCAAGCGACCCAGAATATCTGATAAAATATTATCGAAATCCTGTAGCAAAGCCAAAACATCAGGAGAGGGAGGAACACACCGTAGAATATAACTTGGCCGTTGAGCGAAGCATTGAGTGAGAATTCCTAGAGCAACTTGAGCATTGCCAAGCTTTGGTAGCAGATCAGCATGACGAAGATGTGCGTCCAAAGTGTCCCATAAAGAGGAAGCCACAAAATCCGAGAAACCTATAGGAATACCAAGCACTCTACTCCCATCAACCGGAGTATTGAAACCTGTAGGTAAAGGGAGCTCAGGAAGGAGGCCCTGAGGACACCAAGCAACGCACTTAGAGGGATTGACAGTGAGGCCCAAAGCCGAAAGTTGCTGAGAGAAATGTAGGAAAGCCGGAAAGACGTCATTAGCAGGTCCCACAATATGCGTGTCATCAGCAATAGAGGGAAACAAACAAGAAGGAAAAGCAGCAGAAGAAGCACGCAATGCCCGAAAGTGCGCCAAAGCAAAAAGAACACCACCCAAGGGATCACCTTGTCTGATACCATCAGCAGACGAGATAACCGAAACATCACCTAAGCGAGAAGCATGACTGAAATATAGAGGCGCATCCATGGAATAAAACTGAGCTTTACGCCTGCAGCCAGTCACTAGGGTGGCAGACAGATCAACCACCAACAACCAATCTTTTGTTGTTGCAGCTTCAAGAGCTACTATCAAGCGTGTTGCCTGCATATGGAGATAAGCATCTCAACAATTTGGAGTTTACACCGGTACAGCCAGAGGAGCTTTATAACCAGAACGATGGCAGTGCTAATGCTGCCTCCATCTGCAACTCAGCAGCAGCCGATTGGCCGGAAATAACTACGAGCTGCTGCAGTTTATTGGTGGGCAACGTGGAAAAAATGGATTCGGCGCATTCAGAAGATGTGTTTCCCTTGGAACTACCACTGTTTCAAAACGACGACGTGAAGCTTTTGAGCTGGTCGATGATGAGCGGAGTTTTCTCTTCTCCACGTAGAATGAACAACGGGTTTTTTTTCCTTGGCATCCTTTTCTTCCCTCAAGAAGATGCCTCCCTTCAAACTTTCATCGAGAGGATTTATACTCAACAATCCTAGGGGCTATATAGTCGATTTTTACGATCTAAATGACTTCAGTCCCATATCCATATGCACCAGCTTACGGAGTTGCATTCCAAAATGATATTGAATTCAAAACTCGAAAACCAACATAAAGTAATTGCCAACTTTGGATATTGATGATGAAGAGCCTTTTCCCTCTACCTAGTATATAGGAGAATCTACAGATGGCTCTTGGAGCATTGAAGAAGATGCAATTTCTAAAATCTCAACTAGATGTGTACTTGCAAGTCATATTGCAATGCATCTTGCACAAAATGAAAATGTGACAGAATGTAAAATATACAGTGAAAATCAATTACAAAGAAATGAACATTTTAAAAATTTCGTCAAAACTGCTCAAGAGTTCAATCAAATTTACTGAAAAGCTTTATCAAACCCGCTCACTCTTGTTTGTGCAAACTCCTCTTATGCACTTCTCTGAATTGAAACTTGGTAAATTGAAACTCAATATTCCTCCCCTTTAGAGGGCCAAAAAAATGAAAATTTTCAAAGCTTCTCAGAATCATCCGAATTTAGGTTGGTCGGGTAGGTACTTGATTTGTTCAATTTGGCTGAGCGGTTTGCAAGATATTGTCAGTCAAAGTTGATTATTGACCAAGACTCATTTAAAAAAAAAATTGAAACCAATCACACAGTCAAACCCAAAAGAAGGATCAGTTCGAATGGGGTGTTCACATCCGAATTTTTTTATTTTTTTTGAAATATGTGACTAACAGTACCTCGGAAAAACTCGAAAAAATGTCAGAAACTCGAAAATTTGGAAAAAAGTTGAAACAACTCGAAAAATTGGAAAATCGTGAAAACTTAAAAAAATGAACTCAAAATTTTTTCGGAACAACTCAAAAAATTCAGAGAGACTCGAAAAAGTCAAAGAGACTCGAAAAAATTATAGAGAGACTCGAAAAATTCAAAGAGACTCGAAAAAATCCAGAGAGTCTCGAAAAAATTTCGGAGAGACTCGAAAATTTTTGGAGAGACTCGAAAAATACGGAACGACTCGAAAACTGTCAGAATGACTCGAAAAATTTCGAAACGACTCAAAAATTCAAAGAGACTTGAAAAAATTGAAAAATTGAAAAATGCAAGAACTCGGAAAATTTCAAAAATCGGTCGGATGGAAACGTCAGAGAGATTTTTGTAGGTCGTCGGATGCAATTGTCAGAGAAAGTCTTGTTGTGCAGTTCGTCGGATGGAATCGTCGAACACATTTTCATAAAAAAAAAACTTGAAAAAAGTTAGAGAACTCGAAAAAAATTTAAATAACTCAAAAAAATTTCCGAGAGACTCGAAAATCTTGAAAAAAAATACAAAAACTAAAATTTCGAAGGGTGCAATTTTTGGACAGATTGTGCGTGCGAGGTGGTCGTCGGATACACGTCGAATCGAAATTCTTAAAATAAACTCAAAAATTAAAATTGAAAAAAGACTTGAAAAAACAGGAGAAACTCAAAAAAATGTAAAAAACTCAAAAAACTCAAAAACTGGAGAAAAAGGTCGGATGAAATTTTTTAAGAAAAACTCAAAAATTTCAAAATCTCAAAAATTTGAAATAACGGCAGATGCAAATTATTGACGGATGGACATTTACTGTAGGTTGGCGGATGCAAAATTTATTGTGCAGTTTGGCGGATGCAAATATCATAATTTTGAAAAAACTTGAATTTTTTTTTGTAGCGGTGCAAAACAGCTGTGCAGGGCGTTGGAGACGGTGGAAACTCGAAAAAATAGTGGAGAAACTCAAAAAAAAATTGGAGTAACTCAAAAAACATGAAAATTCGATTTTTTTTTAACTATCGGTGTCCAAAAATGTGAAATAGCGGTGCGGCGGTGGGTTTCCGGAAAGCTTGGGTGAGTTCACACAGATCTGAGGATCAATAGACGTTCTGAAGCAATTATGATCTGACAAAGAAGAAATTTGAATGTGTGCTTGGGGAGATGAAGAATACAGGGCAGCAAGCAACACAAACAAAAACGATGAAGAACTGAAAAACGATTTGGATGTTAGCTTAGATTTGTTCTCAATTTGCAGATGAATCTACTTACTGTTTGCGCAAGAATCGCTACCTCTATTAGCATCGATCCTCAATGGATTGCTACGATTCTACTCTCAGCTAGCAGCGACTCGACTTCTCAGCTACAAAGACTGCTAAACAGCTAGCAGCGATCCTGCCTTACCACGTTGGACAAAGATTCAGCTTAGCAACGTTTGTTCCAAGTTTGGAAATAGATTAGTAGATCGGAATGGTCTGCATTAATATGTTTCTTGTAGGGTTTTTGTCAAAACATACAGTGTTTGTGCCGGGCCTCAGTTGAAACATTTTCAAAGTAACAGATTTAGGACAGGTTTGTGAGTTGTGGTTTGCAAACTGGGCAATGGCGCCAATGTTTGCAGATCCTTTGAAGAACAGAATCCTTTTTTCTCCACTCAACCACTCATCTCATCCTGTTGTAGTATAGTTATCTTCCGCCTTCACCCTTCCCATCGAGCTCAAACCTTAAGCTTGCAATAAAGATCTTCAAACCAATAAAAAAACCAGCAAAATCATTCCTACACAGCAGAAAACCAGCCAAACAAGAATCTACAACATGCAATAAATCAAGAACTCGAGAGCTGTTTACAGCAAAGAAATGCTAAGAGAGGCGAGAAGACAAAACGTAAAGATTAAAGCTTATCTACAATATTCACATTTCCACACAAAGAAGTAGATCATAACTCCTAACCTACCTTGAAACATCAAAACATCATCCATATCTATGCTAAATCAACCACCTACATTAACGACCGATGGATGGATGGATGATGGATGGATGGATGGATGGATGGAGAGAGAGAGAGAGAGAGATATGGAAGAGAGGGGGGAGAGCTTGGATCTTCCAAGAAGAGGAGGGAGAGAGAGATCAAGAACCAAGAAGTAGAGAGGGGAAGAGAGATGGAGAAGAGGGGAGGAGCCACGAGAGAGGAGAGGCACCAAAAATGAATAGAGTTTCCCTATTCAAAATAGTATTGATTAAAATGGTATACAATAGGTGCCTTTTTATTTTTGGGGTGGCCCTTGCCCCTTGCTTCTTATTGGCTACTTGCAAGGAGGTGGGATTGAAATTCACACCATTCACAAGAAACACAAATTAATCTACGATGTACAAAGAAGCACACCCCACCTAACTACAAAAACTTAGGAACTTACTAGGTTTAACTTCCACTTTGGCCTTTTAATATTATTTTAATCACATGACCCAAAGTCTAGTTTATTTCAAAATAGATAATTTACAAGTGCTCATTGGGCCATGGTCTTACGCACGCAGGATGCCATGACCCTCGCAACTTATTGTTAATATTGGCCTCAAGGAATCTGCCAACAATCCGTACAATAGCAGCAGAAAATGATACTTCACACGTGTGGATCCAAGTACAACAAGAAAATTCACATTCTAGACACTAGAACTCAAAATATCATGAAAAATATGCAAGAGATGAACATATAATCAAAAGAAAAAAGTTTTTCACATTGAAAGAGAACTTGAAGATAATTTTTCCACATTTTTACAGCTATTTATAACAGCCATAATGCCACTTGGCCACTTTTCCTAAACTAGCCCTAAAATAGCAACTTCTAGGTACTTCACCAAAAACCTAATTTTTAGTGACTAAATGCTATGTATCTATATTAGCCAATTAAAATGGGTTTAAGTCGGACTACTTTTCAAAAATAGTACAAACACTATTTAGGCCTTTATTGACATAAAAAGATCTATCTCTAAGTTGAAATTTAATATTGGCCTCAAAATTGCCAAAATAACTCAACTAAACTAGCTAAATTTTTCACACTCCCTCTTCAACTAGTTTTAGCATAGATTTTGATAGTACTCCAAGATTAGTTCTATGCTTCATAAGAAAGTCCTTTCCCAATGCTTTGGTGAAGATATCAGCCACACACTCCCTTGGTTGAAGCTCCACTTCTTTTTCCATGACTTGTTCTCTCACAAAATGATAAGTCGCTTCAATATGCTTCCTCCTTGCATGAAAAAACAAGATTGCTTGCCAAAATGTGGGCTGAAAGATTATCACAAAAGATGATTGGACACTTTTGAAAATCCAGCAAGTTAAGATCCATTACCATCCTTTTGATCCATAGCATCTCCTTTTTGCTTGAAGTTAAGACTTTGTACTCGGCCTCACTAGATGATAAAGAGATTATTGCTTGTTTCTTCGACATCCATGAGATAGCTCCATCACCAATGAAAATAGCATGTGCCCTTATGGATTTCCTATCCATTTTGCTGTGAATTGCTTGAGTGCGAAGTACGCCTATTCTGTGCGAAAGTGCACTACACAATGCTTTAGATTGCAGAACCTAGATACGTTGCTACCGATCATAGACAATGCAACAATCAATCAAATAACAACAGATGAAATGCAGAGATTAAATTGGCTGTAATACTTCATTTCTAGTCTCCAAAGCCATGATCAAGCCATAAAAGATCATACTGGAGACTCTCACAAGCATTACTCATCTAACATTGGAGTGATGTGCTTTGGGCCTCATGATAGTTGAAGCAATCAATCAACTATATTGTTCAATTTCATTTCAACAAAAACACCCACAAACACACATTGATACTTTGTTTTCTCTCATTTTCTTAATAAACAACAATGACATATTGACAAGTGACTATTGCTTGTGACAAATACCCTATGAAGAAAAAGTAAAATGGTCTTTCTGCTTAAGTAGTGGATGCTACTTAAGTTCCCTATACAAAAGAGACATATTTGCTCCACTTGGTGGTTTTTTTAGTCTTATATTTATGAAGATAAATAAGTTATGTTGGTTAGAACATAAGCCACTTTCCTAGCTTCTCAACTTTATGTTAATTGGCTATTGTTGACAGTTTAATAGGATCAAATTTCTTTTGCTTTCTCTATATTGCTTATCCCTTGTCTTGTGTCTTGGCTTGATTGTTGCTTTTGTTTTTGTTGTTATCAACTTGATTGTTGTGTTGTTGTTGTTGTTGTTGTTGGCTTGGTCATGTATGTCTCATTTTTTTGTCTTGCTTAACTTTTTGTATGTATCTTGTTTTTCACCATTCTTCCTTTACTCTTTTCTCAACATTGTTTTTTTTTGGCTAGGTTCTTTGCCTAACCTTGTTCGACTGAATGCTCAGTTTCTTGTCAGGTGGAATCCCCCCCCCACACCCCCTTTCGAATTTTGCTTCTTCAAGCATCTCGCGGTTCGACGTTGTACTCAGCAACCACAGTCAACGACGTTTCCATTACCTGTTGCTACTCGATCAAACCCTCCCATTCCCTCATCCTTTAACTACGATATTGTCTTCTTTAAGGGAAAGCCAGTCCCATCATGGACAAGCTTGATGGAGCGAATTTCCATCTATGAAAATTTAAGATGAAAACTGTACTAATGGCTAAAGAATGGTATGACGTTGTTACAGGTGCAGAAGGGAAACCCGAAGCAGACGACGCAACAATCGCTAGATGGAAGCTAAAGGATGGAAAGGCTTTCACACTAATCATCCTCAACATTACGGATACCCAGATCGGCCATGTATCCGAGGCTAAGACATCGAAAGAAGTCTAGGACATCTTGAGCATACTATACGAAGTGCGAGATATAGCTTCCAAGCTACATCTCGGGAGGAAATTTTACTCCCTCAAGATGACAAATGGTGATTCCCTACAGAATCACATCAATCAATTCAAGAACCTGCTAAGGCAAATGGCCACTGTCGGATCTATCATAGACGATCAAGACGCAGTAATGCAACTGCCTACAAGCTTGCCAAGCTCATACGATAGCTGGGTGATGATCATCATGACACATCTAGAATTGACTCTTTCGAGAGTCATTACGATGTTGTTGCAGGAAGACACGCGGAGGAACAAAGTCTCAAGTTCCTCAGCTGATTCTCATGCCTTATACACCAACAGAACACGACTAAGCAGAAGAAGAAGAAAGGCCCAAAGTAATCAAAGCTAGACTAGAAACCAGCATAGCACAAAGAATAGTCGAATCCGCAAACGAAGAAGAAGTTGTTCTACAGATACTGCAAGCGAAACAACCATGAAATTCAAGATTGTCGGATACTGCAAGCGAAGAACAACAGCAAGGGACAGTCGAATCAAGTGGCAAATGCAGTTGCAAAAGTTTCATAGTCTATTCAAGAAACGGATCATGATGCCTTCATGACCAGCCATCAAGGAGCATCCGACGACAGTTCTTGGTTCCTAGATTCCGGAGCCACTCAGCACATGACCAGTCTCATTGGCTATTTCGAGTCCTATACACCTTACAGTACCCAGAAATATGTTCACCTTGGTGACAATAGCACACAAGCTATTAAAGCTGAAGGTACTGTAAGATTAAGCTTTGCAAATTATCAGTCTAAGCTATTTTATAAAGTCCTATATATACCAAACTTATCTACGAATCTGCTCTCTATAAGCAGAATCACAGATCTAGGACATAGAGTAGAATTCGAATGTGATCAGTGCAAAGTAGTCGATAGGACATGCAAGATCCTAGCACTCGGAAAGAGGCATGGATACTTGTATAAATTAAGTCATTGTTTTTCTGCCTCTACTCAGACGTTCAATATTTCTATTCATGCAAATAAAAGTTTACTTTGGCATTATAGACTTGGTCACTTGAATCATGCTGATGTACAACAAATGTCTAGACAATCTATTGTTCTTGATCTTGACTATCCTCGTGATAAAGTCAAGTTACCTGTCTGTCAAGACTGTCTAGTTGGTAATTAGACTAGGAAATCATTTAAATCAAGCCATCAACATATTGCTAGAGGATTGTTAGACATTGTACATTCAGACATTTGTGGCTCGATGAACGCTGAAGAATGCAAAGTATTTTATAGCTTTTATTGATGAATTTTCTAGAAGGACTATGGTGTACTTTATAAAGAAGAAATTAGAAGCCTTCAACTGCTTCAGAATCTTCAAGGAGCGTCCAGAAAAAGAGACTGGACGGACGATCAAGGCTCTAATTTCAGACAATGGTTGAGAATATATCTCTATCGAGTTTAAGGAGTACTTCCAAAGCCAAAGCATTGAGCAGCAATTCATTACTCCTTACAGTCCTCAGTCTAATGGCTTAGTCGAGAGGAAGAACCGTACCCTGGTTGAATCAGCCAAATGTATGCTAGCGCATGCATCGCTGCCCAAGAGATTTTGGGCCGAAGCTGTCTCCACCGTAGCTTACATCCAAAACAGATGTTTGACCAAGGCCCTCTCAGGCAAGACACCCCACGAGGTGTGGATAGGCTCTAAGCCTTTTGTGAAGAATCTAAGAGTGTTTGGATGCGTTTCTTAGGCGTAGATCCCAAAAGACACGAGGAAGAAATTGGACTTCCAAGGTCTCAAGACCATCCTGATTGGATATACTTCATCTGATAATACATACAAGTTGTATGATCCCGATACCCAACAAATCTTGTATAGCCGGGATACAGTCTTTATCGAGGATCAGTTCGTCGACATCAAAGGCAAGGATATTGCTCCAAGAGAACCTTTAGCACCTGCCATTGACACGACTGTCCGAGATTCTGGCTCAGGCATATCTATTGTCGACCCACTTCTTGACAGTGAATCAGATGAAGACGTTGCTGCTACCCGGCAACAAGCCCAAGAGTGGTTCATCAATCAAATCCTCCCAGAGTGTGCATGCAGCCCACAAGGTATACTCCTGAGTCTGCATGTCTCTTGATACAAGAACCGACAATAGTCGAAGAGACACTCAGCCAACCAGACTCTGATCTCTGGAGAGAAGCTATGGACAAAGAGTATTCCTCTCTGATCAAAAACTAGACATGGTCACTAGTCGAAGCTCCTATTGGCTGCAATATCATTGATTACAAATGGATCTTTAAGATCAAATACAATGCCAACAGAACAATTGATCGAAGGAAGGCAAGACTGATAGCACGAGGATTCACTCAGATCTCCAACGTCGAGTACAGCGAGACTTTCAGTCCAGTAGTCAAACATTTGTCGATCTGAGTGCTCTTGTCTTATGTTGCAGCTACCGACCTTGTACATCAACTTGATGTACAAACAGCTTATCTGAATGGAGTTATACAAGAAGATATGTACATGATCCAGCCCGAAGGATACGTTCTGGAAGGTATGAAAAATCATGTTTGTAAATTCCACAAAGCACTTTACGGCATGAAACAGTCTGCCAAAGCTTGGTTTCAAAGGATCAACACATTCCTCATCGAACAAGGATTCAAACCGAGCACTCTTGATTGCAATGTCTATTCCAAGTCAGTACAACAATCCTTCATTATCATCACCTTATATGTGGATGGTCAAGGATTCTAAGCAGATGTTGTTTTCAGAGTTCGACATGACTAATCTGGGCGAAGCTCACTTCTGTCTAGGCATTCAGATCCACAGAGACAGAACAAGATGACTGATTTACATCACTCAACAAAGGTATCTTCAGAATGTTCTTAACAGATACAATCTAATGAATTGTAAATTAGCTCACTCACCGATGGATCCAGACCTGCATTTGTCAAAGGACCAATGTCCCCAGACTAGACATGAAGACAAGCAAATGAGAGATTATCCTTATCGATCGATACTTGGATCTCTCATGTATGTAATGGTCTGTACAAGACCAGATTTCTCTTTTGTAGTAAGCTCACTCAGCCAATATATGGCTAATCCTGACATTACCCATTAGAAGACTCTCATAAGAGTCATGAGGTATATTCGAGCTACCATGGACCAGTGCATCTGCTATGGAGATGTCAGCAATGACAATCTTCATCAACTCAGTGGATATTCTGATGCAAGCTGGAGAGGAGATGTAGACAATCGTAAGTCCACATCTGGATTTACATTCTTCTTCAACGACGGTCCTATCTCATGGAACAGTCGTAAGCAAACCTCTATCGCACTTTTTTCTATAGAAGCAGAATACATTGTTGTTTCTCAATCTATTAAGGAAGCGTTTTGGTTGAGAAATCTACTATCAGACGTTAATCTGTATCAGTACAGCCCTACAATTTTATTTTGTGATAATCAAAGTGCTATTGCCTTATCGGCCAACCGTAGATTTCACTCTAGGAGTAAGCACATTGAAATCAGATATCACTACATCAGGGGCAAGGTTCTCAACAAGGAGGTGAGCTCAACATACTATAGAACGTAGGACATGGTTGCAGATATATTTACGAAAGCATTAAGTGTTAATGCACACAACAAATTTTGTGCATTGCTTTGTCTGAAGATCAAGGCATTCACGGATCCAGATTAAGGGTGGGTGTTGGATTTATCTCCTCTACTCTCCTAAATCCCATTTTAATCTGCCTCCATTCATGCTGTATTTTTTACTCATGTTATTGCATAGTCTGCATATTTACATGTAAAATAAGACAGACGAATAAAACGTGACTATCTGCATAAATACAAGTAAATTCTCATAGGCGAAAGAAAGGCAAAAAACGCGACACTATGTTTTTACATGTGTTTTGTGACAGACGAAAAATGCGACACTGCCTTACAAAATGCCAAAGGTGTCCTAGGAAAAGCGAAGGCACCCTGTAAATCAAATCCTAAGGCATTCCATCAGAGTGACGCATTTTTCGCATCTTCACCAATGTTCATTTCAGCAAAGGCTGACATCGCGGCCTTTTCACGCTCACCCCATGCAACTGTGCTAACAAACTTGACAACGACAACAACCACCCACGATCTCCTACAACAGCACATCCACTTTGGACGTTCTTCATCTGCACACCTGTAACATTGTGTATATATATTAAATACCACTTGCGTATTTAAGTAAGTGATTAAGAACAAGTGTGTGTATAAAATATAGCAACAGAAGCGTATCAGAGATAGACAAAGTAGATGCCTTGTGCATTGATTCTTTTGTATTGTCAGCAACAAGTTCATTCCTTTTTCAGATTGAATTAGCTTTGCAGAGCACGCGGGTTTCTCTGCTATTGTCTTGTACTCTATTGCATTATTCACATGTATATTTTGCTATACTTAATCTGATAACAGCTCTTTTATTTGCGATCAGATTTGTATCAATATTGTTATCCTTATTTTCATTCTTTCTGACTTTCTTATTGTCCAATTTGGTAATATGTTCTTAGCAAGTTATTATTAGTCTATCTATTGATGACTAATATTTAGCTTGCCTTTCGCGAATCATTCGCGACTGATTATCAGTCGAGCTCAGTCTAGCTCTTCGCGAATCATTCGCGACAAAAAAATTGTCTAGCTATTCGCGACAAATCGTTCTTCTAATGTTTTGTTAATGTTTGGCTAGAGCAGATGCAATGAGCAGAGCAGATCAATGATGTTCTTCAAAGATATGCTGGATTTCTTTTGTGAATGATAAAACATTGATTGGAGCAGCAAAGCGCACATTAGCAAAATTGATCCACACACTCTCTCTCCATTCCTAGTCGCTCTCTAATCTCTCCCTCTCCCTCTCTACTGCCATACCTCTCTCTCTCTCTCTCTCTCTCTCTCTCTCTCTCTCTCTCTCTCTCTCTCTCTCTCTCTCTCTCTCTCTCTCTCTCTCTCTCTCTCTCTCTCTCTCTCTCTCTCTCTCTCTCTCTCTCTCTCTCTCTCTCTCTCATCTGTCACTTTTTCTCTCCCTCCAGCGACATCTAACTCTCTCCCTTTGTATCTCTGTCACGACATTTGCGAGCTCTGAAAATTGGAAGAAACGACCCGGTAAAGATACAGATGGAACCCGACAGTTTGGAAAGGAATTGTGTGCCTTGATGAAAAAGATGCAGAGTGACTCCGTGTCAGACATGACTTTATCTGAAAAACCCTCCTTGAAATTTAAGTTAGAGCATAAGGATCTGAGGTGAAATCGTTTTACTTTTGAACTAAATTTTATGGCTTAATTATCTCTTTAAGCATATAGACCGGTTTCTGCTTATTATGAATAATAAGTATCTGCTTCTATGAATCTGGAAAGAAAGGATTTATGTGCTCATGTGGAATATATAACCCCGCTTTGTTGATAGAATCAATTTTTTGGCTAAAAGATTAAGTGAAAGACCAAGAAAATAGTTTTTCTTATCTTGGTTTATATTAGGTTTGCCTGATGACATGGCATATGTATTCTCTCAAAAGTTTCTAAGACTTTTGAGGAAGCTATCTCAAGGGCAGTTGCTTTAGAACATGCTGATGAAATGATGACAGAAATAGAAGAACTTGATAAGAAGAGTTGGATAGATAGATCCTTGGATGAATTTGATGTAGGAATTCCTTCCTACTATGCTAGAGTATCATCTATTCCTAAATTTTTTTATAGAGAATGAATCTTGTTATTCTAATGATCCTATTCAAACAAATCAACTTTTCAAAGTTAAAGAAAATATTGTTGCAAGAAGAATATAGTAAAAACGTTGAGTATGGCTATAAGATTGATCAATCAAATGAAATTATTGTTGTCATTGAAGAAAAAAAATGTTGTAAAGATACTCCAGATGTGGTGCATTCCATTGATGTATACTCTGAACCGATGGAGTCTTTATATAATGATAATGAAAAACTGGAAAATATATATGATGCTATAATTGATAAATATGCTATTGAGGAAGTAGAACAAGAAGGTCAATCAAATTTTGTTCATTCTAACTTGTTGAAAGTCAATGTCTTTTTGAAAGAAGAAATGCTACCAAATGATATATGGATATCACAACCTGGTCAAATATTACCATTATTAGAGAATGATCAAGAAATTGATGATAGTTTGGTTGGAGTAGAAGAATTCATATCTTCACATTTCATCAATCTGCATGGCTCTATCTTTTTCTTATTTTGAGATGTTGTTGCTATTGTTGGCTCCTCCTTATTTGATTGGCATGATTGTCTATATTTATTCTCAATGAATATCTCTCTCGTCCACCATGTGCTAAAATTGTGTTCGGTGTCTTCAAGCTTATTTGCATCAAGCCACAAAAAGTATGCGTCCGCTAGGTACATAGATTTCTTCTTTGTATACTTGTGTAGGTACTCAGGTTTCCAATTTTTTCTCTTATAATCCTATTGGTAGGATAATATGTGCTTCCATATTCGTTTGCAGTTATCCATATTTCTATGTGGAGATGGAATCGATTGATTCCACATCTGATGATACTGTTCCGTATTAGGCAACTTATTATGTCGCCATCGTTGTGAATAGTGAAGCATCTGCTCATCCATCCATTCTTTGAATATTTTTTCTATTTTTTGATCTTTCATTTGGCAAGCTAAAGATTGGTCATGTTGTCGTTGCTTGCCATGAGAAACTTCTTGAAACACTGGTTCCTTGCGTTTCACCTTTTTCGCAACGGACTGTGTCAATTGTTGTGCATTTGGCATACACATCCCTGGCATCTGGATTTTTTTTTTTTGAATATTGTGAAGTTTTTAGCATGTGTGAACTTCACCACACAGCCTACAGGATCTTACTGAGGTGTTGTGATTGCACAAGATTGATCAAAGAACAATATGCTTGGAAAATCTAAGGCAAGAGCACAATGGCATACATCTGATGAAAAAATATAACTCTTCCCTATAAGAAAATGAATGTCAGAAATAATTCTAAGTGTTCAGTATGGGAAAAAGAGGTTGCTCTCAAGTAGAGAGAGAAAATCATACATAGAAAACTCAAGTAGAGAGAGAATGAGTCCAAAACACCAAAATCTCAATATTCACAATATGGCAAAACATGCCCAGCTTTCCCTACACGAGAGAGACTCAACTGCATGCATGTATGGTGCATGTACTATATGTCAACTCATAAAATTGCCTAGACATGTGTAGATTACAGAAACTACTTTGCATGTTGCATGTACTCATTGCATGTGGCTTGCATGCATACAATGAGACTTTGCATGCTATCTAAACATCTGCATGTCATCATAATTGAATCTATCTAACTCAAATCCGAGCTACACTAGAAAGATATGTGCTCAATTCACACTCCTTATATGTACAACATGAAATCTAGTGGAAATTATCATGGACATGACCCCAAACTCAAAATAGGAAGATAATATTTTAATAATCTTCACAAATATTGCATTGGTTTCTTTGAACTAGGTAGACTTTCACTCAAAAATGAATATCTATGAAGTACCATTATGTTTGAGATCCAATCTCGAAACGAGAGCTCCGTGTCGAATTCATATGATTGTTGGAGAAAGAGGGTTTGTCATATGTGGAGAAACAAAAATAGCTCAAAAGAAAAACGAACACAAAAAAGAAGAGAGCTCAAAACTCGAACGAGAAACGAACTCGAAACTCGAACAAGAAACGAACTCAAACAAAGAGTGTTTGTGCGCAGCGGAATGAGCTATATTACTCTTCTCCTAAGCATTAATATGCCTATCAGAAACGAACAGAACATTAGTGATAGAAATTATGGTCGTTCTGACGACCGAAGCATTTTTCTGGAATCTCAACCGAAGCATTTTTTTGGAATCTCAACCGAAGTATTTTTTTGGAATCTCGACCGAAGCATTTTTCTGGAATCTCGACCAAAGCGCTTCTTTGGAATCTCGACCGGAGCGCTCATTGGAATCTCAACCGAAGTTCTTGCTGAGATCTCGATCGGAGTTGAAGTGCCCGTTCAGATCTCAACCGGAGCCGAAGTTCTTGTTTAGATCTTGACTGAAGCCGAAGTGCCCACTCAAATCTCGACCGGAGCCAAAGTGCATGCTAAAATCTCGACCGGAGCGCTCGCTGGAATCTCGACCGAAGTGCTCACTGAGATCTCGTTCAGATCTCGACCGGAGTTGAAGTGCCCATTCAGATCTCGACCGGAGCTGAAGTGCATGCTGAAATCTCGACCAGAGCCGAAGTGATCTCGACCAAAGCCAAAGTGCCTATTCAAATTTCGACCGGAGCCGAAGGCAACGATCAAATCTCGATCGGAGGGATTCGATCAGATCTCAACCGAAGCAATCGGGTCAAATCTCGACCGGAGCAATTAACACCCATCTTGACTAGACCATAACTTCTGATCAACACCTCTTATTGCAATTTCGACCAAACCACCATCTTTCCAACACCTTTGAGACTGGAAAAAAAAAAAGGGCATGAACACCAAATTTTTTTCAAAAAACAACACTCATACCAATAGAAAGCTCTTTTTATACTGAGTTTTCCCTTGACTTCCTAAAAAAATCCAAAAAATTCTAAAAACATTAAAAACCCTAAAAGCCAACAATACTAAAAACTCATATCCCAGTATCCAATGCACCAACATATAGATCCTGAAATCCCAGACGATTATCCATACGAGGTAAGGTCCCCTGTAGCTGAACAAATCAGACGCCATAGGTTCTACCGAATGTGGGCCGAACTCCAAGAGCCATCCACAAACCCATTCGAGGGACAAGACCCCATTTTTCTAGTGTTGAGCCCTCACAGGTTATAACCAACCCTAATGGAGTTCCTGCTACCCACAGAGCTCATTTTGAAAGACATACACCCAAGCTAGATCTACCAAAGTTTGACGGTAGTTTGGACCCTCAAAGATTTTTGCAAATCTTTGAGAATGCATATGATGTGTATGGCAAAACCTCTCCCGATGCTATGGTCCAAGCTCACTCGAGAAGTTTCTAGCAAACTTCTACAATACCGCACAATACACCAGCTCCATAATGAAAAAAGACAATATGAAATGAGTCCTTGTCGAAAGAAAGTGAAACCGATATTCCGTCATCTGCTACAATGTCTAACCAAGAGCAACCTCCACAGGGAATTGACAGTTTTTCTCCCCTTCTACAACCTCAATTCTATTTGTCTTTCCACATGTTGATAAGATTTCCAATGTGCCAATACATAATAAATCTAGGATTCAAAAATCCAGATAGAGATTTGGTTCTGAATCTCTTGTTTAGAGAGGTCCTCAAGACATAGTACCTCAATAATACCTGCATCTCAAGCTATATCTTACAACATTTGCTATCACCGATGGTCGACTTTAGTATAACCAACCCTGTCTTGTTTTGACAAGGGCATGTCAGAGTAAATCACATTATTCTACAAAACAACTGAAATATTGCAACTGTCAAGGTAAATTATCAATGTTGATGAATGCAAGTTTTGTTCGACAAGTGCTATACAGTTCTCACTCTTTGTCACGTTTGTTTATTTCCTTGTTTCTCTTCACCTATTTTGTGTGATTGATTTTTGCATGAGGAATAGCTACTGCACGAGAGTCTTCTATAGAGCATCTCCAGAACACATTTTCATTCATCTATCAATCTTCACATTCTTGTATAGAAGTTTGGGATTCTTGAAATATATGAGAAATCCATGTCAAATTAGAGTTGATTTCTGCATCTCATTATCATATTTATCTTCAACTCAACTACAGCAAGATCGAAACAAATTTCGTTAAAATTTGTTCCATCTTTAGACCAGTCACATGTTCAATGTGTTTTCAACTACATGTTCCACACGCCGATCCAATCCTGAGCATGACCAGTTACCACTCCAACATCTCCACCAACCGATTTGGGGGGGGGAGGGAAGAGAGTGGATCTGCTTGGATCCACTGGTGCAGTTACGTTGTCAACAACAACACCAGCAAGATCGAGAACCAAAATCACAAATCCAAAGTCGACAACGACAGGGCTAAGAAGACAGACTCGATCAAAAGAAGTATCCTAGTCATGACGAAGATCCTTCAGAAAAGGGAGACACAAGCATTGGAAAATCAGTCTCCTTTTTCAACCGGCCTCTTGCCATACATCTATATCCACTCTTATGCCTATCATTCACACCATCTACCATTGTCACCACCACCCTTCCTTCCATCTGTTTGTTTATCACCAGTTACTGTTCTTTTGAGAAATCCCTAGTTTTGATAGTCTTACCGAAGCAGTTGATAGACCATTGCAAATGTCTAGCGAAGACCAACTGCCACCTACAATGGATGATCAACCAAACAAAGACCTAAGAAGCAGGTGAAGCAGCCAGAACAAATAAAGAGAAAGATCCAAAAAGCTGAGGAGGAAAGGACAAAACTTAAGCAACAGATGAGTCAGATCAATTTTGATCAAAAGAAACTCTCTGGAGTAATGATAGTTGAATCCCCTCTTACGAAGTCCAAAGAGATTCAAAAGTAACTGATCAAAAGAAAGAGCTGTAGAAAATGAAAGATGAAGACAACCGTGAACCTGCAAATAAAGCAAGCTCCTCACCCAGCAAGTGGTGGTCAAAGCTCGACATTGCAAGGGTCCAAGGCTGCAATTGTAGAACTGTCAGTTCCTTCACCCTACCACCAAGCCTTCATCATGTTTCCTTACCGTTACCAAACCGTCCATCCAAAAAGGTTTCTACCACCAATTTTTGATGAATCCATCTCCTTGACACTAATAATGAAAGTTTGCGCAACCTACAGATCAAAGGTTTTCCTTGAGACTGAAACTTCAACTGAGAGAAGAACCACGGAAACACCCAGAGGCAAATGGAGGATACAAACCTCCCAGAAGATAGAATCTGCCAAGAAACCAAAGATGAAACTATCAATGGCAGATACAAGTGACAAAACAAAGAGACACATGAAAAGCCCTCGAGCTTGCAAGTTGTGAAGCTGCTGAGAGCTCTCCGATTTTGAGAATGTCAACCGATTGCAATAATAAGACATTTTGATTAAACTGTGGCAATTCGTGAAAAACAATTTTTGTGATAAAGACTGGCGACAATAAGCACTTGGTTTTATGTAAGTGAAAGAGGATCTACGCTTTTCCATCAATCGAAGATGCCAATACAAAGCGGAGTGACATCGTCCAATATGAGTTGCAGTGGGTCCTGCAACACATTAGGGATGAGATGATGTTGGCTGATTCTAATGAATCCCCAAGGTACTCGGACAGAGCAACTCAAGAGCACCTCTCACCTTAGACCGAGGAGGTCTCTGAAAAGACGAGACTAATGAAGACTGAGAGCCGAGAAATACTAGCTAGGAAAGATATGCAAGAATTGTGTAAGCCTCATGGTGAATCCCAAAAGATGGAATGACCATGTAGGAACTAGTATTTCTAAGCAAATGTAATAAATGCAAGTAGACCCCTCTTAAAGAAATAGAGTGAGCCACCTTTTGATGGTGACCTCTAGTGGAGAGCATTATTTCACTTGTAATTTGTGAAATGTGGAAATTCCACTAGGATGCCACCTAAGGAGCCCTCTTGCTTATTTAAGAGACTCCCTCTTTGTGAAGAGGCGCTTTTTTTGAATTGTATCAACTCCATGCTGAAATGAGAAGAGCCTTCACGAGTTTGGTGCATCCATTGAGCTCCTTGATCATGCTTGTTTCTTCAGTGATGCATTTATGATCTTGCCCTCCCCTCCTTTTGTGTGTGGTTGTGGATTGTAGAGTGGATTAGATCTGCTGCTTTCGTAGAGTGGATTAGTTTCTTTTCTTGTTTGTGGAATAATGTAGGAACCAGCATTCAGGTAAACTAAATAGGCTGGATCTGTGGTGTAGTTCTTGCATATCTCTTTACAATCTAGTTATTGATGTTCTTGGGATGTCCAAGAATCAATAGACTAGTTGGTTTCTTGATTCTTGGACTTCTAACATGTTGTAGATTAGTTCTTGGTTCTTGTTTTGTCAATTTATGCAAGTGTAGCTCAATGTTAGTAAAATGCAAGCTATGATTCAGTTTGTTTTAGAGTAGGTAGCTGTAGAATCCATTGAACGTTCATTTGGGCTGTATGCTGATCTGTGAATGAACGTTCTTGGCTTGCATCGTTTTTATGAATGTAAGTGCGTTCAAGAGAGTTCGTCCTTGAGTTATCCTCTGACAAGCAGGACAAAAAATCTATACTACAATGACCAATCCGTCCCTTCTGCCTAATCTGGGCCTTTAAATAAGAACGATAATCTCAAGAAGTGCCATAGCCTCTACTGACAGGCAGAATACCAGCCGTTAAGCCGTAAGCAAGAAATAAAGAAGTAAAAAGTAACCAATAGATCCTCTGGAGGAGGAAATCTGTCAACAAGTTTGATCTTGGATGAAGCAAAATTCATATCTTGGGACTAGAATACTGATCAAAATCATAGAATGAAAAATATGTGAAAAATAGCCTATTTTGGCAATTCTAGCCATGTAGAACTTTGCAATATTGTGTATAATTGGGTTCCACACATGGAAGGCCAAGATGACATGTGGCAACCCACTCCTATTGTAGGTTAGGTCAATTCAAGAGAGTTGGTCATGTCTATTTGGTGGTCATCCCTACGTTATAGGACATACACCTAAGTTTAAGGTGAAATTTTGACCAGCTAGTTACCTACCAAACATAACTCTAGGATCTAGGCTAGGGTTTCATTTTAGGGCAAGAAGAGTGAGTTAAATTTCTTAGTTTGTACTTGAAAAAATGAATATAATTATTGAAAAATCAAAATACAAGATAAAAGCTATGTTGAGCATAAAAGATCAAATTATATTATCTATTTCTAAATATATCAAATAGCATTTTCTATTTTTAGATATATCAAATAACATTTTCTATTTTAATATCGCAAACTTGAAGTAGAACTTTATGCACACTTTCAAATTGCCAAGTGAAATAAAATGTAGCCCCTCTTTATATAAGAAAAATCGTACATTCTAAAATTTTTTGCATAATAAAATATATTTTCATTTACTTGAATAAAAATCATCGTTCAAATATTTTTCGTTTGAAACCTATATGTAATGTCAACCACACGGTGTATGATTTTTAAAGGATAAATCCTCTTATATTTTTTAAAATCTTTGCAATTGAGACCAATAATTAGGGCTTTCTAAACTTTCATAAATAGTTTGTCGATTAAAATATGAAAATCATATTAGATATTGAATGTAGATATCTTACTCATTTAATCGTTGTAAAAAAATATAAAAGATAAAAATTTGTTAATCTTTGATTTTTTTTTGTCCATTTGAACTAGGAAGAGTTACTTATTAGCGACTCTGAAAAGAACACTAACGATTGACTTTGGAATGAACACTAATAATTAACTCGGTTGAGTTTATTCTTTATATGTCTTTTCATTCTCTATCTATAACTATGGCTTTGAATATTTGAGAAGTTTGTAGGAAATCTGAAGTCTCCATGTCTTGTGAAAATCACATTGATCAAGATCACAAAACATGTACTTGCTACTATTACCAAGATTTATCATGCTAAAATGACTAGTCCACAAACCATCAAAAGTAAGCATTGTAGAAAAAAATAGTAATTATTCTTCCACAGAGAACACAATGAAAGTTCGAATAAATCAAACTAATATCAGTGTCTTCAATCGAGTCTGTATTTGATCTATGTACTAATAGAACAATATTTTGCCTTGATTGAACATGTGTGCGCAAATAATATGCGAAATTAAGAGACAACATAAGACAATTTTAGACAAACATAGACTATTGATCAAAAACGAATTTATAATTCTGAATTTGAATCAGTATACATCTCTTGTTGTCTTATCTTGTTGTTGTGTCTCTGATTGAATGAGTCTAAGAATCTCTTCAGTTTGGGCGTTTGAGAGTTGGTTACAGCGAGTAGTGTACATGTGTTTATATTGCTATAGGACAGATCTTTTGGCCTTTTATTTACAGGTCTTTTGGCCTTTTAATGTTGTAACAGTAGATATTTAACCGTTTAAGACGGTTGATATTCAATATTACTAATCGACGACATCTTCTATTTTTTGAATAACTCCAGATAGCGGCTTGCTGATGGATGTATGAAGAATGTTGAGGGGTGCGTAGATACTACTGTATCGACTCTGATTCGTTCTGATATCACTGTATCAGCTTTGAACATGTGTGCTCTGATACCACTATATCATATTTAATTCTGAAAGCTTTGATACCACTATATCAACTTTAATTCCGTATGTACTGATACCACCGTAGGAAAAATAGAAATTATTCTTCTATAGAGAACACGATGAAAGTTTGAATAAATCAAACTAATATCAATGTCTTCAATAGGGTCTGTATCTTATCTATGTACTACTAGAATAATATTTTGCCTTGATTGAATATGCGTGCAAAAATAATATGCAAAATTAAGAGACAACGTAAGACAATTTTAGACAAACATAGACTATTGATCAGAAACAAATTTATAATTCTGAATCTGAATTGGTTACAGCGAGTAGTGCACATGTATTTATATTGTCATAGGACAAGTTTTTTGGCCTTTTATTTATAGATCTTTTGGCCTTTTAATGTTGATATTCAAATAGACGCTCTATTTCTAGGGTTGAATAAATTCTGTTCGCGAATTATTCACGACAGTCCATCTCTTCGTCTCAGTTTTGTGTTTCGCGAATTGTTCATGACACTTGTCTCTTTGAGCTTGAAGAAGAAATTCAAAATATTTCGCGAACTGTTCGCGACAGTTTCGTGATAGGTGAGCTTGGAGAAGAATCCAGAAGATTTCACAAATTGTTTGCGACAATTTCACGACATCTGAGGTTTGAACAAGAAATGGAATATTTCGTGGCAAGATTGTGTTTGCAAATTTTTTGAGCTTCAACAAGAAAAACCGTTTCATGAATCTTTCGAGTTGACTGTAAGACAAATTCCACGAATCCTTCAATGTTGATCACGAATAAAAATGTTTCGAGTTTGCGTTCATTTCTTTCTCATCCTTTGTCAAGTAAACTGCGCACTTGTTAGTAGAATCAAAATCTGTCTTATCAGGTGTTCTACAAGTATGATTTACAAGTGATCTTGGACTTCATGAGGCTACATACTTGCTTATGGATATAAGTTTCCTTCAAGGATGTTTCACTTATTCTCATAAGAAGCTTACAATTTGCCTCTCCAAAAGAAAAAATACATTCATAACAATTTTTAGATCACTAAGATATAAAAACTTGTCTCAAATGAGTGATTACACATCTTATCTTCAACTTCCTTCTTGATGAAGCCCTCAAGTTGCCTCATGTAGTTCTCATAGCATACCTCGGTTTGCCTCATGTAGAGCTCATAGCAAAATGGTTCATCAAGCATTGAAGTAAGAAAAGTGTTGAAATGGTTGAGAATCTTCCCCTTGATTACCTTTGCCAAGATAAGTGAGCCTTGAAGTCTTGGCCCTTGTCTTTGTGGATCTTCTTGGAGCACTTGATCTTTGAGGTGGATCCTCAAGATATCCATCACTTTGTTGATCCTCCTCAATCCTTGCAAGATCATTGACACCAAGGTTGTTGATTTCACTTTTATTCACACAAGATACTAGATGGATCCAAGCATCTCTTGTATAAAAATCTAAGAATGTTTCATGCACCTTATCATCACTACTTGGTACATGAGAAAAAGAGTGTACATTTGAATGAATGATTTCTCCTTTTGCCGTAGCAATTTTAGCATCCAACTTAAACAAGCTACCTTGTTTAACACCATTTGCTATGCAAATATCATTCTTCATGATGGAACAAACTCCATGCTTGAAGTGAACATCTAAACCATCATCCATTAGTTGTCCAACACTAAGCAAGCTCTTGGTAATTGATGTTACAAAAAGGACATTGTCTAGATCCATCCTTTTGCTAGATCCTAGATTTAATGAGATGGTACCAATACCATTTATCTTACATTCTTGATCATTTTCTAAAGAAAGAAAATTATTAGCGCCATTGAAAGAGTGTAAGGT
This sequence comes from Diphasiastrum complanatum, assembly GCA_029204225.1. Classification (NCBI taxonomy): domain Eukaryota; kingdom Viridiplantae; phylum Streptophyta; class Lycopodiopsida; order Lycopodiales; family Lycopodiaceae; genus Diphasiastrum; species Diphasiastrum complanatum. The sequence continues at coordinate 91,249,628 of CM055092.1, read as the reverse complement.
TGAAAATGTGTCCTTTTGGAAAGTAATGTGGGAGCTAGCCCCACTATCAATCCACCAAGTGTCCTTTGAGTTACTTTTTCTTGTTGGAGTGGATGTAGATGACATCAAAGATGAGATCTCCTCATCTCCATCCTCTTCATATGCAAGGTTCCCTTGTTTGTCCTCCTCCTCTTTTGATCTTAGCCTCTTGTAGCATTTGGATGCATAATTCCCCTTCTTTCCACAAAAGAAGTATTTTTGATTTGACTTGTCCTTTGAGCTTGATGCATCATCCTCTTCTTTGGCCTCCTTGGGATGCTTCTTCTTTCCATTGGTCTTCTTTTTGCCCTTGAATGAGAAATTGGCTTTCTCATCTCCATCCTGCAAAGACAATGAACTCATTCTTGCCTTGGTGTGGAGCATCCTACACTCATACACAGTTTTTTTATAGTTGGCAAAGTGTCTTGGATGGCAAAACTTTGGACCAAATTTGCAAAGTCATCTCCTAGACCATTAAGGACAATTTGTACAAGCTCTCCATCATGAATCTTCTCTCCAATGGAAGCCAACTCCCTATTTACAGACTTGATTCTGAGTACATAATCTTGCGCACTCTTCTCACTTCTCCTCATGCTTTGCAAAATTTGATTTCTAAGCATGAGTACTCTTGAAGTGTTACTAGATTCATAGATTGATTTTAAAGACTCCCAAGCCTCTTTAGCACTAGTACATGTTGATACTTCTCTCAACAAATCATTGCTCACATTCATCTTCACACAATGAAGTGCAAGCCTAGATCTATTCTTGTATCTAGCTAACTCATGTGCACCTAGAGTTTCATCTTCATCTTCAATCAAGAACTCATAAAGGTCTTGGAGCACCAAGAGTGACTCCATCCTAATCTTCCAAATAACATAATTTGTAGAATTCAATCTCTCACTAGCTTCTAGAAGGTATGCTCCAACAAATCCCATCTTACTACTTGAAACTCACAAAGGTCTCACACTTTGTAGTGTTTCACTCAAATTTGATTTCTAATCCAACAAATGGACTTATCATCACAGTTCTATCACTCCCTCACAAAGCTGGAATGAATATAAGATTAAGTGAAAACTACTTTCAAACAGATCTTGCCAAGAAACTGATTTGATTGTCTCTAGAAACTCACTAAGGTCTCTTTCTTGTAGTGTTTCACTCAAATTAGATTTCTAATCCACAAATGGACTTATAATCTTAGTTCTAGCACTCCCTCACAAAGTTGGAATGAAGATAAGATGATGTGAAATCTACTTACAATCAAATCTTGCCAATTTTGGCTATTTTTGGACAATAACATGACTAAATCTCCCTCAGACTTTTTGATGTACTTTTAAGACCTGTAAAACAAGTTTAGAGGACCTGATTTCAGCCTAGATTAATTAGATTTCATGATCTTATGTAAAATCTAATCAATGGCACTCAATTTTGGTAGCTTATCTTAAGATTTCCACCAAAAATTACATCAAAAGCTCACAAATTGAATTTCTTTGGATCAAATGAATACCATGCATTAAATGCATGTTTAGAGGTGCCCACACATGTGGAAAGTAGTATTTGGACCCCTACCAAGTTTGGGATCAAATGTCCTCACCAAAATCAAGATACTAGCTTGCCCTCTCAATACTAGTTTTTAGCACCAAAACTTGCTAAAAATGGATTTGCATGAGATCAATGGCTTATGCTCTTGTACTTGGATTTGATACCGTGTGAAAGTACTATAATTTAGGACCATAAATGGATCTACAAAAGATCCACAAGAGTGATTGGATGCTTGCTTAACAATCTATCAAAAAACTAGACACAAAAAAGTTGATATATATTGGCAATTTGACAAACAACAAACATTAACAATCAAAAGCATTGATCAACATTGAAATGCTAGCCTACACGTGTGTAATACAGGCTTTAGTATGGACTTCAACCTGAGAAACAAGTAGAAATTTATTTGGTTTCATTTGGATCACAAAAACTCAATGTACATACTGAACTAGCTTGAGATTGCCAATGAGCTCCAAAAATAATCTATCTTCTCACTATGAGAGCTTGGAATACATAGCAAATTCGACTTCCTTCTTGAAGTTAGGTGGATTTCCAGCATGCAATAATAACCAACAGTGAAAAAAAAATTCACGAATCTAATGCGAGATCCATTGAGTTGTCTGTATCTACTCTTATAGGGCATTTTTTGTGACAAGATTTTCTATGATGTGGTTGGAATGTTTTTACTTTGTCTCAAAAATAATCTCATAAGATAATCTTTTTTGTCTAAAAAATAATCTTACTATGACGTCTTGTGTTTCATAAAAATTATGAGAGTGTCTCATGATTGTTTGAAAGTAGCATAATAGAGCTAAGATGACAGATTTCATAATCTCTTATATATATATGACATAAAAGACAAGAGCTTTGGGTTATTACAACAAGATCAAACTTAACTTCTCAATCTTCAACCACTATCCAATTTTTTTTTAAATAAATTCATTCTCATTTTGAACTTTCACATGTGAAAGTAATTTTTATTGAATTTCTTAACAATTTTACTGTCATAAGATGAGGTTTTCATGATTATGAAAAACACTAGAACTAATGAAAAAGATAGATGGTTGCAAATCAAAGCTATGAAGTAGTTAGTTTTGGATCTTCTTGTTAACAAATGAAATTATAAATGAATGATGCAATATTTGAAAATCCATATGCTCGAATATTTGAGACATCGCTAACTTTCATTTGTTTGTAAAAAACATAATGTTCTTGATTGTTATTGGTAGCAAGTAACCTAAATGCTATTATACCAATCTTACAATTTCAACATTCAAAACTGACATGGATTGAAATATCAGACCATCAAGATGATTATCTTAATTTTATTTATGTAAATCAAATTCATTTTGATGACTGTGGTTTAGATTTTTCAAGATTATATTCGTTTTTGTAGAGTCTATTGAAGACCATCTTGAAGATTATAGATTAGAACTAAAAATTTTCTATAAAGTTGTGACGAAAAAATTTAGAGTGGAATTAGAAATTTTAACACCCAAAATTTGATGTATAACATATTGGATAGTCAATCTTATTTGTATGATGACATGAATTAATTATTCCATAATCCATTATGAGCATACTCAATATCTTGTATTTTTTCTTTTGTATTCCAACTATCACATGTTTCTTTTAAATTATTTTTTGAAATAAGTTGAGACAATAAGATTTGTGTTAAAAAACTAAAACAGAAAATTTTAATCTAATAGTTAACAAACCATATTAAGATGTCATGTTGTACATTAAGAACTCAAAAAATGACATACCACTATAGTCACTCGAGTTATATATTGCTTGAACGTTTCGAATAAAAATTCATCTAGCAATCCAAGAATCTAACAAACCAAGACATGGATGTTTTTGGATCCAAAGGAGTATTACCCTCATTTGAGTAGAAAAATATCCACACAAAATTTACATGGTAATGTTAGCAATTATGTGAGTACAAAAATACAAGGAGGTAGCTTCATCTTCACCACACTCTATATCAATGTCAACAGGTCAACCCTCGATATCAAGAAGAGTAGATATACTCTATCCTAATGTGAGGAAAGAACAAATATGGTATCTAAAGATCAGACAATGGATACAAGAAGTGTAGGTTGAAGAAGTTGCTAAAGCTGTAGAACAACTGACAACAACTCTTCAAGATCCTTCACTAATGAGAGAACAACAAAAATCAACACCAGAAGGTTCGCCACAAAGATCTGATGTGAACATGAGACTACACTATCAGAAAGAATCATTACATATGGCTGAACCCAAAGCTCCCAAGATGGAACTGATGACAAGCATCTTATCCAACAGAATGAGCAAGTCTATAATGCCAAAGTAAACTTTTATTGATCTGAACAAAAGTATTGAGAGCTTGACTAGAGGCAGAAACACAATGACTTAATTTGTACAAGTATCCATGTCTATTTCTAAGTGCTAGGATCTTGTCTATCCTATTGACCACTTTACATTGATCTGACTCAGATCCTACTTTGTGTTCTAAATCTATAATTTTGCTAATAGAGAATAGAATTGTAGATTCGATATATGCAGGACACTTGAAAGTAGTTTGAATTGATCATTTGAAAAGCTTAATCTTACTGTACCTTCATCTCTGATAGCTTGTGTGCTATTGTTGCCTAGGTGACTGGCAGACCATCGAGTGGTAGTACAAACATGGTTGAAACTAGTTTTAAAGTTGACTAGGAACGAAGAATCTTAGAAGTAGATGATGTTTGAACTTTGCAGACTGAGATCTACATGAACCATATTCCTTTGAATAGCACTCTATTTGGCGCCGTTGTTATTTATTGATGTACTCTATACATGCCCGTGTGCTGTATTCTAGAATCTAAAAACCGTATTACCAGATTATATTTCTAATAGAGAGGATTAAAATACTAGCACGACTAAGAAATCTATTCCTTTGCAATACATACAACAAGTCTATGGTGTATGTATTTTTAGCAACTGAAAAAGTGACCGGAGCAATCGTTTTATATAGGTGCAGGGAAGTTGTTAGCTGTTCATGGACCAACGCTATCTTTCACCATAAAATAATCTGAGTGACATGTACTAACTATTGGTGACCCGTGTCAGAATTTATTTGCTTGAATACTCCATGAAGCATAGAATGTGTGAACACTAAAATTGATTGCTACCGTTGCATGTGTTCCTAGCAGCGATAGGTTGGGCCGTAGCATCTAGTCAACCATCACGTGGACTAACCTAAGAAATGTTCTTCATGAATCATGCGTACTCAAAGTCAGGATCCTCACATGAACATAGTGGTCAGAAAATCACCACTACTTTAAAGTAGGTCTTATCACAACTTTTCTGCTATGTGGCACCTAGATTCATAGCATACGAACTGAATTCATTCCAGACATTGATTCCAGACAATTGATGTGTGGAACATGAGAAAATCTTCTTAAGTATGAAAAAATATACATGGTTGACAGAAAATATATTCAACTATCTAGATACAATTTATTATTAATTTATTTTTTCTGAAATTTTGCTTACTTATAAGTTGCATTATATATATAATTGATTTATAACAATAATAATAATAAATTTATAAAAAAAAGGGCCTGTTTCTCTAGTTCTAATAGGTACCTGCTGGGCCTATTCCTGAGACTGAGAAAGCTGCAAGCAAAGACACCCACCTAGTAAGGAAATGCCACGTGGAGGGGCTGCAGGGGGGTGGGGCCCTTTACCGACAAAGGGTCCTTGTTGAATGGCATCTCATCAACGTCAATTGACGGGCCTTGTGGATTTCGCTTATTTTTTTAAGGTTTAAAAGAACGTTAAAGGTGCGCTGTTCTAGGTACTTGTCTATTAGCTGATTTTTTGGTGAGGGTATAATCTTAGTGGCAGTAAGATTTTTTCAAGTTGAGCCATAGTCGCTCATTGTTGTCAGCATTATGAGTTTGTCTTGTAAGCGTCTGATAGGATATCAGCCTAATAAGATGGAGGATGACAATCTCATAGTGGCAGTGAGGTTTCCTCAGTGTGAGTCTTGTGTCTCATGTGGTCCGCTTGTGTTTCAACTAGTAGAAATGCCACTAGGATGCCAACTAAGGAGCTCTCTTGTTTAGTTAAGAGGCTTCCCCTTTGTAGAAGGGAGCTTGTTGTAATTGTAATATCTTCCATGAGTTTTGATGCATTCTTGAGCTCCTTGGTCATTCTTGTTTCTTGAGTGATGCTTTAATGATCTTGCCCCTCCATCTCCTTTGTGTGTGGTTGTGGATCTAGGGAGGACTAGCTTTCTTGCTTCTTTCATTTATGCTTTGTGGATTAATGTAGTCTTGGCTAGGTTGTGGTGTTGATCTTTCAAATACTAAGATAGCCTATGCCATTGATGTTCTTGGCTGTCCAAGAATCAAGAAATGTGTGTTTCTTGATTCTTGGGCTTTCCAAAATGCTAGCTAGAGTAGTTCTTGTGTCTTGTTTGTAGAATAATGCAAGTGTAGCCTAGTTTAGGATCTGATTCAAGTTTGTTTTTTGTAATAAAGTAGAAGTAGAATCATGGTTTGTTCAACGGGTCTGCATGCTGATTTCTTGGTTGAACGCATGGATTACATGTTGGGTTTTGAATGCATGTGATACATTTTCAATAGTGACCCTCCTGAGTCGTCCTCTGATAGGCAGGACACAAAATACTAAAACGTTTATCAGTTTCCTCTGTTTGATTTGGGCTTTAAACAAAAACGTTAATTTGTGTATCTTGTCTCAATTTTGGCATTCTCATTTCCCGCATCCATTTCATTATCAGAAAGAACAACATGACCATTCATTCCAAGACGTTCCTGTTAGGTATTAGATTGTAAGTTTTTCAAGATAGCTCACATCAACATTTGGAGTTTTCCCAATCACACTAGCAACATTTCAGCTTTTCCAAAACCTTGCCCGGACCTTGTGTATCAATTTAGTACCATCAAAAAAATAACAGAAGCAAAGGTGTTGTATCTGTCTGTGCATATAGAGGTTTTTTTTTGCGCATGGAGAGGCGGCTATGGAATTAAATTGCAAAACTAAGAGCATTAAATAATTTGTAATGAAACTGAATTTTTTTTTCAAGCCAACATTTCCCATGTTAAATGTATAGAAATGTTAATAGTCATTAATTTTGGTTAGTTGTTTGATGTGTATTTCTTTGCAAGGGTGCGGGATTTCTCTGGGTATTAATATTGGATTGTAATATTTGTGACTGTGTTTTAGATAAATGAATGTGTCTGATTCAAAATTTCCTGTTTTTTGTAAATTGGAGACAAAAAAATAGCAAGAATTTTGTATGGGTTATGGTGAAATTTGTTTAATTATTTTGGATGTGTCTAATGAGATTTAGCCTTCACATTCTTTGCAAATATGAAAAAAAATGACGCAAACTATATGCTTTATGCATGATTGTTGATGTATTTGAGGTTTTGTAAAGCCATTCTTCTTTGGGTTATTTGCTTAATTTTCTATGTATTCTGATGCTCGGATAAAATATACTTGCAGTACGTACAGTTACAAAATTATAGCATTCTGAAAGTGTTCTATTTTATAATTTGCTTGTATTATTACTTGACAAGTTTCTATATTAAGTGCCAATATTTTAAACATTTTCTAAATGTGTAAACTTTTGGCCATCCATCAGGTGGAAAATCCTGGTGCATGAATTATTGCGCATTATTGTTGGTGGAAAATCCAACACTAGTACGTGATTTAGTTGTAGTTCTAGGTACATGGTAAACTTTAATTGAGCGTCAAACTTACACAAGAAATAACAGCAATAGATAGTTTGTAATCAGTTCCCTTTTGACGCTTTGTTGATGAGATTATGGCGTTCATATTCTTTGCAAATATGAAAAAAAATTTGAGCCCGAAATGTGTTTTATTCATTCACATCACCATATTTAAGCTTCTTAGTCATTTTCCTTTGAGGTTTTTTACTTGTGCATGTATTGTGATAGTTAGATATATTGTGGCCGTGTAATGAATATGTGGGTATTGTAACAATGCGTGTATATGAAATCAACAATATCGATCATTATTTGATTGCCATGACTAAAATTTTGTCACTCTTTTTAACCTACAGGCTTTTGCCCATGCATTGGGTGGGAAACCCTTGTGCTTGAAATACTACATACTACTGTTAGTGAAAAATTCAACACTATTACGTGATTGTTGTACACAGATAGTAAACTTTAATTGAGCTTAGAACTTAAATATACCACAACAAATATTCTGTAATTAGGTACTTTGAACATACTATTGATGAGATTATTGTGTTTTGCCCGTTCCTTTACTGCTATTGCCAAGACCTTGTCAATGTTTTAAAAGTAAAAGCTATTGACCATCCATCAAGTAGAAAATCATCGTGCACGTAATATTGTACTTTTGGTAGAAAACCTCACACTATCACGTGCTATACTTGCAGTTACGTTAATAAGGTTTAGGGTGTGGATGTGTGTGTGTGCGTGTGCCTGTAGGTATGGTGCCGAGCTAAAAGAGCTCTACACATGATCAAGATGAATGTTACCAATGAACTTCTCAAAGAAGTTGGTAAGTGCACATCATCTTTGGAGGCTTGGGAAGCTTTGAAGAAGTTTTATGAATCCAAGTCTACTCAAGGGTGCTTACTCTTAGGAGGCAAATCTTTCAAAGTTTGCAGAAAGGAAGAGAGTGAGTACTCATGCTTTTGTTTTGAGGGTTAAAGCATTCAATGCTGAGTTAACATGTATTGATGAAAGCATTAAGGAGGTAGAACTTGTTCAAGTTATACTTAATGGCTTGTTGGATGATCATGCTAATCTTGGTTAAAGCTTTGCTATTCAAAAGACTTTGCCAAGTATTGTGGATTTGCCAGAGATCTTGGTAAATGAGGAGATTGAGATCTAGATTGGCAATTCTACACACATCAAGCAAGAGCAATCATAATCATTGATCTACTTGAAGATCCGACCCCCACATGTGTGGTACGACCTCCAGTACGGCTTGAAACCATAAATTATCAGAGAACAAGTTATCCTATTATTTGGATCACAAAATATATAAGTATCATAATGAAGAAGCCAAGATTGCCAATGAGCTCTCAAAAATTCTAAGCCATTACTACGGAAAAATGGATTGTATGTACAAAAGCTCTTACCCACCTCAAGTTAGGTGAAAATTCAGCATGTGATAAGGAAGATGATTGACCATTTTTGCCCTAATTTGTCAATCTTGCCTAACTCTTGAGTTTTGCCAAGTTGGTAGCTAGGTTGGACCTCCATGAATCAAGGAATTTGGTCCTATAATCTAGGAATTATGACCAAAAAAACCTAACTAACCCTATGATTGATATCTAACCTATCTAGGGTAGCCTACACACGTGGCAACATGGATTCACATGTGGGACCCACCTATGTACAAACTTGCATGGCTTAATCAAGCTAGATTTGCCAATTTTTGACAATTTCTCACATGTGTGTGTGTGTGTGTGTGTGTGTGTGTGTGTGTGTGTGTGTGTGAGAGAGAGAGAGAGAGAGAGAGAGAGAGAGAGAGAGAGAGAGAGAGAGAGAGAGAGAGAGAGAGAGAGAGAGAGAGAGAGAGAGAGAGAGAGAGAGAGAGAGAGAGAGAGAGAGAGAGAATCATTATTCACAAATTACAACTTGGCAAGCACTCATCTGAGTGGGATGTTGCAAATGCAGATTAAGTACACACTTACAATGTCAAATTTTCTCCTAGGAAGGGAGCCCTTGTCAATGCTTGTGTATCCTGGAATAGATTCTGCATGTATTATTTCACTAGTGCTCATGGATGCTATACACCACGAAGGGAAGAGGTAAAGAAAGATGTCAAAAAATTGGAGAAAAGCATTCTTGAGCCCATGCAAAGGGTCGTTGATTGTTAGCATGATTTTGTGATGAAACATGTTCCTTATAGATAAATGCAAATTTGTAGATCAAGCTAGGTAGAAATCAAGTTTCATCAATCATATTACCTTTTGCATATGTATCACAAGGTTTTATGAATGTTGTGTTGCATAAATAACTACACAACCAGATCTTTGTTTCATAGACGCAAGAAGTCATTATTATTTTTTCTCCTTGAAACACGTATGTGCATAACATATTACAATATCCTATGACATAATTGTAGGCGGTGTGTACACATTGTGTGTCATGTACCATGAATTATATGTTGGTATAAATGTAGGATCAATGTTAAAAAAAAATAACATATATTGTTGCATATTGCTAATTATCCCATCTTTATCTGCTCACAACTAATGCACGCCAAATGATTGAACATGAACAAATCAATTTGGCTAGAATCGTCACATATTTCTAACTACAATTAAGCTAATTTGTGATACATTGAGATCATAAATGTTCTAGAGTCTTATGCGAGATAGCCATTCACAGTGAGCATGGATTAGCCCCTTTGAACATTTAGATCTATGTAATCAACTGAATTAGTTGCAAAAGTATTGTATTGTCCTTGATATAGACAATCATGGTTGAGCCCACCAATCTAGATTTCAATCTCCATAGATTGACCTTGTTGGCATCTGACTTAGATGCTTGCTGATAAGAATGCATCTTTCGATGAACTAGTCATTCTTGATACAAGTGTGATTGTGCAACTAAATCCAATAAATAGCGAACTCATAGAATAAAAAAAAGCTTATTGTAATAGGCAAACCCAAAGGAAACAACTCTAGACCCACTAGCGAGCAATGAATAATAACTAACAAATAAGTAGTTGTTGATGTATGTCCCCATATATGCTTGGTGACTAACTCAAGGCAATCTGTATTGATGGTCTTGTGTCATGTCTGTCCATTTAATTTGCAATATATATTTCATTGTACTTAAATTTGTGTTCTAGTTAGATTTTATGCTTTTTTGTTTTTTTTTTTCAATATTGAAGTATCAGAAACCTACAATCAATTTGACCAAAGTCGAATTCAATAGAGTGAAATATGCATGTAAGTGCAATGCCACCACTCAAAATCTTAATGTATAAGTATTGGTGTGCAATGTTCAGCTTTTTGTCTTGAAAGAGGCATATTTTATAGTAGTGAATGTATAGCTATACTATTTATCATTAGACCAAAACATGGAATAAAGGGCAACTTATTTAAAAGCTACCATTTGTGTTGCAAAGGAGGCTATCATTTACATCACCATTAATCATGCATAAAAGGCAAATTTAAAGGCTATTTCATATGCTTCAACAAGAGTCTACAAGATTATCTATTATGTTGCATAAAGGGCAACATGTATCTCCTTAGTAAAGAGCAGTCTAAAAGGGCAGTATTTAGTCAATTGTGAATCCAAGGTGGCAAAAAAAAAACTCCCATATGTGGCATAAAGGACAATAAGCAAATATTTTTTTGTGACATAGAAGATGGTTTTTTTTTATGATCTTGTTGATAGGTTAGAACTGATAACTAATTTGAAGGTTGACGCATAGGTAAAGATAAGTACATTTAATTAACTTAGAATCAAATTTCAAAATTGAGGCGTGATTGTCAACAAACATTCATTTTTATTATCACCCATCAAAAAATTGGAAATCGCAAAAACATTTCACCCCCAACTTTCTTGGGAGTCATCAAAAAACAATCAAGCAGAACATATGAGAAGTTAGGAAATGTTTACACGTTGAAGGGTGGGTGAGAATTCTATTTAATAATTATGCACTTTTTTAAGAGGGGGAAGGGGAAATAAAGAGGGGGAGGGGCATGTGCAGCCTGGGGTGCCAAGTGAAAAAATTCCCCAACAAAAAAATGAAAAGATGTTGAGCTGTCTAAAAGGGCAGTATTTATTCAACTGTGAATCCAAGGTGGCTAATAAAATCCCCCTTTTATGGCATAAAGGACAATAAGCAAATATTATTTGTGGATTAAAACATGGTTTTTTTTTTTTGCTCTTTATGCAATTGTGCGTAATTGATTGATATTTTTATTACATCCAATCGGAATATGATGATAGTGACAACGGTGATGATGTTGATAGGCTAGAACTAATAACATGATGCATAGGTAAAGATAAGAGCATGTAATTAACTTAGAGTTAAATTTTAAAATTGAGCCTTGCTTGTCACCAACCTTGAAGTTCCATTTTCATTAATACCCATGAAATGCAAAAATGAAAATTGCAAAAAAAAAAATTTGACCCCAACTTTCTTGGGAGTCATCAAAAAACAATTAGGCCAAAAAAGCATATGAGAAGTCATGAAATGTTTACACAATGAAGGGTGGGTGAAATTTTTTTTTCAAATAATTATGCACCTAAAGAGGGGGGAGGGGCAAGTGCCTAGAGTGCCAAGTGGGAGAACCCCCCTTCCTCTCAAGAGCTTCTCCAAGATGAAATTCGGGAGGCAATTTTGGATTCTTTTAGAGATATTGATTGACCATCATGATGGATCGATGGTGGAGGAAGCTGTCACATGACCAGGCATAACGATTACTTTATATCCTTGATGACCTATGAAGGTGAAAGGAAGATTATCTACACGACCAAGGATGGTGAATGTGCCATAAAAGACATTGGAACGGTTCCTATTTCACTCTCTACAAATTATGCATTCCTAATTCTTCTGAATGCAAGTCAAATGGTTGGTAAGGGTCTTGAAGTTTAGTTTGTCGATGATGCTTGCTTGATAAGTCAAAGAGGGACTTTGATTGCAAAGGCAAGGCAGATTGTACAAACTTGATGCTTCGTGCTATAGCTAACCAAGATGGTTTTATGGCAAATGAGGAAATGTCAAATCAAGAGATGTGGCACAAGAGGTTAGGAAACTCTAATTTCAAAGCATTGCAGGTAATGGCTAAACATGCTTCAAGGAGAGAAAATTAAGAATGACCTCTCGTACATGAAACAAAGATCTGGTTGCGTAGTTATTTATGCAACACAACATTCATAAAACCTTGTGATACATATGCAGAAGGTAATTTGATTGATAAAAAATGATTTTCTAGCTAGCTTGATCTGCAGATTGTTAATTTGCATTTATATGTAGGGATACCTTTCACCAAAAATTCAATTTAGTGATACAATAATTCACATGCTAAAAATCAACGATCCTTTTTGCATGAGCACGAGAATGCTTTCTCCATTTTGTTGATATCATAACAAAAATACAAGATAGTTCTTCCTTTACTTTTCCCCTTCGTGGTGTATAGCATCCATGAGCAGCACTAGTGAAATGATAAACGCAGAATCTATTCCAGGATACACAAGCACTGAAAAGGTGTCCTTTCCTAGGAGCAAATTTGAAACTGTGAGTGTGCGCTTAATCTGCATTCGTAACATCCCACTCAAATGAGTCCTTTGCAAGTCGTGCATAATGAGACTCTCTCTCTCTCTCTCTCTCTCTCTCTCTCTCTCTCTCTCTCTCTTGCTCTCTCTCTCTCTCTCTCTCTCTCTCTCTCTCTCTCTCTCTCACACACACACACACACACACACACAAATGGTTGCCATTGCTCTTGTGAGTGAGCTGAGCATCTATGGAATCACTAAAGCAACACAAACGAAAGACCTAAACTTAGCACGAAAAAAATTGTATTACAATAAGCAATATCATTGTTATCCATGAATAAGGTGTAGCGATAGCGGACATTTTTGGCATGGAGGCAATAATTGAATCCATTTGAGTATGAATGTGAGGGAATGTGAATTTCAATTTTGTTTATGTGGCTCATAATGAATTTTCATGGGGTTCGGCAAAACCCATTGCAATACTACTGAGGGTTGTGTATATTTCCACCCTCTCTCTCTCTCTCTCTCTCTCTCTCTCTCTCTCTCTCATATTTTGATTTTTTCATTGCATTTTTATGTGATCGACGAACTAATAGAGGTAGATTTTAAGGTGATTGTCTTCTATTATCTTTGCATGTTTATCTTTCTATAATGTGATTGATCATTATATACTTCACCTTATGTGATTTTTTTAACGAACACATGCCTTGAAAGTGAGATATCTAACCTACAATCGCCCAACAAAAAGCACTATGTCCTACTATCACTCATTATGAGTCATTTGATTTGGATTATTACCTACCATCGCCTAACGATATGATTCTTTTTGGGACCGCTTCATACCAAAGAGGCTATGAAGCAATTACATTTCAAATATACTGATTAATTGAAAATGTTCCTTGACAAAAACTTCAAATGTTTTTAACGTTGAACAACAATTTTTTACTGCTCAGCTTGCAACAGGCAATGCCACTACCTTAGCAACTACCAACCAACAAACTATCTACAAAAATGAAAACCACGGCCAACAAGACATGATGCACGCACTTGTATCTTACAAACACTTGAATCACCACCAGCGACCACAAATCATTGTGACATGGAATGGAGACCCATCCAACTCAATGTAGAAAGAGATTATGGTACTAAAATCATAAACAAGACTAGAAGTCTACATGAGCCTCATTGAAGCATTACTTAAGCCTAGTCAAGCTAGGAGTACTTTTGTGAGTAGGAGCCTATTGTAACTTTTATCATTCAATGAGATGAAGATAGTAATTCAATGAAAGCTTGATCATGTTAATAAGCTGAACAAACTTTCTATGATCTCCGCATTATATATGATCTCTTTGTTCTAGTGTTGTATAGAGACGCTAGATCTACAATGCTTTCTTGAATTTCAACACAACATGTCACGTGACTAAGGTTCCCTTGAAACCCCATAGCTAAATATACTTTTGAAAACAACACCATGTAGGTGAAATTTGTAATAGCTCACACCTCTACATAAAGAGTTGCCTCCCCACCTAATTTGCATGTGCATCATTGACAGCTTGTGGTACATTTGCATGCCATTTGCAAATTGAATTGTATCTTAGTTGTGCATTTTAATGAATCAAGATTTCCCACATGGTGAAAGTGGACTTGATAGGGCCAAAAATCCCTTACCAAAGCAAAAAAAGAGGTGTTTTTAAGGCAGGGATTAGCCAAAAATGAAATATGGCGAAGGCAACAAGAGTATGCTCTAGGATTTCCACTTGCAAAGGATGCATAATATTGTTTTATAAACCGAATTGGAGATTTGATTCCCCCTCCAATGTTGAAATTTGATGCCTGTCATGCCCTTGAAAGGTCAATTTGATACATACTTGAAACTTGACTCTTTACAAGTTTAAACATTTATGATTTAATATTGGAAATTGAGATTCACAAACTTCAATCTACAAATACTTTTCATGTTAGCATGGGCCATTGAAGAGCTTGGCCCAAAGTTTGAAGTTTGAACAATGGACAAGGTGTCAACTTCCAAAGACTTATCCATCCTCCAATAATTGTTATGATAAAACTGCAACTTTTTAACTTGCAAAGTTTCAGCTTTAGTGTGTCTCTTTGTGGTCTAGGGTTCATGGAAGTTGACAGAACTTGTAGAGTAGGTGGCCATGATCCATCTAGACTCTAGGATGAAGCCTCTAATCTTGTTTAGTAAATGCTTCACTTGGAATTTGATATGAGAAACCTAAATAGGTTATACAGTTTTTACTTGGAATTCAATATTAACAATTTTATAATACAACTTGCGCGAAAGACCTATCCTCTATAAAACAAAATTTGAAGGGCAAGTTCTGTGTAAGGATGTCAATGTCAGACAACAACCATGAACATTGTGAAAGGCGTCATGAGAATAAAGCATGAGAATAAAGCACGAAGGGTAACGCTAGAAATCAACTTTCAACTAATTAACCTAATTTTGAATCTTTAAGAACAAGAACAAAAGAAAGTTGAAGCCATTACCTCTGCAATGACTTGATTGTAGTGGTAGATAAGGCAGCTTCTAGCAATAAAGTCTCCTTTGATGTTAAAATCTGGCACTCCAGTATTGTGAGCAAGGAATACATCCAGGGAAGTCTTTAACTGAAACACGGCAGATTGCTTAATCGTGAAAAGCTCTTTTCCACTGGAAATTGAATTACCCAGAAACGCCCACCACGTGCTGTGCAAGCTAAGATACTGCATACCCACAACAAACACAGCCCACATTCGTCAGATCTGGCCTTTTCATCAGATTCTTGTGTTATGGCAGATGAGATTCTTGGGTTATGGCAGATGGGTTTGATAACCAGACGCAAATAGCAGAATAAAGAAGAAAAAGAGCAATCTCACCTTGCGTTTCATGCAGAGCACAGGCGTGTCTAGGGCGTCCAGCAGCACTCGCTTCTCCCGCATGCTCCAGACCCGCCCATCAACCTTGAAGAATAAATTGCCATTGGTGTCCGTCACATTGAAATCGCCCCCACTTAAGCTCAGCACCTTCTTTTGAATGACATACTCTGTGGGATAAGGGGAACAAAACTGAGGCCCCACGATGGTCAGCTGCCCTGCCTGCTGCTGCTGCTGCTGCTGCTCTTCCATAGGAGCTGTTGCTTTGCTTCGAATTCAGCAACGGGAAAGAAAGAAACACACAGAAACTTCAAACGGGTGTGGTTGTATGCAGAAACCGGTGTGGTTGGGAATGAGTGAAGAAGCGTGCTGAAGTAAGGAAATATATATAGCAAGGGGACGTTTAGGGGGGAAGAGCTAGAGTGAGCATGGGGCACGAGTTAGTCATGAAATATGATAAGGATCCAGAGCTTTGACTTGGACAAATTTTTGGGAAAGATCCGGACAGTAGCCTTCAGTTGGATAAGCTTCCTTGCTCCGTCTAAGAAGCAACATTGTCTAGTTGGATGAACCCCGAAGTTAGAAGGGTTGAAAGTTAAATCATGAATGTCAAAGTCTGTGCTGAAATTTTTCATGAAGTTTCAAATGATGTGTACAATATATTTATTGTGAATCTATACAAGCAAAACAAGGGCTTGTGGCAAGCCACTTGGCCCTGCCTTAGGTTGGTATTTTATTTTATTTTACATGTGTTAGAGTAGATGTAAATGTGACACAAAAAATGGGGAAAAGCATCTCAATACAAAAAATTGCATGTGGGAAATGTAAATGTTAGAAGGCGGTGTAATAGTTATTGTTTGATGCAAGTTAGAAGGCAGGGCAATTACAAGGTTGTTCTGATCTTTATGTTGAGCTCCATGAGAACCAACACCAGTTCCAGCAATAGGAACTCGATGAAGGAGACTTACACGATATTCGGGTCACTATATAGGCAATAAATTGGTGAGTGGTCACTCCAGTAACAGTGTGTGACTCCATAAAAGTTTTTCAAGTTGTGTGCATTTGTCCATATATGATCTAATTGGCTTTCATACAATGTTGTTGGTGTAGTGATATTTTGTTGGAAACCATATTTTTGCATGAATGTCGTAAGATGGTTGGCATGGTTGTTGCAAGCAAGCATATTGATATTGAAGTCTCCAAGAATGGTTGTTGGTGTTGGTATGTCTGTGGATGCATTTTGTAATACATCTTCTATTGTATTCAAGAAACTCATCAGATTTGAATTTGGTTTTCGATACACTACAAGCACAATAATACTATATGGTTTGTTCACTTTGAAATAAGCTTTGATGATTTCTGCGACATCTGTATTGTGTATGTCATAACAATGCAATTGTTGGGTACGGTCATAGTATATGGTTGTGCCAGAGAAGCAATAATTTTGTATGGCATGAAAATTCCTGGTCAAGTATGATGCTTGGTTGTGGTTTCTTGTTTCTTGGAAACACAAAATATTTGAGCTCATCAAATTGTAGTCCGCTAAAATATCGATTTCATGTTTTTGCAATGAGACAGTGTTTAAAGATTGAATAACAAAGTGTGTAGTTTTGAACTGCTCCATGATAGGAATTTGAATGCGCCAATTTGCATGATTGCGAAGGCGGTGCATTTCTTTTCTAATACATGGGTCGACTTTCAAATGTTGATTATGGAGCAGGGTGGTTAAATATAAGTTTTTAATATTTCGTATTCTAGATAGCGCTGTATATGTCAAGCCATGTTTATTGGTTCCGGTAGGATTGAAAATTACATGTTCCATCGTTAGACCTTGTGCACGATGTATAGTACGAGCAACAACAAGTTGTATAGGAAGCTGGTTTCGTGTAGTGGTATTTAAAACTGAGGATCCTATTTGGAATTCTTTACTAACTTTGTAAATTGGTGTCCATGTTTTTGGTATATGTTTCATTGTATAGAAGTGAGTATGTTAGTATGGCATAGGTAAGGAATATTTGGCATATTCAGAATGGGTTTATGGGATTGTTGGTTAATCCAGTGAATGTCTTCGCTAGTTTGAGTGGCTTCTCTTATTCGATTCAATATCCCAATGTATGTGTCATCAGTTTGGAGCATTGTTTGTGTTAATTCATAACAACGCAACAATGTATTCCAGTACGATAATTCGAATGCATTGAGAGAGGCATCATCCGATTTAAAAATCCATGCATCTAAAACAGGGCCTGTTTGAAAAAGATCACCACAAGTCATTACATCAAGATCTCCAAAAAAAGAGGTTGGTCTATGTTTTATTGATTGAAGTCGTTGATCGACGAATTGGAAAATACGACGGCCTATCAAAGATATTTCATCAAATATGGCAAGCTATATGTCACGATATTTAGTAGTTAGTTCTTGGAGCTTGTCACCAGACAACGATGTTAAATTTTTGGCATTTATAGGTATATGCAGCGATCAATGAATGGTAGTGCCACGAATGTTGTATGCGGCTTTACCGGTATATGCCATTAACAAAGCCTTCGGTAATTTGATATCTGTGGAATGGTTGGTATCTATAATAATGTCGAAGCAATCCCTGAGCTAAAAGTAATAATGTGTATGTTTTTCCAGTGCCTGCCCCACCAGTTAGAAGTAAATGAATGCGTTCATTTGGTTGAAGTCGTTTTAATCGCATAATATCATCAAAGATCAATCGTTGTGTTTGATTGAGGCTTCTGATGTTTTCGAAGTATGTATTGTTGTCCATAATTGGGTATGGAAATTTGCCAGTTTCTTGTGAAGGTTGTCTTGAATGAGGTTGGCAAAGGGATGGAAAGTCGAGCTCAACATTATATTCACATTGTTGCTCGTCTCTAATTGGCAGGCTTTGATTGAGATTTGTGATGTGGTCCTGGTTGTAGTAGATGTTGTACATGATGTGCAATTAGTAAACATAGCTTGGAGGTTGTAGTTAAACTTGTTGCTATTTGTATGAATGGTATTGTAGTGAAAATCGTAGGCGTCTTTATATGTAGAATGTGGGTTAATTATTGTGTTTTCAGATTCATGGAAGGGCTTGTATAGAAGCAGTTGTTCATGATAGAAATTGTTTGGGTCTTTATGTCTATTGTAGTGAACAAATCTAATAATTTCTGGTGTTCTACATTTTGAAATTTTTTGATTGGTAATGCGATAACATGATATGTATTCTGCTAAACAGAGGTCAAATGTGTATTTGGACAAGCGATGTATTTATCAATTTTGGTTTTATAATGTATGTCAGTAGAATCTGGTTCAAGTTGTTGTAGGTGAGATTTTCGTTTCAAAACAAATGCACGTAGGTGTTCTGGGTTTGTGTTTATGAATGTAAATGTTCTTGTTCAATGATGCAATGGAAGTGATAATACAATGAATGTCGCAAGTTGTGCACTTATTTGTTGTGTGTTTAACAGAGTATTACTCATGGTCTTTAACCTTGTATCGTAATGATTTTCTATACATGTTTTAATGATTTGAAAATTGTTTTGTCAGTTTTCGTGAGGTATGATGTACAGTAACTTGCTACTGCGTAAGGATCTAAAATGAATTGAATGTCCATATTTGCATGCCACAATGCACTTATTTGAGGATTAAAAGCATTCGTGTAAATGTCATTAGGGTTGCACTGTAGGAAGATGGTAGGTTTTTTCAAAGTACTTTGTAGAGAGCAAACATAATCTTGTGCTGCTAGTTGTAAGGAGTTAAACCATGTCTGGAATGTTTGGGGTTCCGATGGATTGATTTCGAAGAGTTTGTCTTCAATGCGTTTGTGTAACGTTTTGTAGTAGTGTTGTTGAGAGGAACTACAGTTTTGCAACGACGTTAAAATCATGGCCATAGACATTGGTAGTTGCAGATAATGAAATCTGCAACTGTTTGGGGTGTGTTTTTTTGTAACAAGTGTGTTTGTGTTTGTGGGTTTGAATGTCTCTTATAATAGAAGGCAATATAGTGTGGTCACATGATATGTGTGCGTCTATGAATTTCGTCACTTCATTTGCGCATGTGCTACTATACGCCATAGTCATGTTGGCTGCCACGATGCTGGAATTCAGCAACAAAAAAGTAATCATTGATTTTACCAAGTATGTTATTGTTTTTTGATATCACTATTTTTAAAGCATTTAGATAGATCCATATTGAATTTAGTACTTGGTGAATTGTGATTTTTAGCGCTTTGAAAAATAAGCTCATGGTATGCTGAGCAAATGTGTGTTTGTAATGTTGTAATTCCCATTTGGCAATGGTTTGGTATGTGTAAGTAGCATTTATTGGTGCTTGTCTTGGGTGTCCAAAATAGAGAGTTGGGAAATTTAGCTCTTCCGCATTTGTATCTTGGAATAGGCTAATAGGATTGTGCTCTTTACAAGGCGCAACAGCCTTGTATGTAGTTTCGTAATCAATAATGTGTTCTGTACAGTGAAATGGATGCACGACTATGTCAGTTTCAATAATATCTTCAGCATTTGTATCAGGTCCAGGTAGTATGGATTGTATCATGTTTGACTGAGTACATGGGTCTAGATACGTAGTTTGGTGGTGCAATATCTAGGCTGGGTCAACTCGAACGTTTATGGTAGCATATAATGGCGTTTGGCACAAATGTAACAAGGCAGTCATTACACGCAGAGGACAAACTTGTCCAATCATAAAATTCGATTTATATTCGAGTTTTTCCTATAAAGCTATTGTAAGAGATGCCTCTCCATCTATAAAGTGCGGCAGCACAGTTTGAATTTTTTCAAGATCTGCAACGACATTGACAATACTTCCTATCACACCTACCTGTCCACCATATGTCAAATCTTTTACCTGTAGGAAAGCAATTCTAGGTGTAAGTAAATGTTCTTCTAGTTTGTTGAGATTTTTTATGGAGGACACTTCACAAGTAGTCGATATATGATTTGGACACATTAGTTTTGGAATTTTATCAGAATGTATACTTTTACGACATTGGGCACAGATGTATTTTGGGAAAAAAGTTGCTAGGTTGTTAGGGATTTGTTTGAGAGTTAAAATGTAGTTTTCGCCATCGTTTGTCAGCAAATGAACTTGGAATTTGAAATAGTTTGATTCGCAACTAACACAGGTGCATGTTGGTACGTCACGTATACGAGCGTAATATTTTTGTGTTGCACTGGTATTGTCCCGGGCATCCATATTCATCATTCTTGTAATTTGGTTTTTTATACTTTGATTTGTACAAACTACGTTTTTGTAGTGGGTTTTAAATTTCGCAATTATATCAATACCTATTTCATGAAATGAGTTACGAATTAGTTGGTGTAAAGTAGTAATTCGATCTCGTGTCCAGAACTTCCGAGTCTTTGTATTTTCATGGGATGAATCCATATTTTGGATGCATGTTTGTATGGGTGTTGTTGGGTTATTTGCTAGTAAATTAATTTTTTTTAAATTTCCAAATATGATAGATAATACTGGACATTTTGTAGGGAATGTTTGGATGTTTATTTTTTAAAATGACAGCCATTCTTGTTGCTGGCAACTAGGAAAATCTCCAGAAATTTTTGCAAATATTCTTTGAATGTTGCCTGCATAACTCGTTGAGAAGTACTTGGGGCATTGCAAAGTCCAAACGACATCACCTTATAGGTTTACGTGAATGCTGAGGAAAAATGGTCTTTCTTGGTGACTGCGTTTAATGACCTCAAATTCACACAGATCTGCATTTTGCCGTTCTTTTTGGGTACTATGACTATTGGTGATACCCACTCAGTGTGCTCGATTTCATAAATAAAATCAGCATCTAGCAATTTCAACAACTCTTGCTTGATCAACTCTGTATAATTCGGGTTGCAGCGATAATAGCGACTTATCTTGGGGACTACTCCATCCACCAAGGGTATGGAGATCTTCATGAGGCAATCAAGGTGCTTTGTCAAGGAGGAAATTGAAGACAAAGTATGTTTTTTGCAAAAGAGTCCTTATGGGCTCAAAGATTCATCAAGACCTTGGTTTTATAAGCTCGACACTTCTAATGCACTCATAAGTTCAATGGACATATCATCAAGTGCACAAAATGCCTTGGAATTCAAGGCTTGGCATGATGCATATTTCTTTTTGCATCACTTGTAAATTTTTTGTCACTTATTGTAAGAGATCCATCCTTCATGGACGTCATTATCTATTGGAGTCTCAATTTTATTCCTTATTTGTAGCTGGATATTTGCTCTTGGAATTGTAAATAGATGTACATTGGATTCACCAAGTTAGAATTGAGGACGAGTGTTGAAATTGTCACTTCCAAATTGGTTAATCTAGCATGTTAATCTTAAGATCTATGTTCATAGTGAGATCTCACACGTGTGGAGCCTGAGAATGTACATAAGTCACTCTTATCAAGTTAGATTGATTTTAGCTAGATCTACACGTGTGATATTGACCTTTGAGTAGAATCTTGAAATTGGTCATTTTGGTCAAACTTTATGTAAATAGATTGCACTTCCATCTGAATGAGTTATTACTCACACATGTCAAGTGTTGAAAGTACAATACTAAGGACCATAAATAGATCTTTGAATGATCCACAAGGTTGATTGTGTGCTTGTTAAACAATCTATCAGATACTAGTCATCAGAAAACAAGATGTAGTTTAGCAGCTTGATAGAAAACAAGTAGAGACAATCAGATCATTGATCATAAACTTAAATCCGACTTCACACCTGTGAAAATGAGGCTGTAGTACGGCTTGTAGATAGAGCTTAAAGTGTGCCAAAGCTTAGTTACATCAAAATCAATAGCAATCACAATACATAGAGAGAAAATCCGAGTTTCTCCTTGAGGCTCCAAAAGGTTTCTATCTTCTCACTATGGAGAAGGGAATACATAGTAAAAGACACTTTCTTTGCAAAGTTAGGTGAAATTCCAGCATGTAATAAGGAAGTAGACTCAACTTTGTTGCCCTAATGTGAAAACCCTAGCCTAGATCCAA
Source organism: Diphasiastrum complanatum (assembly GCA_029204225.1). Taxonomy (NCBI): domain Eukaryota; kingdom Viridiplantae; phylum Streptophyta; class Lycopodiopsida; order Lycopodiales; family Lycopodiaceae; genus Diphasiastrum; species Diphasiastrum complanatum. Next base: position 91,226,969 of record CM055092.1, on the reverse strand, counting down.
GAGTCATGCTTGGTAGGTGCATGGTAGGTACAAATCTCATCATAAATCAAGGTCTAGATCCTACAAAGTAGGAATCACTACCAAATGGACACAACCACTCTTGTTGACTTGTGGTAACCTACCTTAGGTGTGGATTTTGACACTTTGGCCATTCAAGTGACTAACAAAATTATTGACAGAATGTACAATATTCTACATGGCTACATTTGCCAATATAGGCAATTTTTCACTCCTCCTCAAATCTAGCCTTGGAAACAACAATACTTTTATAAATCACTCCAATTGAAGATCTAAGCTTGACAAATGAATCTTTAGGTAAAGATTTAGTAAACAAATTAGCCAAGCAACTTGATGATGACACATGTTGGAGCTTGATCTCTTTGGCTTGCACTTTCTCCCTCACGAAATGATGAGTATATGCACATTTTCAGTAGTGAAAGGGACTGATTTTAAGTCATTGGCTCCTCTAATTACCGCGGTTAGGTTGTCAGTAGATGGTACTGGTGAGGGTGTGTGATGACTTAAACTTGGACAAGACGACGACGAGAATTATGCACATCAAGATTGAAAGCTAAATCTAGGGCAAGCCTGTGTGCTATAACTAGGGACCAATTTTTGGCAATGGTAGTCATAGTCAGTGTTTCACTTTAGTTATTAGATTATGTGCATGAGTATATGCACCTTTTTAGTAGTAAAAGAGACTGATTTTAAGTCAATTGCTTTTACAAATTTGTTATAGTAATCTTAGAGTCTATATAATGTATTCACACCCTCATCTTATTGTAACGTTTGATTTTTGAGCAATTTCCTGCTGTTGAGGATGTATCAAGAAATCAATACAATTATTTTCTCTTGCTTTTTCGATTACGTGTGAGTGCTAGTAAGACTAGCTAGCTCCTACATCGGAGGTTAGGAACATTCCAGCAACATATTGGGTTCCGACTTCAAGAAAGTTTGATTTGCATGTATATCTATTTCAATCTATTTAAAAGTGTAAGTTAACAAGTTGTAACGATTTTGTTTGACATTGTAGTTTCACATGTAAAGACAAATCTTAGTAAATTCTAGAAGTTTGAGTTGTTATCTCAAAAGCCCTACATGAACGCACAAAATATACATGGTAAGTGTGATTCATGCTCTTGTATAAGAGATAATTTGAATAAGTTTTAGTGCTACCTGCATGCATTGCTTAATGGGGATAGAAATGCAAGTTTACAGAGGCATCACGGTAATGATTCAGGAATGAAATCTTAAACCCAATAAGCCTGGAACCCTGATGTGGTTTTTGCTTCATGATTAAGCTGAATTAGCTAAGACATGGCCCAAAGAATGCAAATGTGATTCTAATGCTTCTTTTGTCTTTGAATATTTGGTTAACTAAGCAGACACTTAATAGCATGGTGACCATATGCTATTAGGATAAAAACTTTACTCAAAGAAAGTTTCCCAAAAAATTTCATTCTTGATAGATCAAGAAAAGATGAAATAGGCTGGTGTATTTGTTAATCAAGAACATAACTCATAAGGTCACCAAGGAACTTGACAAGCGATACTTGATCAAAATCATCACTTGGTTAGGAGTACATGCACTAACAAAAGGTAGCTTTGAGAAGATGACTGAAAAAAAGAGAAATTGAAGAGTAAGCCAAGCTTGATGATAAGTTCTTATTTAGAACTTCTAGAGAGATGATTAAACAGGTTGGAAATAGAAGCTAAAGACATCATATTGTAATCAAAGTCATTCCTCAAAATTGTGACAAATCAAATCTCTGTAATGCATCAAGTCAAGGAATCCAGTCTCTAAGCTACATTAAAGCCTTGAGCTAGTATACATAAAGCACCTCATACTAATAAAGAATTTTTAAGAATCATCTTTAAAGCCGCATCATTTTCTTCATTTTCAATAAGGATTTTCGATAGAATATGATATTGCAGAGTGTCTTGAATCAAAAAATCATTACTCAATACTTGTTCAAGGGTTTGCTTTCCCATCCCATGATCACCTTGTTGTACATATATCTGTCCAATCACCCCAATAGAGGCGCTTCATCCACAATTTGATTCGAAATTGAAATTTTTGCCAACTATATTTTTTTGGAAGTAATAATAAATAGAAGCTGCAAACTATAGCAGTGACGTTATGCAAAAGAATAAATAAGACCAAATGTCTTGGTTAACCATTACACTATCAGAGATCTAGCTTACCATAATTTTGGGACAAACTAAAAGTCAAGCCTCTTTGGTTACACCACAAATTCCAAAATTAGGGACATTCAAATAAATAAAGTGGGAATTACCCAAGTGCAAAACTTTTCCTTGTATTGTGATGTAGGTGTAGGTAAACAAAATCATGATTCAGACAGTTTTGATTCAATGTGTAGTTCAAAATTTTTAAAGGGCCCTTTTTTGTTTCCTTAATTTGATTTTTTCTGAGAATTTTGAGACAAGATACAAATCTTCGTTTATGATGCCTCTCCTAATGGGAATGAGTTAGAAAAATGAAACACTAAGCTTGAGACCTATTCTCTCTTTCTCCCAAGATAGACATGCCATAGACACAACTGCCTGCAATACATTTAGAGGGCCAAGCAGCCACTTGGTGGCATATTCATTGCAAGGATCCTACTTGTGGGGCCTTACAAGGTTGGATTGCTTTCTATCATGATGTATGTAGAACTATGGTTCACCCTTAGTAGTTAATAGTATGTACACCAACAAGACCTTTTTTTGGCACATACAACATATTGATGGTCTAGAGATGTACTCTACCTATTTCCTGGAGACGTACTCTACCTATTTCCTTTACCTTTGAGTTGATCCAAAATTAACTTAAGGACGACTTCAATAGCATCCACCTTGGAACATACTACATCTATTTTCTATGCATCCTGACCGGTGTTACTTGTGGATGCCATAGCAGAAGAATATGTAGCAGAAGCAAAGCAGTGTACAAAAAACTATGCAAAATCAAACAACTAAATTTCTTGAAACAAAACAAGAACAAGCTCTCAACACCTCAAATCACTATATAGATAGATTACCTTGAATTCGTACAAAAACTGGATAGAATAGACCTCCTACAGCCAAGTTGTAACTACTCATAGACTCTTCTTCTCCAAAAATCAGCAAACTAGGGTTTCAAACTAACAATTGGCAAAAAGAAAAGGATCATCACTGAATATCGAAAGGCAAAAAGCCCTACCCTATCAACAACCTACAACAAAAACCCTATTGCAACCGACAGATGTGAACCACTTGAACTCTACATAGAGTAATCCCAAAAGCTAATGTGGATTTTCATGGTAAGTAATAACATTAACCATCATAGACCATTTAAACAATTTTATGATGATCATTCTGAGCAAAGGAAGTTGCTTAGGCCACTTTTAATGATTTCATATTATATCTAAATGATCACCATTTGGTGAAAAGCTATTTTTCATTTTCAATGCCTATATGCAGTTGATATCTCCTAGTATTAGATTTTGTTCTCGTGCATTATTGTGACTTTTTTATTCATGTTAAGATTATCTCACAATCATATGTGCAAAACTTTGCATTGATTTTTTCAAGTGGTGATGATGACCGTATTGCACATATTGTACCATAGATGTGAACCTACTACGCAACAAGTGGACATTGTACAATCTAATTATTATTGAAATGCACTATTTTTTATGCAAAATCATGTGATCACTTTAGCTTGAATTAATATAATAAAAAAATCTCCTTAGTTTCCAATCCCACCCTCTTGCAAGTTCTCGTTCCATTGCTAGAATGTTTTCTTGCTCATAGGATGTTTCTTTAAGAGCCTCATCCATCCACCATATGGTGCACTGATAAAATGCCTCAACGAGGGAAGGACCCACATTGTCCTTACACGAGTGATCTACAATTGACCACTTCCAATCCATGGGGCCCCCCGGTTGATCACCCCCCGGTTGGTCAATGACATTTTTCCAGCCCCTCATGAGTATGGTGTTGACTTCTATGGCAATATCCCTCACATGGACCTCTCTGGCAGTGCTATCAAAGGCTATGATGTATTAGCGTGTGTTCTAAGACTCGTATTACTAATGCTGGCCATATTGGCCTTGTCCATTTTTGTCCACCCTCTTGTATCATCTAATGCATGGATTTGGCTAGGCGAATCCTAATTTATGGCCCCTAGAACACTGCGAGCTTACTAGTAGCCTGCACGCTTATTAAGTTCTTGCATGATCACCTCTGGATGTGCTTCATGCGAGCCTTGACTGGCTCTTCTAATGATCATGGATAGGTTGTCAGTAGATCGTATTGGTGAGGGTGTGTGATGGCTTAAACTTGGACAAGACATCGGCGAGAATTAGGCACATCAAGATTGAAAGCTAAATCTAGGCCAAGCCTGTGTGCTATAACTAGGAACCTATTTTTGGTAATGGTAGTCATAGTTAGGTTTTCACTATAGTTATTAGATTATGTGCATGAGTATATGCATCTCTTCAATAGTGAATGAGAGTGATTTTAAGTCATTGCCTCTCTAATGACCGCGGTTAGGTTGTCAATAGATGGTATTGGTGAGGGTGTGAGGACTAAAACTTGGACAAGACGTCGACGAGAACCTATTTTTGGTAACGATAGTCATAGTTAGTGTTTCACTTTAGTTATTAGATTATGTGCATGAGTATATGCACCTTTTCAGTAGTCAAAGAGACTGATTTTAAGTCAATTGCTTCTACAGATTTGTTATAGGAATCTTAGAGGAGTCTATATAATGTATTCATACCCTCATCTTATTGTAACGTTTGATTTTTGAGCAATTTCCTACTGGATTTATCAGGAGATCAATACGATTATTTTTCTCTTGCTTTTTCGATTATGTGTGAGTGCTAGTAAGACTAGCTAGCTCCTACATCGGAGGTTAGGAACATTCCAACAACATATTGGGTTCCAACTTCAAGAAAGTTTGATTTGCAATCTATTCAAAATTGTAAGTTAACAAGGTGTAACGATTTTGTTTGACATTGTAGTTTCACAAATCTTAGTAAATTCTAGAAGTTCAAGTCGTTATCTCAAAAGCCCTACATGAACACACAAAATATACACGGTATGAGTGATTCAGGCTCTTGTATAAGAAATAATTTGAATACGTTTTAGTGTTGCCTGCATGCATTGCTTAATGGGGATAGAAATGCAAGTTTGCAGAGGCATCGCGGTAATGATTCGGCAATGAAATCTCAAACCTAATAAGCCTGGGACCCTGATGTGGTTTTTGCTTCATGATTAAGTTGAATTAGCTAAGACATGGCCCAAAGAATGCAAGGTGATTCTAATGCTTCTTTTGTCTTTGAAAATCTGGTTACCTAAGCAGACACTTAATAGCATGGCGAACCATATGCTATCAAGATAAAACCTTTACTCAAAGGAAGTTTTCCAAAGATTTTATTCTTGATAGATCAAGCAAAGATGAAATAGTCTGGTGTATTTGTTTATCAAGAACATAACTCATAAGGTCACCAAGGAACTTGACAAGTGATACTCGATCAAACGCATCACTTGGTTAGGAGTACATGCACTAACAAAAGATAGCTTTGAGAAGATCACAGAAAAAAAGAGAAATAGAAGATCAAGCCAAGCTTGATAGTAAGTTCTTATTTACAACTTCTAGAGAGATGACTGAACAAGTTGGAAATAGAAGCTTAAAGGCATCACATTGTAATCAAAGTCATTCCTCAAAATTGTGACACATCAAATCTTTGTAATGCATAAAGTCAAGGGATCCAGTCTCTAAGCCACAGTAAAGCCTTGAGCTAGTATACATAAAGCACCTCATACTAAATAAGAATTTTTCAGAATCGCCTTTAAAGCCTCCTCATTTTCTTTATTTTCAATAAGGATTTTCACATGTAGAATATGATATTGCAGAGTGTCTTGAATCAAAAAATCGTTACTCAATGCTTGTTCAAGGGTTTGCTTTCCCATCCCATGATCACCTTGTTGTACATATATATGTCCAATCACCCCAATAGAGGCGCTTCATCCACAATTTGATTCGAAATTGAAATTTCTACCAAGTATCTATTTTTGGAGGTAATAATAAACCGAAGCTGCAAACTATAGCAGTAACGTTATGCAAAAGAATAAATAAGGCCAAATGTCTTGGTTACACTATTAGAGATCTAGCTTACCATAATTTTGGGACAAACTAAAAGTCAAGCCTCTTTGGCTACATCCAAAATCAGGGACATTCTAACAAATAAAGTGGGTATTACCCAAGTGCAAAACTTCTCCTTGTATTGTGATAGGTGTAGGTCAAAAAAATCACAATTCAGACAGTTTTGATTCAATGTGTAGTTCAAAATTTTTTAAGGGCCCTTTTTTGTTCCTTAATTTGATTGTTTTATGATGTCTTCCAAGAGAAAACTAATAAAGGGTTTTCTTCAAAACTCTTTGCAATGAAATGGATTCAAACTTTCAAAATAAATTTGAATTGATTTGCATCACCTCACTTGAAACTATGGATGAACGCATGCATCACATTAAAAGAAAGACATATGCTTCAAGAAAGACAAAGCTCTACTGCAGGGAATCTTTGGATCCACCCTTTTTCTGAGAATTTTGAGACAAGATACAAATCTTCGTTTATGCTGCCTCTCCTAATGGGAATGAGTTAGAAAAATGAAACACTAAGCTTAAGACCTATCCTCTCTTTCCTAAGACAGACATGCAACAGACACAACTAACTGCAATACATTTAGAGGTACAAGCAGCCACTTGGTGGCATATTCATTACAAAGATCCTACTTGTGCAGCCTTACAAGGTTGGATTGCTTTCTATCATGATGTACATACAGCTATGGTTCACCCTTAGTGGTTAGTAGTAAGTACACCAACAGGACCTTTTTTGGATTGCTTTCTATCATGATCTACGTATAGCTATGGTTTACCCTTAGTAGTTAGTAGTATGTAGTAATGTACACCAACAAGACCTTTTTTTGGCACATACAACATATTGATGATCTATAGATGTACTCTACATATTTCGTGGAGATCTTTTATTTTTTCTAGATATATAACAAGATGAGCTTATTTCACATTTCATTGATGGTTAACGAGGGCCTATACGATACAATGTATCTCCCTTTTCCCCTATCTCACTGCCTCATGCTATGTCCCTTGCTTCTAAGCTATAGCATAAGTAGTCAAAGACTTCTTCTCAAATCCACGATCACAATCAACCCTCCCTAGTTCGATCTCCTCCCCTCCGCCTACACCCAATGCCTAGAATTATGTGCTATTTATGCCCTTTGCTACTCCCACATCCACCTGTCCTCACCAGTTGTACTATGTTTTATGATCATCGTCTATATCATCATGGAGCTTTATGCATTCCCTATACCCTTGGCCTATGCCCCAAATGACTCTAGGATGCTCACTCATCCCTTCTGGGTGGCCAATTTGAATTTCAAAGATCCTATCCGACATACGCGGTCATTTTTACTAGCCTTCTCTGAAAGATGTCCTTGCTACTATTCTTCTCCAATGCTCTTTTTGCCTACACAATATAAACTTTTGTACCAAACCCTCTCGTTTGTTTTAGAATTGGCCCATTCCACACAATCAATGGACAAACATCTCGATGGACTTCATCCTTGGCGTCCGTCATACCCCATGTGGTCATGATTCTTGTTTGGTGGTTGTGGATAGGTTCTCAAAATAGGCCCATTTCATTCCAAACAAAAACGCCCTTACATCAGCACAATGTGGCTGCATTTTTCTCTTAGAGATTATTCACCTGCATGGGTTTCCATGCTCTATCTAACTCATTTGGATACTAAGTTTACCTCTTTTTTCTGGACAAAGTTGATGCGTATTCTAGAAACTCAGGTTCTCATGGGCACTTCTTACCACCCATTTGCCAATGGCTAGTCAGAGGTTCTTAATCACATTCCGGAGGATTATCTATGTCACTTTGTGTCCCCTACTAGATGGGAAAAAGTAAAGTACAATATCATTAACCTACTCATAGACACACACACACACAATCTCAACAAGAAAATCAAATAAAAAATAAAAAAATTTGAACGTGAACACCCCACTCGAACTTATCCTTTTTTGGTCTGACCGTATGACCTAAATTCAGAAAACAAATTTGGTTCCAAATATTGGGCTTCAATTCACCACTTCTCAATTTCAATTCGGAGAAGTGCATAAGAGAAGGAGTTTGTACAAACAAGAGTGAGCGGGTTTGATAAACCTTTTCAGTGCATTTGATTGAACTTTTGAGCGGTTTTGACTGAAATTTTCAAAGTGTTTATTTCTTTATGATTGATTTTCACTGTATATTTTACATCTTCATTTTGTGCAAGATGCATTGCAATATGACTGCAAGTACACATGTAGTTGAGATTTTAGAAATTGCATCTTCTTCAATGCTCCACGAGCCATCTGTAGATTCTCCTATATACTATGATGGAGTTATCCTATCTGTCAGATATTTTGGGTGTGGAGGTAGGCATCATAGAATTAAATGTCCTCATCGAAGTAATCCTATAGCATTTGCCACCTCTTGTGTTGACTGCGGAACAAAGCATCCTTGTTTAGATTGTCCATTATGTCCAGTCCGTCCGTCATACTCAGTTCAAGATCTCTCAAGTCTACCTGATTTGAAGAAACCAATGCAATATTTAAAAAGAAAAATCCAGATGTCAGGGACGTGTACACCAAATGCACAAGAGTTGACACAGTCCGTTGCAAAAAAAATGAGAGGCAAGGAACCAGTGTTTCAAGAAGTTTCTTGTGGCGAGCAACAATAACATGACCAACCTTCAGCTTGCCAAATGGACGATCCAAAAACAGAAAAAATATTCAAGGACTGGATGGACGAGCAGATGCTTCACTATCCACAATCGTGGCAACATAATAAACTGCCTAATACGGAGCAGTACCGTTAGATGTGGAATCAACTGATTCCATCTCCACATAGAAATATGGATAACTACAAACGAATATGGAAGCACATATTGTCCTACCAACAAGGTTACAAGAGAAAAACTTGGAAACCTGAGTACCTACACAAGTATACTAAGAAGAAATCTATGTACCTAGCGGACACATACTTTCTGTGGCTTGATGCAAATAAGCTTGAAGTCACAGAACACAATTTTTGCACGTGGTGGACGAGAGCCATATTCTCTAAGAACAAACCTAGACAATCATGACAATCAAATGAGAAGGGGCCAGCAATAGCAACAACATCTCAAAACAAGGAAGAGACAGAGCCATGCAAATTGATGAAATGTGAAGATAGGCCTGTCACTCATCACGATACTCCATCTCATAATCAAGCTACTGATCAAATTACTAAACAAGTGATCAATTCTCTACATAGATCTGGAATCTCTCCAGATATGCAACAACAATACTTGCAGTGGATAAAAGGAGCTGAAGCAGCGCACAATGAAGAATTATTTAAAATATGGTATGATGTCATTGAGAATCAATCCACAACTATGATCAGCAAGAAACGACCGCGATACAAACAGAAAAATCTACTGAAGTTGTTGATCCAAAAGATCAAGCTCAAGATCAGGAAGAAGTAAGGAATGAAGATCATCATGGTGAAGGGCTGGCTAGTCAATGCGAAGATCAAGATGATAATTCCACATCAGATCGGAAGTTTAACATATGTTGGCCAGACTATTTATCACGTTTCAACTTGCAACCATCAAATTCGATGAAGGGGCATTACTTCAAATGGCTCAATGAGATCGCTATAAAGATATGGGTATCAAATGAAAGCTCTATTTAAGAGCATTATTACTGTGTAGTTTGCCCACTGTTTCGGGTGCATGATGGTTTAACTCAAGTGCATTAATCCATGTTGGGTTCTGTCAAGGATAAAAATTCAAAACTAACCTCTAGCATGTCCGTTACGATCACAGATGGTCCCAGTAAGTGTGTTTTTGCTCAGTGAGTTGGAAGGCCAAATCATGAAGAGGCCAAACCCCCCACCGGGGGGCTACCGCCCCCTGAACCCCCTGAGCATTTATTGAAAACCAGAGCAAATAACAACCAAATAGCTATTGAAAATAAGATCTGTTTGTGCCCCATCTACTGCACTTTTGAGAGGCAAAACGCTGGTTTGACCATTGATCCCCTAAAAAAATGTCAGCCATAAGCTATTTTTCCAATTTTTGTTTTTTAATGATTTTGGGTTTAGAAACGCATTTCTGGGCAACTATGATTCAAACTAAGTCCTTAAGAAACAAAAAAAAGAAAAAAAATTCTACACACTAATTGAGATAACGTATCTTAGAACATGTTGTATCAAAAAATGGTCTATGACCAAAACCACCACACGAAATGACCGTAAACATATGGCAAAGTCACTACTCTAATAACCAAGAACTTCCAATATGTGTATGTAGAAATTGAACTCCAACAATAGCAGAAGATTTGAAGGCAATAAAGAAAGACCTTAGTTGTTTATTTGATCAATTCCACCAAAACATTGAGCATAGAATCTTCAAACACATTGGTCTTTATGATGGCTAGCAAACATTAACAATATGCCATGGGAACTTTTTTGAAATCAATCTTAATAAAATTTGTCTATCGAAAGTGAGTGAGGAAATTACTTGCAACCATGTACAATCAACGATGATGCACTACCTACATCATTTGGTGATGGTGAAAAATTGGCAAAAGGGTGTAATGCATGTTTGCCAAAATATTTCAAGAAGGGAAAGCAATGAAAATGATTGATTGCCTTTGTTAATCATTTGTATCACAAAGAATGTCTTTTTGTATGCGTACACTAGCATCTGACCATTTTGTGGCCATGCTACAAGTTTGTAGCCACACTTGAAATGTCAAGTCAACACTAGAGTACATCAATCAACTAAAATCATTGAATTGACAATCAGATCAATGTAACAAGAAAATCGCATGAGAAACTCACAACATCATGTGACAATAAAGACTATTAGATGAATAGAAACACAATCTAAGTATAACTTTGGAGTGCACTATTTTGTGTACATAATATCTCTCATGGGCGGTATCCCTCTTAGAGTTGGCCAATAAAACACTCAATTTTATGAAACCCAAAATAGATGTGAGCAAAGTTTGAATTTTTATATTTGTGTGCGGTTTTCTTTGCAAAATCATCTCTAAAATGATCCAACGAATGATTTCTTTGAGCAATTGAACCATTACTAACTATATGGATATTTACAAATGATTATGAAGCACGTATGCAACATTCGTAACTAGATAGCACAAGAAAAGCAAGGCTTCAATGTGAATTTAGGAGAAACTAATATACATCATATATAAAAATATGAAAGAACATTTAAGAAGAAAAGCAGTTTACTTAGAAACAACAAAACATAAACTTTCAAAGTTGAATAAGAAAGTGCACAAACAAGGACAATGAATGTTTGGTTGTTGAATCCAAAGTGATTAAAATCAAATGTCTTGATTAAATTAGGCATTGACTACAAATTGAGGATCTAAGGACACAAGGCCTTTTGAGCTTTGTCAAGAATGTCTTTTTTTATTTTTTGACAAAAAGAATGATTTTTGATAACTTCCTTGCAAATTAGAATGGCTTCTACATACATTTTTTCCTTGAGGTAGATAGAAGCAAGCCGATAGCCAATGGATGCAGATGTTGCCCTAGAATATTTCCATGCACTTTGGTAAAAGCCTATGGCTTCAATATAGGCATGTCCTTTCTCTTTCAAAACGCCCAGATACTCCAACGCTTTTGCACATGATTTGTTGTATTTTAGGCATTTCTTGCATAGTTGCTCTGCCACATCCAACTTTCCTGCCTGCAAGCTTAGACTTTAGTTGATTGGAATTGAACGAAATTGGACATAAGATTGAACTTGAGTAGCTTCTAAATTACTAGGAGTATAAGTTGGAAATAGCACATTTTGGGTAGTAAAGAAAGCTGGAAACTAAAGTATAGATATATTTTGGAAATCATTTTAATTTGCAAAGCTTCTCACAATTCCAACCTGTTCATAGAAAAAATTTACGACATTTTTCACAATTGCATATGATCTTGGATTGAAATGGAACAAAAAGCAAAATTATTCCTTTTTCTGTGATGCATCACATGAAATCAAATCATTTATGATTTAGCTCATATATGCATTTTCTCTAGGCCGCTTGGTCCATCGAGGTAGCATTATGGATGCTTGGTACTTTTGTGGCCCTAATGAGTAGAAAAGTCCTATGGATACATATTACAAGATAGTAGAGTTCCTTCATAGGTATATTGCAAAAGAGGCTCCATGACATGCTACTCACTTGAAGTAGAGTTTTTATGGAGAAACGTGGCAAAGTCTTGTTGTTGGTATTAGGTAGCATGATTCCTCCCTTCATATTTAGTAGTGAAGTTCTTATGACACATTGGCAGAGTGCTTTTATCGGTATATGAGCATAGCATTCTTACTCCATACTTGAGACATCAAGTACATGCTGATCTCTAGTATTCCTAGTCCATTGATGGTTTATGATGAAGACAATTCAATTGTCAGTTAGTTATGACACGTTCATATGAACTTTTGGCGGGCGTTAAAAGAAGAGCATAAAAGTAGTTAGACACATTTTGATGACGTGTCTTAGATATGATCTGAGAAGAAGGGAGAGAGAACATGAAAATGTAGTAGAGGCAGAGCAAACGGAAGATGTCATTGCACTCCTGGTTTTGACAAGGTAGATGGTAGACCAACATGAGATCATATCAACAGATAGAAAATCATTACATGATACTAGCTCGGCGAGTCATAGTCTATTTGAAGTAGTGCCTGTAACGATCACCGGAAGAGAGGGTAATTGTTTGAATGACAAGGGCTGGTTCTGGATTCAGCCGCTACTACACATATGACCTATCGGCGGTCACCATTCTTTAGCTATGAACTGTTAAAAGGTAAACAAGTTGTGGTAGGGGACAAGGTTGCAATAGATGCAACTGGCATTATTCAATCTGTCTGTGGTTGGATAACGGTAGAACTGCAATTCTTAGAAATGTGCTACACATACCAAACTTAGCTAAAAATTTAATCTCTGTAGCTTGTGTAATTAGACTTGGTCTGGAAGTTCGCTTCTTTGAGAAGCACTATACTATCCAACAAGGAGATAAGGTTCTTGTTATAGGGAGCAGATCGCATGGATTATACAGACTGGCTGCATGGACTAACGAGAGACCTATTGTTTGTATTGCTACTGAGAAGAATAAAGAGAATTTCATGTGGCATAGAAGATTGGGGCATATGAGTGATAGCTGTTTGCAGAGACTATCAAGAAAGGAGATCCTCAGGGATTTTTCTTATGACATAGGAGGAGACGTGTGAGACATGTGTTTATGGTAAAATGCATAAACAAGCTTATCTCAGAGGAGATGACATGTGTTTATGGTAAAATGCATAAACAGGCTTATGTCAGAGGAGAGGCTCATAGAGAAGATGAGTTGTTAAAGTTGGTGCATTCTAATGTTTGTGGACCAATGGAGGTCACATCCTTGGGAGGATCCAAGTATTTTGTAACGTTTATCGATGATTGCAGTAGAATGGTGCATGTTGAACCTATAAGACCAAAGGACAGGTCCTGGAAATGTTCAAAAATTTCAAGGTTCAAGCTGAGTTAGAAACATGGAAGGGGATCAAGAGGCTGGGAACAACGGAGGACAATACAGGAGTAAAGCTTTTGACAAGTATTGCATTGAGGAAGGAATCAGAAGGGAATTTACAGTGCCTTACAATCCACAACAGAATGGCGTCTCAGAAAGAAAGGATAGGACAATTATGGAGATGGTAAGGTGCATGAATATGAGACAGGTTTGGGCAAATAATTTTGGGCAGAATCGGTACTTAATCAACCAAATTTCAACAAGAGTACCGCCAAATACCACATCTTATGAAGAATGGTATGGTCATAAACCTTTTGTCAATAATTTGCGAGTTTTTGGGTGCCTAGCATATGCACATATTGATTCTACTAAAAGAAAAAAATTGGATAAAAAGAGAGAGGTGTCAATTTGTTGGATATCCTCCTGGAGTGAAGGGTACAATTTATCCACTAAAATGTTTGTTGTATCTATAGATGTGGTTTTTGATGAGGAATGCTGGGTGGAAGTAAATCTTGAGCCAGCTAGGGAAGACGTGATGGGAATACCAACTTTAGTGCCATCTAAAGATACTCTGCCCACTTAAATAGAAGCAGGAAATTCAGAACCAGAACAGATAGCAAAAGTGGATGAGGATGAGATGACTGTGGAGGACCCTTTCACAGAGGAGGAAACGGTGGAACCTATTATTACAGAACCAAAAGGAGATGCAGGTACATCTTTTGATGTTAGAAGATCAAAAAGGGCAAAGAAGACACCACAACGTTTTGATGATATAGTGTTCTTGGCAGAACAGATTTTAGAAAAACCCTCAAGTTATAGCGAAGCAGTAAATTCATCAGCTAAAGAAAAATGGATTGAAGCTATGGACGAAGAACTGAGAGCAATCAAAGTAAATAGAGCATGGGAACTAGTGAAACCTCCATGTGGTGCAAATGCGATTGGTTGTAAATGGGTGTATAAGGTGAAACACAAACCAGAAGGACAGATAGAGCGTTATAAAGCCACAATAGTTGCAAAGGGATATGCGCAAAAAGAAGGAATTGAATATGAGGATACCTTTTCACCTGTGGCTAGAATTGGTTCAATTTGTTTGCTTATGGCATGGGCAGTAGCTAAGGATGCATATACATCAGATGGATGTGAGAACTGCTTTCTTGAATGGAAAGCTGACGGATGAAGTTTATATGACTCAACCTGAGGGATATGGACAAGGGGCAAATATGGTCTGTAAGCTGCAAAGAGCGCTTTATGGACTGAAGCAGGCTTCTGAAGTTTGGTATGAAAGAATAGAATCCTTTATTGTAAGGATTGGGTATAAGAGAAGCCAGTTAGATATGAGTACTTTTTATAAGAAGGTAGAGCATCAATACATATATATTGCGTTGTATGTGGATGATATCGTTATGATAAGTAGTTCATTGAAGTTGATTAATGAATGTAAATTGTGCTTACAAAAGGATTTTGAGATGAAAGATTTAGGAGAATTGCATTTTTTCCTTGGAATTGAGTAACAAACAATAGAAAGGAGGGATGGATGAAACTTTCACAAGAGACATACGTCAAGAATCTGATTAAGAAATTCGGAATGAGCAAGTTTGGAGCAGTATCAACACCTATGGAAGTAGGTCTGCATTTGAATAACAACAAGTGTCCGAAGAACATAGAGGAACAAAAACAGATGATATCAAAACCTTATAGAGGCTTAGTTGGCTCTCTAATGTATGTTGCAGTATGTACTAGACCAAGTATTTGCACAACAGTACAAAAATTGAGTCAGTTTTTACACAATCCGGGTGTTGCGCATTAAAATGCATGCAAAAGAGTACTGAAATATTTGTAGGGAACATCTGTCTATGGTATCGTTTACTCAGGAAAGAGAAGACAATTACAAGATACACTGACTCAAATTGGGAAGGGAATGAGGATGATAGAACATCCACATCGGGATATGTCTTCATCATGGCCAATTCAAGGATCAACTGGGCAAGCACAAAGCAAAGATCAGTAGCCCTGTCCACTACCGAAGCCGAGTACATGGCTTTATGTCATACATCAAAGGAGCATATGTGGATCAAGAACTTGGTCAATGAATTAGAAATTGAAATAGAAAGTCTCCTCTTACATTGTGACAATCAAGGATGTATATATCTTTGTAAGAACAGTTGCTTCCATAAGAGAAGTAAACATATTATCCTATAGTAAAATTACGTTAGAGACATGGTACAGTCTAAAGAAATTGTTCCTAAGTACTGTGGCACTAAGGAAATGATAGTTGATATCATGACCAAGAGCTTAAGTAAAGAAAAGTTTCAGTTTTTTAGAAGTTTGATGGGGATTCGAATTTTTTTTAAGAAAACTGACAATGAATTGTGGGAGAGATTGATGAGGACAATTCAATGGTTAGTTGATTATGACACGTTCATATGAATGGCGGGTGATAAAAGAAGAGCATAGTTTTTATGACATGTCTTAGATAATGACATGAAACAATCACAGTAGATTAGGAGGCTATAAGTAAGGAACACACGAACAGAGATGTACTACTTTTTGTTGTTCTGAATGAATGAATGATCTGTCATATGATCTTTTCAGTTCAATGGTTGTAGCACTGATTATCTTTTATTACATACATCAAGTCATTCCGTTTGCATTTATATTTTAGTCTTATCAGTTTATAGGCAACATTGATAGTGCAATTTTTTCAACACATGGTGCAATGTGTATTGCAATGTGCTAGGCAACGAACACTATAGTTGATCTCTCAATTCTATGCTCACTACACCCACTTTATTCAACCTTCAAAGAACAATTCGTTAGACAACACAACAAAAGATATTACAATATCACTAGTTAATACTACATGCAAAACTAGTACATACTAATCCTGTTTAGTACGATAGGAGATGCATCTCACCTTCCTCTATTGGATGGATATAGCTAGACCAAGCCAACACGTGCTTGCTAATGTCATGTGTGAGCTTGTGGATTGCCTCCATCCATCCAAACAATCGTTGGTTGCCCTGAGGTATCTAATTCTATGTATTCGAAAAACAACGGTAATAACCCATACCGCCTGAGCTGACAACAAAAAGTTTGTCTTTTTGGTTTTGGCATAACTCTCATTACAAATTAATTACTTAAGAACTATAACTGCCTTTTTGGTTTAGGCATGGCCGTCCTTCAGAACCTGACTCCAAAGACTTCGAAACATCAAGATAGGATTTAGTCAGTTCAACATTGTGGCTATTGTCGATCGTTATAATCTTACCGCATTCAACAATGGTGAACAATGATGCGACACAAACATGAGGCCACTGAGGTCACTCCACTATGGATTTCTCCATACGAGGTCATCAGACTTTTTACTATTCTTCTCAATTGAATCCCATAGTGTTTTAGGATTGTCCTGCATGGCTTAAAGATGGTGACATAGACAATACAAAGTCTCATTTCTCCAATATCTACCCTTCAATCCTATAGACCTCTTTCAATCAAAGTAGCTCTCTCCCCACCACTATAATAGCACTATGAGAAAAAATCTATCAGAGTGGAATATAAGGAGGCGGTCCAGTGTTGGAAAAACCTATTTTGAGTCATCCTAGAAGGACCTATATTTTTTGAGCTTCTCGGTTTTCTAGGGACTATTACTCACAAAAGGGTTAATATGCCTATAAAGAAATTGTCTAAAATTAGCACATAGGCCTCAAAGAAACCAAAACCCTGAGCTCATAGTATGAGCCTATATGAGAGAATGACCATGATCCTTCAAAATCAAAAAATTGTTAGACTTAAATTTGTACTTTGAATAAATATGAATCTCTTTAAAAAACCACAATTTGTGGAAGACATCCCACAAGCACTGAATTTGTGCGTGATAGTAGAAAAGACTTTGGAATCAACTCTAAAATGATAAGAATTTTTTTTTCTTACGAACTATATATTGTAGACATCTGCATGTGAAATATTCATGACTGCTATATTCACAAAGGCAATAGCACTCACTGTGAGAACAAGAAGTTGCAACAGGATTTTTCCAAGAATTGAAGATACAAAACCATGAGAGCAGATAGTCAAATAAAAGAATGATTACAATTTCGAATTGAGCATCCCAAAGTGCCCGTGCCCTAGCTTTAATTCAGGACAATCAGGGCATTCAGGAAGGCCCACAAGACAAGAATGTTCTGAAGTGAAAAATTGTTATGATCAACTTTGAGATGTGTTTGTTTGGTACGCTGCGCCAGTACAAAGGTGAAGCCATTCCACATGGCATTTTCCTGATTGCATTCATTATCAAAGCCATAGAAGTAAGACCGGTATCAATTGATGAGAAAGATATGTTGCTGAGTTTCCCTGTTCCAAAAAAGTGCTACAATACCAAACTTAGCATTAATTGAGCACAAACCAAGTGGGTTTGCAATTTTCAACAATACCAAATGGAATTTGTTTCTTCAAAGGGCCTAGGCCTTTATTTGATACTGTTGGCGACAAGATCGGTGCCACCATCTATGTTAAGATAGACTTTTGCTATGAAATTGGGTAGCTAATGTATCGGAAGTGGGACCATATTTAGATGTTTGCCTCGTCTAGAAACTGAAACAATTCCTGTTTGTTGTATTTTGGCTTCTGTTGGCTGCTGTATGGCCTTTGATAGGAAAAAGCTTTAAGCGTTCACTTGTTCTCAAGATTACTACTATTGTGAAATCTGTAGTAAAATGAACAATGAGGGCATGAGATTTTCTAGATAATTGCAAGTTTAAAAGGACTGCTAGAAGGTTAGTCAAAAGATAGTAGGCCTAAAGTGGATGAAAAATCAAGAAAGTCACGTCAAGTAGATTATTTTGATTGCTTATGTGAAAAATGGAAATGGGTTAAAAACCAGTCTGATAAATTGAAGCCAAAGTATACCTGCATGTGTACATTTGCAAGCATAAGCCATGCATGCTCAAAATCATCTCCTTCATCCCATTTGTAGACCAATTTGTCAATGCTTCTAAGTTGGGTTTTAGCCTTTGCAGACTGCCTCAGAATTGTGAGTCCAATTGCTATAGCTAGCATTATCAACACTTGATCCTCTTTCTGTGCTTCTGTTTCATGCAATCTACACAAGGCTCTTTCTACATCTGCCTTTGCCTTGGTAGCCATTAATACATAGCACTCTAAAACAGTTTGCTTCACTGCCTTTCCAACAAGAAACCTGTTCAAGGATATCACACAAATGTTGATCATATAATTTCATAAACTCTTATTTATTTTTGTGAAAAGTCAAGTGTCCATAATTTGAGATTGATAGTACAAACAGTTTTTGTAACATTTGCAGGAAAATTCTACTCTACGTTTCATTTTCCTCACCTGCTTTCAGTCAAGAGCTTATGGGCAGATTGTAAGCTCTCAACATTGCAGTTTCTAGGGTCTTCCACATCTGCTTTATTTAAAAGCATTTCATTGTCCATATTAATGTAAATCTCGACCATTAAGTGGATTGCCATCTTTCCCCACTCTGCATCAGCTCGAGCATTATTCAACATCTGAAATAAGAAGTCTATGAGCTTTGAGGAAACAGAGGGAAACCTTGATAACGTGACATCTCTCCAGAAGTATATGTGACATCTCTATGAATATGTGAATTCATAAACATACGCATTTTTGGAACCAAATCTATAAACAGATTCTCAAATTCCTATGAGAACAAAGAAATCAGTGGTTAATGATTGTGCATTGATGAATGAGCTCTAAATAAGATCACCAACAATGAATACATATGTTATTACTCCAATAAAGGTTTTTTTGATCGAATATATATGTTATTACTCCAATGAAAACTTTCTTGATCAATTTCTCAATGCTCAAATTTCCCTAAGATTGACTTATGTTCTCGTTAACATCAAATTCAAATATAAGCCAAGCCATGAGGGGGGTAAGGCAGTTTTGTAAGATTCTTTTTGTATCAGTTCGTAGACCTGACATCTGGCATAAAAAATCCTCCTTCCACTCTCCAACATGACATGAATAGTGCCAAGTCCTTTGACTGGAAGGAATGCTCTTATCTACTTTGATGATATCATTTCTTAGAACAGGTCTTTGCTAAGCCCATATTTCCCAGCCATATGGAATGAGCTTAATCCATACGGTACATGGGAATAGGGAAATAAAGACAAAAAGACATGATTGATCATGAAGTGCCACTTAACAGACTATAACGTTCCATACGTATGGAATGAAATGGTTCTGTACATTTGTAAGGAACGTGGGACCCTAGATACATAAGGAACGTGGGACCCTAGATACATAAGGAACGGGTAACTATGGTTGACCTGGACAATGTTGGATGTCATGAATTTTTACTATACCAATTCTTTTGCATCAACATTCCTTTTTGCTTTGAGTTTTGAAAATTCTATCTCTTCTACTAAAACACTCATTCTTGCAAAAGTAACAATTGATGTTGCTGCGAAAGTGTGCTATCTATTGCAGAAGTGTGTTACACAATGTGTGATATGCTGATACAAATTATAGGCAATGCAACAATCAATCAAACAATAATGGATGCAACGTAGAAACACCATTGGAAGAACAGAACGTCTTTTTGTATTTTCTTGTATTGGAGTGAGTCAGCTGTGCATCGCCAAGTAGCGGCTTGACGCTCCTCTTACAATTTTGTTGTTCATTGACAACGTTCTTCACTTCTACTCTTCTCTACAGTCGCATACTTTCTTTTGATCTCTAGTCTATACTTATGTTCCACCAGATGGGATTAAAAGATAGTTTAACCAATCATTACAAGAGAGAGTTACGCTAAACTACCAGTTAACTACGTGTCTCCTCTTGCAATGTTCCTTACGACTGAGCGTGATAGTTTGAAGACTCACGACCGACAAGATACAATCCGATAATTCGGATCTCCCGACAATTTGTTCGTTCACAGTTCATCTCAGCACTTGTAGACATTCGATAGTTTGAAGGATGTCCGAACTATCGAACCTTCAGATATCGGTGTCGATGGTGTGCCGAACTATCGGCTGTTCAGGGAATGTGTTGGAAAAGGTTGGTTGAGTTCACCATCTCCAACACTGCCTCTTGAACGATACAACCTTTTTCATTTCATCCGACTTCGATTGATTTTCTATGTTTTGTAAACAGTGGCTTGTCCAGCGGTTTGGTCAACACGTCCGCGATCATGTTTTTTGATCTCACGAATTCGACACAGAGTTCTTCTTTCAAGATCAGATATTGAATATGATAATATTTCAGAGGTATGTGGTTTTTGAATGAAAAACCAGATCCTGGGCTACATAAATAGCACTCTGAGAATCCACCTTCATGATGGAGGGGTTTTGATGCGGTATGCCAATCCCTTCTAACATCATTACCTCATTCGCCACCTTTGAAGCTACAACGTACTCTGGTCTGCTTGCAGGTCCAGCTTATCGCAGCTCTACATAGTATCGAACATCCACCAATTATTGACTTGTTGTCGTCTTTGCAGCTAGCCCAACTTGCATCGTTGTAGTGTTGTAGGACAAAGTCATTCTCTCTTTTGTAGATCAACCCAAAATTTTAGGTGCCTTTCAGATATTGCAGGATTCGCTTTTCCATTTGCCAGTGTTGCATTCCAGGATTGGAGGAAAATTGACTAAGTGCATAGACAGAGAATGCTAAATCGGGTCTCGTACAAACCGTAAGGTACATCAGACTCCCAATTAGATTTTGATATGGGATCCTCTGCATCTTTTGTCTTTCCTCATCCGTACTTGGACAATCCTGCTTCGACAATTTGGCTCCGACCATCATTGGTGTTGCCTTCTCTTTGCAATCGATCATCCCATATTGCTTCAACACTTTGGGGTTGGCTCAGTAGCTTGGCATCCAATGTTTCTTTGGTCCCAGGTTCAAGCCCCCTTGGAAACCAAGATGCATAAAGAGTTGTGTGATAATTAAGACTATTGAGTAGAATTTTGGAGATTATTTAAGGTTGATCTTAACAAGGACTCAATAAGAGGTGGTGTGATATTGCTTGATATTGAATCCCAATTTGCCTCTTCATTATTTTTGGTTCTTACTAAGTAATTTGAGAACCTTGCTACCATAGGCACTCAATGTCTTGTTTCACAAGGTACATGCCCAATATTAGTCATCTTCAATTGTCAAGCACTCACTACGTTCTACCATTGATGAATGTCGCTGTCATTTGCAATTTATCCGATCTTGTATGTGCATAATGCGGCTGAGTCAAATCAAACTTAACTCGAGCAACGCACCACTTATTGGCTAGGATATACAAATTTTTGAAACCTAGCAACCTTACCATCTGTAGTTGGCTTGTTTCAAAATGTGCATTTTTTATCCAATAAAAGCTGCATTTCAAGATTATCTTTTTTGTCTTATGCAATGATTCTCTATGCACAGCGCATATAACTTGTTCTTTCATGCCATAAACATGAGCTCCACAAGTAAAATGCAACGATGTGTATAACATTCCTATTTCATCTACTTATTCAACAAATGCTTACATTAACTTTACCATGGGGTCAACCCACCAACACAGAGAACAAAGTGCAATTTGGTGATTGTGTTAAGTTTTCAATGCATACATATTTAAAAAAAAAGGAGTATTTTCAAAAGGAGGAATGTGCCTGTGTGTTTTGTAGAACTACTTGCTATTCCATGAGAAAATGAATAACGCTTTAGCAAATTGTTCTTTCTGGGCCTATTTGCTCTGAGGAACCTTATCTGAAATGTAGTGAGTTGTTGCTACAAGTCTTTGAATAAAAAAGAAAAAATGCAAGTGAAATTATCCAAGTGCACAAAGGAATGAGCATATAGATTGTTTAGTTCATATGGAACTGTTCAAGCCCATAGAATGGAACCTTTTATTAAACAGTAATAGCAAAACTCATTTTAGTGTGTCTAGGGGTCAGACTATGGTAATAATCAGCTTTGAGTAAACAATGCTCTCCCTCTTGTTTCAACAAGATTGTTGCTGTTTTTCAAGAAGAGTTGATCTGATAAAGCCCAATAAGAAGGAAAGAACCAAGCATATTGAGGATGGCTAAACATTAGAAAAATATATTGCATTGTTTTGAATACCTACAAAACATTCAAAATGTGTACTTAGAAAGGATACAAAGTAAGACATTTTGAAAGCATAAAGGACTTCATCTGCCACGTTTATCAGTAGCATCTAGGAGTGCACCATACTTTGTTCACACACACCCTGTAAATGATAATAGATGATATAGTATGTAAATAGATAATATGATAGGTACCCACGAAATACTTACCTGGGAACCATTGTCTTTATCAACACGACAAAAATTATGTTCATACAATGGAGACAACCAAGGATTCCTTACCTGAAGAGCTTCACATGAATCATTTGAAAAGTGTGCTACCAATCCTTGACAATAATAAAGTCCTGCTTGAGTTCGATAATTTGGTGCAGCTTTTATTGCATTTTGAATGTACGGTAAAGCTTCCTCCAATTTTCCAGTTCTTCTAAACAATCGAATGAGCTGTCATAACAGAGGAAATTCACAGAGGATCCAACAAAGCCAAGTAGCTGCAATTCTATGTACTTCGCTTCTCAAATCATTGTAACAAGGAATCACAATTCAAAGTCCTCTAAAATGATTCAAATCAACTTCTTGTCAAACTTAATTTTCCTGAAATGAATTAAAATTTTCCCCTTTTTTGGCAAATTAAATTTTTTTTTTGATTGATTTATAGTTGACTGGTTAGTTTAAATGATTCAAAAATTTCAATAAAAAGGTTGAATCGATTATAATCGACTGGTTACTCAAACTTTAAGAACCATGGGGACTTCAGATGCTTTAAATCACCTGTCCAAGAGCACGGTAGTCATTAGGTTTGTGCTCAATAACCTGCTGGAAATGCACTATTGCTGACTCATAATGCTCCCGATGTAGCATCAAATGAACAAGAATATCAGCAGCCTCTGTATTAGATGGATCAGCTCTCAACAAAGTAGCACACTTTTGCTCACATTCCCCTAAATCACCCCTGCAAAAGGTTCTTCCATTATATATGTTACCTCCACAATTTGTGGCTGTATATACACAAAGAGAATCTAGCAAACCTTTCAAGAACCCTCATGTCCTACTGTCAACACAACAGGAAACTCAAATTCTACAGATGTGAACATATGCATCCTTGAAGACCATACACAGATATACCTGGATAGGAGAATTTTGGCAAGCGCAAATGCAGCTGCTGTATGAACTGAATTGCACTTCAGGGCCTCGTTCAGGAAGACAATAGCATTCTCAACATCTTTTTGTCTTTGGCATTTCTGAGAAGAATCCACGGAAATGTAAGATCATTTTTATTCATCTTCACTATAACAACGAAAGCCACTTTACTGAAATATGTGCTCATTCAGCTATTTCATAAAGCCATCCTGTTTACAAAAATGTTCCTACATCAAATTCATACAAAATAAGTCCATATCTACCATATACAAAAAAATGTTTTCAGTACCATATCCCTGGAGTCTCAAGAGGGAAATAGCAAGCTAATTGAACACATTACTCTCAAGATCGAAATTCTCTCCCATAAGTTTGATCAATCTAATGTGCCTACTCATCACATCCCATAACTAAAAAAGATGGGTGTAGAAAATCCCTATATAAGCATGCTACACCACCTTATTGTTGCCACTCACTGATTGCACCTTGTCACAATGAACTAACTCCTAAGTAAAACTTGAAAATGTCAATAAGCCTCTCTCCTGGCTCTCATATGCCTCCATGAAAAACAAGAGATGTCCAACTTCAATGAAGTCTTGCAAATACCTTGTCGTTGCTGATGAATGGATGCCATTACAATTCCAAAACTGCATTTATAGGGAGTATGACTAGGACACTTAAGCACTGCCAGAATCAAAAGCCCTGACTCCCCATGCTAGATTAACTCGATGGTGAGTGGTAGATTGACTAGAGCAAGACAGATTCACTTCCAAGAAAATTTAGTGGCTTGTTCCAAGCTAATTAAAGCTGAAAGATCCCAAGGAGGCTTAAGCTTAAACCACTCATGTAACCTTGCTTGACCTTTGAATTTTCAGGTGTTTTGAGCTTCTTTCAACAGTTGGGCATATACCGAGAAAGCGTAAACCGGAAAATCTTACATGGGAAATTCCACGCAATTGAGATTTGCTTCCAAGACAATCTAGTAGCTAGTTAGGAGCTTATCAAGGCTAAACTATCCCAAGAAGGCTTTCAAGCTTGAACTATTCATTTAAGCTTCTAAGATTGCTTTGATTTTTCTTGCTGAACCTTTTGATTTTTCAGGCACTTTTAGCTTCCTCACAGTCACGCATATATATCCAGAAAGCATCATCTATCTGAAGTATGAAAAATTTTATATGGGAGATCCCTTGATCTTTTGAATTCACAAGTGCTTTTAACTTCAGGAATATCTTATATGGGAGATTCCTTGCAATACTTAAAAGGTAACAGAAAATATAAGATGTCTATAACAACAAAATATCATCTAGAAAACATCCCACTTACCATTATTAAAGTATCATCTCGATTCACTCCAATATTGTCAAGATGTACAGGGAAGCATTAGCAACGATACCCACTAAACTGGCGAAAGAACGAATGCTCCATATAACCACCAGCAAGCCTTAATTGTTGATAATTTTCCAGTCAATTTGAATCAGTTCACTTTTTTTCTTAAAAGTTCAGATCGACCTACCACAAAGATTTTAGAATTGGTTCTGTTTTTAAAAATTCAGAACGAAGCTCAATTTTTGTTTCCAAAAACTAATAAATAGTCAGTTTTATTTGTAAGGAGATTCAAGACTGTTCAAATGAAGATTCTTTGGAATTCTGGGATGTTCCTCGATTTTTGGAAAGAATCCTCCAGGAATGCTGGAGAGTTCTAGCATGGACAGATGCATGTCATTGGCTCCTACCAGGTGTCACTAATCCTTAAATCCTCGTCTACAGTCTTTTGCAAACCTCCTGGTCACAATCTAGTAGATTTTCCAAGGTTTCTTCAATATTCCAACAAGTCATGAAAACAACTGTGGAAAATTTGCTGTTCACAATTTTAAACTCCAGAAGTGAATGGACACCAGAAGAGTGAATGGTCAGCAGAACTATGCCATTCACTGCAGGGAACCACAAGACCGACCATCCCATTCTGTTCTGCTGCAGCAGTGACAGAATTATCCTACTGAAAGTCCTGCAAGAAGTATAGCTACCTCTGTCAGCACAGGCCTACACAGTACTATGCCTTATATGATGTGATCGGTTTCCCCCCGGATAAACTTTAACAGCTTACTAATTACTTATGCAAAACTGTTTCATTCACTACAGGGAACCACGAGACCTACACAGTACTATGTCTTATATGATGTGATCGGTTTCCCCCCGGATGAACTTCAACAGCTTACTAATTACTTATGCAAAACTGTTTCATTCACTACAGGGAACCGACGAGACCTACACAATAGTATGTCTTATATGATGTGATCGGTTTTCCCACGGATGAACTTCAACATCTTACTAACTACTTATGCAAAACTGTGTCATTCACTACAGGCCGTCCGTCCGTTCCTCGTCCTGTCTGCTCCCACAGGTTCTTGGCGAGGTTGTCCGTTGGCCGAAATGGACGGCACCTGAAACGGATCCTGTTTGGAGAAACTGGACTGTCGGACGGAGAGCTGTGAAACTAGTCCATTTCGCTTGACCTAATTGCGTTTCTGTCCCGTCGAACGGCCATTTTGACCGAATGACACCCGAATCGAGCCAGGATCTGTCCCTTGAGATCGTATCGGGATCAGGAATCGGTGGACTATATTCCTGGGCCATTCTGTCGATTCCAAATGTTTTCAGGTCCCGACCGGACAAAGTGTCCCTGATGCCTTGTTTGACGTCGAACTTCGGAAGGAAGTACTGGGCCTGCCATCTGTTCGTTCCTCGTCCCGTCTGCTCCCATAGGTTCCTATCGAGGTTGTCCGCTGGCCAAAACGGACGACACCTGAAACGGATCCTGTTTGGAGAAACTGGGCCGTCGGATGGAGAGCTGCAAAACTAGTCCATTTTGCTTGACCTAATTGCGTTTCTGTCCCATCGAACGGCCATTTTGACCGAACGACACCCGAATCGAGCCAGCTCGGTCCCTTGAGTTCGTATCGGAATCACGAATCCGTGGACTGTATTCCTGGGCCATTTTGTCGATTCAAAAGGTTTTCAGGTCCCGTCCCTCGCGAAGTGTCCTTGAAGCCTGTTCAACGTCGAACTTCGGACGGACGTTCTGGGTTTTTTGTCGGTCCTTTCCTCGTCTTGTCTGTTCTGACAGGTTCCTATCGAGGTTGTCCAATGGCCGAAATAGACGGCACCTGAAACGGATCCCGTTTGAAGAAATGGGACCGTCAGACGGAAAGCTGCAAAACTAGTCCATTTCGATTGACCTAATTGCGTTTCTGTCCCGTCGAACGACCACTTTGACCGGACGATACCCGAATCGAGCCAGGCTCGGTCCCTTGGGTTCGTACCCACTTCACAAACCCGTGGACTGTATTCCTGGACCGTTAATACATTCTATGCAGGTTTAAGTGTATGCTACACAAGTGCTGCTTTGATGTTGAATCTGCACATACCTGTGGTGCAATGCCTAGGACACAATGAGGACGTGGGGTGGGGTTGATGATGTTTATGGATGTGGTTATGATGATTATGGTTGTGGCTTGTTTTGATGGTTATGGCTATGGGGTTTTGGGTTTATGATGATTTGTTAGGGTTTATGGTGTTATGTTAACTACTGTGCCATTTGTTAGGGTGTCGGGTTTAGCGTGTTATGTTGAATGGTTGAACATGATGCACATGTTATGAGAGAGATGCAGATGTGCTGGTCTCTCTCTCTCTCTCTCTCTCTCTCTCTCTCTCTCTCTCTCTCTCTCTCTCTCTCTCTCTCATCTTGCACAGAGCAAACCATTTCTGACTAACCATTCAAACTTCACAGAGCTAACCATTTGTAAGCAACCATGATAAATTAGCCATGACACGAATAAACTGTAAAAAAATATATACATCTTATCTGTTGGTGTTGCAGTACACCAAGTCATTGCATCGCTCCGTCGTCAAACGGTTCCGCCTGTTCGTGTGAACAAGGTTGAACGCTGACTAGTTCCGCTCGCACACGCAAGCAGAACAGTCCTGCATTAATTGGCAACCACTCGAGTGAGTACCGACCTTGTAGAGAAAATGCGAAAACTGGTTGGATGAATGAGATTAGACAACATACCTGTGAAAGGACTCGGAGCGCGAGCGTCCTCAAGTCTGGCTATCCATGATACAGGCAAGAGCCTGTTCTCTCGGACACGTGCAAGGTCCTCGCCGAACAGCCCCAGACAGTGCCTGCAGTTGAGCAGCGATGTGCGTGAGTACACTTGAGCCCGCACGTAAGACAGAGCAAGAGTTTACCTGTAACTGAGCCTCTGCTCCTCGAGCCTACTGCGGATACCAGTGTCACTGATGAGGAGGCGAATGTATGAGAACCAATCCGCACGCAGCTCCGCATCGTCGTACTGCCTCTCGCTCTGAAACAACGGATGCAGTATGTGGGCCACATTGTGAATGGGCTGGTGAAACTTATCCCATCGTCGCTGCCATAAGCGCCTGATAGGCTCCAACCTGTGGACCAAACCACATGGAGGCAACAATTACATACCATCGTGTTGTGGCAGCAAGACGAAACAGAGTGTGAAATGGAAGAAAGGATGGTGAGACGGAAAAAGTTTATACCTGGCAGGGTCTACCTCAGAACGCTGGAGAGACTCACCTATGCAGTCCCTGAACTCGTAAATGAGGCCCATCGTGCACCCCTCGCGATCAACGAGCCTCAGAACAGAGTAGATGGGGCGCATGACGTCCATCAGCTGCTGCATATCCACCCAGAAAGGCTCCATGAATAAGATGTCGTGGAAGGCCAAGCCCTTGGGGTCGTGGACAAGTCCATGGCAGTGAACTCTGCAGAAGTAGCCATGCGCCGCAAATCACCCTTGAGCTTGTGTAGCCGCTCAAGCATGATGAACTGGTAGGCGAAGCGGGTGCGAGCGGGCTTCTTCAAGTCGAGCCTGCATTGACAAACATAATGAGAGGCACACATGAAACGAGCAAAAAAAAAGAAGCATCTTGATCGAGCCAAAAAATAAATACCATATTACCTGTTGAATGTGCGGAAAAGGGCAGTCATACGGCACTTGCGTGTGACGAAGTCCACAACCGCAAGTGCCCTCGTGAGAATCTCACTGACCCAAGGCAAGCGCCCGATGAAATGCAGGAGGTGGTCTAGTGAGTGTGCAGCACATGGAGTCCACACAATGGAAGGGTACTCTGCCATAAGAAGCTCTCCCATACCGCGGCAGTTGGACGCATTGTCCGTCACAACCTTTCGCGGTACGTTCACACGATCAGTTCACAGCTTGGAAACACATTGCAATCAATCGAAAACTACGCAATCAATCAACATTAAGCAGTAAATGACCAACCAACTAATGAAAGAAAATTGTACCTGGACAACCTGCTGTGGCCCGACCTCCTCTATCGCTGCGCGGAAGATGCCGTGAATGTACTCGGCCGAATGCACTCTCCCTACCTCGGAGGCGTCGATGCTGCGCAGGAACATGGAACCGTAACAACTAGAAACAATCACGTTGATGAGTGGACGTCTACAACGATCAGTCCACCCATCAGCCATGATGGAACAGCCGTATCTATCCCAAGCCTCCTGCAGTGCGGCTAGTCGCT
Organism: Diphasiastrum complanatum; assembly: GCA_029204225.1. NCBI lineage: Eukaryota > Viridiplantae > Streptophyta > Lycopodiopsida > Lycopodiales > Lycopodiaceae > Diphasiastrum > Diphasiastrum complanatum. Next base: position 91,197,569 of record CM055092.1, on the reverse strand, counting down.
CTCTGACTGATGCAACCCGCTCTTGGAGCAAAGGGCCGCGTAGTGCGTCGGCTGTGGGTGGTGTGTAGCCGGGCCCGCAGACTGCAACTTTCGAGATAGCCTCTCGAAAGATGCGGGATGATGCCATGATAAAGGGGAGGTTCAGGTCATAGAACGTCTGTGCTATGGTCCTGGTGGCCTCTTTGTGCTGCCCCTCTTTGAAAGATCCCGGCATGGACATCTGTTTAGTGCCTCGGGATGTGGATGGCTGGGAGGATGTGGATGGATGATGCGGACCTGGAGGTGGTGGCATAGGTGTAGGTGCAGAAGCGGAGGATGTGGACGGGCCGTGCAGATCTGATGGTGATGGCACAGGCGTAGGTGCAGCAGTGGAGGCTGTGGATCCATGGGGAGTACTGGCAGAGGGGGTACGGGAGCACCCAAATCCTCTCTCTCTCCGTCCCTCACACTCTCTGTCTCTTCCTCTCTCTCTCTCACACACGAATCACAATACACACACACATCTATATGCACACAAATCAACAATATCCACACACACACACACACACACAACTCATCACACACACACACAAACACCATAACTCTCTCTCTCTCTCTCTCTCTCTCTCTCTCTCTCTCTCTCTCTCTCTCTCATTCACTCTCTCTCTCTCTCCCTCTCCCAACCTCTTTCTCTCCTCTTGGGCTTCTGCGGAACAGTCCGCTGCCTGCGTGCCATTTTGTTTTTTTTTTTTTTTATAAAAAACGCGTCCGGGGCCCGGAAATTTTTTTTGGACGCATCCGACCCCGCGTCCGGGGGTCGGACGCGTCCGGGTCCGGGCGTCGGACACGGACGTGAAAAGGCCGCGTCCGGCCCGGCCCCTCATGTCTGCCCCAAACTACCGCTTATTGTCCTCTAGTAGAAAAAAAAGTACTTTCCTTTTCAAGAAAACTTCTTGGAAAGTGGTCTGATACCATGTTATGATTCACTGCATACCCTCAAGAACTCATGACACATAAGTGATGATTCGCTAACAAATACCATAGAAGACTTGACACGAGATTGTGTTGTAGCAACTTCTTGCAATGGGCCTTGCTAACAAAGAGCTCCTAATAACAAACTTCAAAACCCAAACTTGTAAGCTCGGATGGTCAGATGACTATTTAATTCACATAATCATTAAATGCCTTCACTTATTTTCAGCACCTTGTGCACTCCCTGCACCATGTCAGGGAGTGCATCAAGGGTTGAGAATGAAGGAAAAACCTTTGTATAAGCTTTTCCTTGATTCTCAGCCCTTGATGCACTCCCTGACATGGTGCAGGGAGTGCACAGGGTGCTGAGATTAAGCAAAGGCTCATTAAATGGCAATCCCAATTCCCTTCTAATAAATCATATAGTTAAGTGGTCTAAATAATAGCTAATAAGGATCCAAGTGAGCACAAAGAATATGCTTAACTTGGAAATGCTGCAAAATTATTGTCTAGTATTCAATAGGCAATATTTGCTTTTTAATAAGGTGCACAATGAAGTAAACAAAAAACATCTAGAGGGATAACAAGGGAACACATAACAACCTGTGATAGCTCAAAGTATATGTTAGCTGAAGTGTGCTCATCATTTTCTTTGTAATCTTTATGCTGCTTTTGAAACTTGGAGGAAAAGCTCCGTTGCAGATTTTTCACCTTAAGCATCACCTACAAGATGAAATTTTCAAAAAAATATGCTCATTTGAAGGGATCAAGCCAGCATTTGGCTACTCAATGCTAGGTTATAATTGACAAGGCAATGAACATCATGTTACAAATAAAAATTGGCAATAAAATCAATAACATATTCATGATAAGAGCTCATACTTTATGTTTAACTATTCTATACTTAAAATTGTAGCAAAAATACAGCATTAAAACGCTTATGAAAACCGACTGTATTCATCAGCTTAACCTCATCATACAACTACATTGTGTGGATTTACTAGAAGAAATATATGAATCTACAAAAAACTTTTGTCACTCGATGAAAAATAGGTAGCAAGTATCAAGTGCACCTTATACCAACATAGCAAATACCAAAGAACAAAACGTTTAAAAGAACAAAGTATCTATTAAGCAACATGTACTTCTCTCATACAAAGCTCTCTCTCTTTGAAAGCACTCATAGTCATTGTGTCAAGCACTCTATTCGAAAGATAAAAGATTTCCTCCCGTCCATACCCTTCTAGACACTTCTCCACCTTTTCTAATCCTTTTGATGCTTGTATAAGAGGTGCCATGCGTCACTATGCATGGATGTGATAGAGACACAATGTGTGTCTCACAAAACTATCTCCAAAAGCTTGTGAACCTACATGGCCAATGTGAACAATGATCCTCCCAATCATATTTGATCGGATTTAGCGAAGTCAAGAGAGCTCAGATCGATGTGCAATCACCTCACACGATCTACGCATGACTAAAGGAAGCCTGGGGATTAATAAATTCTAGAGAGGTAGATAAATGACTTTCTAGGGATTGGATGGCAAGAGTGGAAAGCTGGGAAGCTAAGTTGTGATTCCTAGCTCCATTGGGATGCCTACGCTACATTTGGTATCAGAGTCAACTGGTTGGTTTGCAATGTGGGATTCATGAATTGGTCCAAATAAGAAAGTGTTGTGAAAGAGGGCAAGTTGTCCATAGTGATACAAGGAAGACTGTAAAGCACGGGTAGGCTCACGATTGGGTTGGTTGGCAGAGTGGTAATGTGACACTTGGGTATTTACCTAAGCACGCAATCCTAAAACTGTGTGAGGTGTAAGCACACGGCTAGTATTCTTGTTTTGGATGCCGATTGTTCGATTGTTCGGGGGAATCTTGAGTCAATGTGCTTCCCATCTCTAGTATAGAGTGCGTGTAAGCAAGGGCTTTCCTACCGATGCGGGTTTTTTCCCAAAAGTGGATGAGCCTACTAGTCAATATGCAGCCTAGTACGAGTAGAATTGAGTACGTGTTCTTGGGTCGGTTTCATGAATTCTGTGGTGTGCGGCTAGGAAAAGATACTTAGCAGGGCTATCTCAAGGGGGGACCTTGCCTTTGTTACCTGTTAGTAAGCATGCTTGAATGTCCTTCCTGTATGTATCCGTGGTGGGTCTTAGTACACGTGCTCTGCTTGTGATTCAAGGAGCTGTTAAGCTTGAGAAGAAACTATTCATCTGGAGGCTAATACCATCAAAACGAAGAGGATTACAAAGTTCGTGGGGTGGATTCACAGTCCAATACTCTCACGTGAATGATAACGAAAGTTGGAAAAGGGCAATTTCAAGGAAGATCTTGGTCCTCATTGGGACGGCTACATTTGGAACTGAAACTCATTGAGCGTGGGCGATATGGGTTTTTCCTCAAAAGGGGAGGCTAGACTGGCAACAAGTTGCATCAAGGCAAGAATCCTAGCAAGATGTAAAAAGGTGCTGGAAAATCTTTTGTCCAAGAATTCAACTCTAAATCCGATCAATTGATTTTAGAAGTGGGGGGGGGGGGGAGAACCATCATACACCCCTCTCTTGGTGCAAAGTAATGGGGGCAAATCCAAAGTGACCTAGTCATACTCCCACAAGAGACTAGCTAACTTTGGATCTAAGATGCCGACAAGTTATTGTTGTGAAAAGAGAAGTTTGTTATAGAATCTCTTGCAATGGTTGTTGGCTCTCATCCTACATTTGGCTGAGGCCCGAGCTGTCAATTACAGTTTGGATTTCAACATGCCTTTTCGCCTACGAAACTTGTCTAAAGTATCCCACACATACATTGATAAGTAGACATAATGAGTATGCTGACTTGTGTTATGTGCAAAGCAAAGTTGAGCAATGAAGGAATCATGAAAGTTAAGTTTTGCACAACAGACATGGTAATTCAAATGAATGTTGAGGGAAAATTTGTGTTAGAATCAGACAAGTCCAATCGCCTGATTCTCAACCACCAAAGGCTAAGTCAGTGGTTATATGTGTCTGGTTCAAAAACAGTTGCTTGAAGCCAAGCGAGACATACACTTCTTGTTCCAAGTGTGAGGCAATTGATCAGTGATAGAAATTGGGAAAGTTACGTTTTCCATGAGAGACATGGTGCGTCAAACAAACACAAAGAGATTTTCATAAAAATCAATTTCTAGGCCTAGGATGTAATGCATCTCTCCTAGATCTTGCATTTTAAACTCACATCCAAGTGCTAGCTTGGTTTCATCAACTAGCTTGATACAACTTCCACAAAGAATAATGTCATCAACATAAATTAGAAGAATGACAATATTGCTATCAACAAACTTTAGATACATGGAAGGATCATAGTCACTAAGAGTAAATCCTAGTGAGATAAGAAAAGAGTTAAGTCTTGAATACCATGATCTTGGTGCTTGCTTGAGTCCATAAAGACTTTTGAAGAGCAAGCACACTTTGGACTCATCCTTGATGAATCCTTGAGGTTGTTCCATATAGATCTCCTCCTCAAGATAACCATTTAGAAAAGCATTGGATACATCTAATTGGAACACCTTCCACTTGAAAAAACAAGCAAGAGAAATAAGAATTCTTATTGTCACCATCTTTGCAACGGGTGCAAAGGTCTCCTCATAATCAAGACCATGGATTTGAGCAAATCCTTTGGCACATAATCTTGCACTAACTGATCCACCCAACCTTGCCTACTCCCTGATATAGAGTAAGCCCCTCCTAGCCCAGTGTGAGGACTGGTAGCATCCAACTGCCAAGTGTCGGCCACGTGGCACTGACGTGGCCAACTGCACGTCGGGACCCAACTGGGAGCCCTATCCTGCTGACAGGGTCCCTAGGTTGTGTTAGGCCCACCATGGCAATGGACTGTGCTGGGCACACTACTCACACTGTCTTGCCCTGTTGGTCATGTACGCTGGACACGACCCTGACTGTGGTATCTGACCTATCTGTGTTCTCTAGGGTTCGGCACTGGTTACGAGCTTGTAACACTCCCTCCCCATTAAGAACTGTCTTGGTCCTCTAAGACAAAGTCTGGAAAAATCTTGCGAAGGACGCTGCCTCTTTCCCAAGTGGCATTCTCAACAGGCTGATCATTCCACTTAACCAGATATTCTCGGTATAGAGTATGACGAGTCTGCGTCTCTCTACTATCAAGAATCTCCTCTGGTTCATGTGGAGGTTGCTGAGGATCCAATGGGAGAACTAGAACACTGTCCCCAACCAGATTGTCTGATCTGGTTAAGGCTTTTCGTAACTGACTTACATGAAAGACTGGAAAAACCTTACTGCTGTGTGGGAGTTCTAGTTCATAGGCCTAGTCTCCTACTGATGGTAAAGGGACCACAATACCTTGGAGACAACTTAGCACACACTCCTGATTTGAGGGTTTTAGAGTCGACTGGGACTCTCAAGTAGACTTTCTCACTAGTGGAGAACTGCACATCCCGTCTGTGTGGATCTGCATAATGCCTGGCTCAATCCTGGGACTGCCTAATGCTACGCTTAGCATTTTCTATCATCTGGTTTAGGTCCTCTAAAAGGTTTCTGGCTGCTTCAACTTTTTCTTGTTTAAACCCTACAGCTGTGGGTGAGCGTGGCTGAAAACTGTACATCAGCATAAATGGGCTGTATCCCGTAGCTTAATGTTTGGTACTATTTTAAGCAAACTCTAATATCGAGAGATACTCATCCCAATTAGTCTGCTTCTTGCTGACGTATGCACGAAGCATATCCTCCAGCACCTGATTTACCCTCTCTGTTTGACCGTCTGTCTATGGATGGTCGGTGGTACTCATATGAAGTTTAGTATGGAGATGATGGAATACTGCCCTCCAAAAATTTCCAGTAAACTTATTGTCCCGGTCGCTGACTATGCAGGAAGGTAGACCGTACAATTTAAATAGCCCATCTACAAACAACCTCGCCAACTCTGGAGCTCTAACGGTTGTTTTGGTCGGAATAAAATGAGCCATTTTGGTCAGACGGTCAACTGTGACCCATATAGCGTCATTACCCTTTTGGGTTTTAGGCAGGCCTACTATAAAATCCATGGAGATACTCTCCCATTTACCAGCTGGTATTTCTAAGGGATGCAACAACCCTCCTGCCTTTAAACGCTCTGCTTTGTTTACTTGACATTTTTGGCAACTGGTTACATACTGGTGGACGTCCTTTTTCATACTGGGCCAGAAAAATTGCCTACGAAGAAGCTCATAGGTCTTCTGTATGCTTGGGTGTCCCGCACTAGGATTGTCATGACATTCATATAGGACCTGTTGCCTATAATCCTCTGAATTGGGGACACATACTCTATCTCTATAGAGCAAGTACTCATCCTGAATGGAATACTGTTTCCATTTGAATCCTTGAGTCAACTGACCCTCAACCACTGGGGTTTGCTTGGGTTATACAGGCTCAGAATCCTCAACGTCATCTGACGACATATACTCGGACTCATCATCATCCTCAACGGAAGCTGCCGTATTCTTGGATGAACTGGCACCAGCCCCGGGAACTGGTTTTGGAGTCTGTAACTGTCTGCTCTGGACTGAGTTCCAGATAGTAGAGAAGAATGCATCATGCTGGCATTTCCCTCTCAAGGACTCGAGTAACTCATTACGAATCTGAGTAAAACTCAGCTCGTTAATCATAGGCATTCTACTAAGGGCATCTGCTACTGTATTGAATTTTCCACGTCTATATCCGATAGACATGTCAAACTCTTGCATCAACTCTGCCCAACGAGCTTTTCGACCTCTAAGCTCAGGTTGATTGCAAAGGTATCTGAGACTTTCATGGTCTGTCGGGACGTCAAAGTTGGCACCATACAAATAATGCCTCCAAGTCTTAAGGGCATGGCCTATAGAAAAGAGTTCCTTTTCATAGGCACTGTACCTAGGCTGAGCTGGCTCGAGTTTTTTACTCTCGAACGCAACTGGTCATCCACCCTGAGTTAGCACAGCACCAACTGCAAAGTTGCTAGCATCTGTTTCGACTACAAATGGCTAATTGGGGTCGACGACCTTTAGAACTGGTGCTGTAGTTAAGGCTGTTTTGAGAGCATCAAAGCTCTCCTGCTGTGCGGACTCCCAAATGAACTCCTTTCCCTTCCCCTTAAGAAGATTTGTCATGGGAACTGCTATCTGAGCATATTCTTTGACAAATCGTCTGTCATATCCCGCCAAACCAAGAAAGATCTGAAGTTCCAAAATATTCTGAGGTCTCAGCCAACTGAGTATGGCTTTAACCTTATTTGGGTCCATCTTAATCCCATCTGAAGAGATAATGTGACCCAAATATGCTACTTCTTCAACGAAGAATTCACACTTGGATTGTTTAGCATAAAGCTTATGCTTTATGAGCAGTCGAAACACCTTTCTGAGGTGTTTTAGATGCTCCTTCCTCGTTTTGCTGTAGACGAGGATGTCATCTAAAAATACGACTACAAACTTACCCAAGTATGGTCTGAGGACACTGTTCATCAAGGTCATAAAGGTAGCTGGAGCATTTGTGAGCCCAAATGGCATCACCTTAAACTCATAATGACCGTGACGAGTCCTAAAAGCTGTTTTCGAGACATCTTCCGATTTTATACAGACTTGATGATACCCCGATCTGAGGTCTATTTTACTGAAAAACTTAGCCCCGTCGAGTTGGTCAAACAACTCGTCTGCCCAAGGCATAGGGTATTTATTCTTAATTGTGACTTTATTGAGGGCTCTGTAATCTACGCAAAGACGCATAGACCCCTCTTTCTTTTTCACCAATAGGACTGGTGAGGCCCATGGTGAACTACTGGTCTGAATTTGGCCTTTCCCAAGATAATCTGTTAACTGCCTAGTTAACTCTTCATCCTCTGTTCGGCTGACCCGATATGGAGGTTTAGAAACAGGTGCTGTACCTGGTACTAGGTTTATTACATGATCTACCTCTCTGCTAGGTGGTAAACCATGTGGCAAATCTTCAGGAAAAACATCTTTAAATTTAGACAATAAAGTTTCTAATTTATTGATTTTTTACTGAATAGAACTGGAAATAGAAACTTCAAGAATAAACTGAAAGTCACATAAGAATACCTAATGGTCTTCGTCTCCGATTAGCTGACAGAGCTCTGAACTGCAGACCATAGGAATGTTGGGAACATCATGTTCCCCATGCAACTGGAACTCTCGGCCTTTATGCTGAAAGCTGAGGGTGTTCTCTTGATAGTTTCTGTGGAGGGAAGGTCCTAAACTGTAGAGCCAATCTCTCCCGAGAACAATGTCTGTGCGATCCAGGTGCATTATCTGAAAGTTTATTTTATCTTGGTAACCCTGAATACCAAGATTCAAATTACTTACCATAGTTTCCCATATTTTTTTATCTTCACCCTTAGCTAATGAAACTATGTACCTATGCTGACTAGGTACTTCTGGTAGTTTAAGCCTTTTCAGATTCTTGAGCACCTCAGTCCAGTTACATATCGTCTTGAGTTACCTGCTGCTACTCGGGCTTGTGATATCTTTCATGTCAGTTTATTACGTGCTGCTGTTGAGGATGATGCTCCTCGAGATTCCTCATTTCCTACAGATCCAGAGTTCCATTCCTGCCAGCTGCTATTTTACAGGTGCGCTTATTGCATAGTCGTCGCCATCGACAAGTTCGGTTTTTGGTCCAGTAGGATGGTTGTCCTATTGAGGAGGCTATTTGGGAGCCCATTGATGTTTTTTATCATACCCCTATCCTGGCTGACCAGGCTCGATCACTTGCAGCTACCATTGCTTCTCGGGATGCTTCGGCTTCTCTTGATGTTCCTTTCTCAGATGGGATATCTTGATGCAGTCTTTTTCTCTGGCACTGGTTCTTATCTTATTTTGCCTACATTGGGGGCAATGTTCTTTATAGCCAGGGAGAGTTACGGACTACAGGATACAGGCCTACTGGGCTACTCTGCATATATTCCGCAGGCTTGCGAGGAACTTTTTCCTTTCTCCTCAAGTTTGTTACCATTGAGTAATAAACATCTGTGCATGCAAAGGTCTAGACTCATGTTCTTGTCAAGTTTGGTTTTCTCACTTTGAAACCACTTGTTTAATAGTTTCATAAGCACTATTTGGTGTTTGATCAGTTTATTCCCTTACTGATAAATCTACAGTGAGTTTGAGTAGAATACTGGCAGGAATAAGCCTAAAACCAAAATGATAGCCATCCTTTTAAGGAATATTAGCAGAATCACATTCAGACGAGAGATCTAAGTTGAGAAACCTAGATAGCTTATATAGAACCAACAGCTGGCTCATCACTAATTTTCAAGAAAAGGACAGATTAGATGAGTTACTCAGGAGTAGCATCTCCAAGGCGAACCATTTTACAGAACTTTGCAAAAGTGAACCTAATGGTTTACTAGCTCAATCATTTTTGTGTAACTCAAAGAAGCTATGATGAGTCTCTTGAACTTTGATACTGCAAGTGTCATTACAGGACTATTCAATCGTTGTGTGTCAACTAGTACTGAAAGGTATGGGAAACCAATTTGTCTGAAGTACCAGTGGGCATGAGGGATTAAATAAGTGTTTTATTCATTTGGATCATCTTAAGATACGATCAGGATCAGAGTCAGTAGATAATGTTGAAGTAGTTGACTAAAGTACTACTAGTGAAGGTTTTCAATTAATATCGGCCATTCAACCAATGATGGAACCTTGAGTAGGGGCTGTTTGATCTTATGATGGGAACTCAGTAGCTTCGAAAGCAAGCTATCCCAAAAGATAAGTTTACCCCCTCTAGACAGGAAGCACTGTAGTGCTTAGTTTAAGTTTTAGTTTGAGACTAGGGCTAATCGTGAGAGTAAGAGAAGTAGCCAAGCTTAGAGGTCTGAAAGCTCAATTGTCTATCAAATATAGACTAGGGCTGTTTATCAAATATAGATGGAATAGAATGCCTTGAGATGAGTTCTTGCAAGCAGTTATGTAAATTCTTGAGGAAATGAGAGTATTTTCTTAGATCAAATCCTTCTTCAATTTGGAAAGCATTCCAAGATAGAAGCCTATAGAGTTCTAAGCCAATTTCTACAGCTAGAAAAGACATTCTATCCTAGAGAACGTCAGTGAACATTGAGGGTAATGAGTCCAAAGCACATTAGCAAATGTTGAGGACTCAAATGAATCTAAAAGTACGTTAGCAAATGTTGAGGATTCAAGAATTTTAGAAGGTGAGTCCAAAAGATACGTTGAAGATAACATTGAGAACTCAAGACCAAGTGAACGTCAGAGGATGTTGAGGATTCTAGTGTGCCCAAGCATACCAAAGTGGTTGAGCGTACCAGTAAGCAAGGACTTAGCTGGATTCAGTATTTCGTCATAAAAATATAGTGTGTGTTCTTGATAAATAGGCGCCTAAACTAAATGATGTAAACGACACTCTGGTATACCATAGATTTATGCTGCTTTGGAACATTTGCTCTAGCTAGTATAAAAATGAACGTCCATCGGTATGTGATAGTCACCAGAAAAGCTTAAGAAACAAAGTGTCTTGGCAAATAGGATAAGATAACCATCGGAAGGCCAGCAAATGAAATGGAAAAGCATTCCATAGTAGACTTGCCTAAGGTCCAGAAGGATCGAGGATCTGGAGGGATCAAGTCAATATGAGTCACAAGGTGACCCATTAACCATAGTACCATAGTTAGCCTGAGTTGCCGACCAAGGCAATTGTAACAAGCATGGAGAGTTTGTTAAGTTGTTTAAAGATAGGCTATGGTCTAAGTATCAGTCAATCACCCATTGATGAGAACAAAAAATTTAGTGCTGAAAGGTATGCTTTATGTATACGTCAGCAATGCTGGAAGGATGTCACATTCAACGATGGGACTCAGCCCACTTTGTTGATGTGTGGTTTATTCATGTGCACCACGATTACAGGGTTCAAGAAAGAAGTTAAAGTGCAAAACGTGCTTGAGTAGCATAAAAAACAGGCCTAGGATCGAGCAAACAGCCTGATCTACTAAAAGGGATGTTTAGTTTGCTATCTGTCAAAGTCTTCCCACACAATAATAAGGCTTTTCCAGTACTTCATATTAGCCAATTAAGAAAAGCCTTAACTAGGTCAAATAATCTGGCAGGGGATAGTGTTGTAACCATAAAATGTTCTTGATTACAAGGAGATGCAGATGCATCATACTCTATTTTAGGAATATTTAGTTAAATGAAAGATCATCTTGTTGAGAATGCCATTTTGGGAAAAGGTCACTTTCTTTGCAAATTGTTTCTAGATTTTGTCTTAGAGGACCAAGACTATCCTTAAGGAGGGAGTGCTACGAGTCTGTAACCTAAACCAAACCCTAGAGAATTGATAGGTGTCAGAGATCACAGATAGGTGTCTTCAAATAACACACTCAACATGGCAAGATAGTGTATATGGCATTCAAAGGTTATGGGCCCTGTATTGGTCCAAAGCTTAGCATTAAGGCCTACCTTCAACATAGGGCTCAATAGTGGATAAGGTTCTAAGTTAGGTATCGACATGCATATAGTAGTTAGGTGTCCATTCCCAAGCATCTGCCAGAAGACTTTTTCAAGAGTGAGAGCTTGATAAGTGCAAAGTTATGTAGTTCTTTAGGTAGCACTTTTGAATGCAAATGGGCTGGACTATTTTAAATGTTATAGTAGTTATATAAACTCGATAGCCTTAGAAAAGCCACTTGATATATGGCAAAGGGATTGTTGCTTGTAAGAAATTTATCTTACTAGTGATTTCTTAACATAATACTGTGTGATGCAATTTCAAGTGAGAAGTCAATATGTTCCCAATTTTTCTACTTCATAGTGTAATTTATATTTATGGCATACAATATTTCATTATGCATTTTTTCTAGTAGTAAAAGATCCAAGTTTGAAAACCTTTTTATGGGGCTCATGTACTTTGAGTGTTGGCGTGATCATTCAAAGCAAAGTATGAGATTATGCAGTTGTGGCATTGCAAGGCATCAATTATAGAACATGTAATTATCGAATGCTTTCTCACACTAAGATTCAATTGCTCATTCTACTACATTTATGTACTCTATGTTGTTTTCGAGTGTAGAATCCATTGAAAAAATATAAATTACCTTTCACTGGAAGTATGGCATGGCTGAACAAGTTCTCACCTCAGATGTGCGATCATGCTTGCCAAGGAGCTTTCGTATTGTCAAAAGAAGTAAAAAGGAGCTTATGATCATCTCATGTGCCTTGGGACTATTCATACACTTTTCTTGAATCCTTCCATCTTGTACCCTAGTCACCAAGTCATTTAGCAAACTTTCGGCTCGCTCAAAATGTCGAAGCTTAAAATACAATTCTGCACCAACATTCAAGAAGCTTGTCGAGGATTGAGCATGTAAACTTGAGTATTAAGCCACACGTTCAACCAATCAATATCAAATGGGTAAACACTCGACTTTTTTATGTAAAGAAATATAGATTCTACAATCAAGTCAACACCCTTGACTATATGCAAAATTGATTTGTAGCGTAATTGTTTTAGATTAGGTTGCTCTTCATAGTCTACTGTTTAATAACTACTAACAAAAATCAAATATAGCATAAATAAAAATCAAAGGTGAGCTGCAAGAAAAAAGTTTAAAGTTCAAATTGTACTGCATAAATGATATCATATATAATAAGACAATATCAAATGTAGACAATGGCATAGAGCTTGGACTCGTTTTGCACAATATGTTGGCAATGATTACTGTCATGTTGACAGTTTTGGCTCGTTTATACCCATCATCTTTGCAGCCAATTTTCCATGAAGTAATCACGCTGTTCCAGCAGATCCAGCGCTGATTTTGGCGGTAGATTTTAACACAAATTGGATGGCAATCCAGCAGGGTATTTGAAGCTGGTTTCCAGCGAACTTTACTGAATTTTCATCGCATTTTCACCCGAGTCCCCAGCGCTCCAATTCTGATCTTTTGTTCCAGAAATTGACAGCTTCAGTGGCAGCATTTTCCAGCGCTCCCAGTCAGCCCATTAGCGCTTGCTGTTTTTTCCAGCGCACTCAAAGATATTGTCAGAGACAGATTGTGCTACATGCAACCTAGTAATCAATCAGTGCATGCAAGATTGACAATCTTTAGTCGGCATCAACACTGTTCCAGCCAGCATCAGAAACCTATTGCATGTTGCAATGAAGCCCTTGTTCTAGCAAGCTACATCAAAGGAGTGAAGTTGCAGCCAAGCATCCAGGTCCACAACTGTTTGAAGGCTGAGGGGGTTATTCTAGCAGTTCCTTGGCGAGTGGGCTTGAAACAGAGCAAAGTCCTTGCTCCTCCTTTTTCTTTCTATTTGTTTTATGTTTTTGCTTTCCTCTTCGAACTCTGACATGACGAATCCCGAGGAAAATGGACCCGCACCTTGGGGCTAATCGAAACTCCAATTCCCCAGAAAAAGCCATAGACGTGCTCGAAGAAGAGGCCATTCGTCTTCAGGCAGAAAAGAGAGCAATGGAGTATGAGATGTTTAACACAGCTGAATTTGTGTGAGAAATTACAGACACTCCTCTAGCTCCAATTTCAGCCTCAGTTCCAGTTGTACTCTCAGTTCCCAGTGCAACTCAGTTGTTTGTACTTCCCGCAGTTCCCACTCGTTCGGGAGATACCAAAACAAACCCCAGTATCTTCAAAGATTAAAACCGCCAAATTTTAATGGGGAAGAAAAGACAGAAACACAAATATAATTCAGACCTTCCTTAGCAGATGGAAAAATATTCATGAACTGAAACAAACACCAAATCAGTTGCAAGCCTTAGAATCGATGGTATGGGACATTGACCTATAAGCGTTATCGTAGAATTATTCAGTCGTTGCGTGTTCATTAGTTCTGAAAGGTAAGTCGGTGGTATGGGATGCCAATTTATTTGAAGTACCAATGGGCAACAAAAAAAAGATTGAATATTGTCTTATTCATGTGAATTTGATCAGATATCCGATACAGTTAAGAATCTCACAGATGGAGCTGCTAGTCTAGCATTTAGCGCTTAAATTAGTTTTCAATTTCAGATTACAACTAATAGTGAGAGTCACATTAGTAGCCGATCTTAGTGGTCGGAAAGCTCAATTGTCTATCAAATATAGACCAATATGGTTTATCAAATATAAACCAAAAATGCAATACCTGGAAATGAGTTTTCAGCAGCAATTGATTCTAATCTTTGAAGGGGAAATGTCAGTAGGATCCTCATTTCTCCATAGTCTGGAATACAATCCAGAGTAGAAATTTACAGATTTCTAAGCCAGTTCATCCAAGTATACGACAGCTTTTGTTGAGGAATAATCTATCAAAAAACTAGTCATCAAAAAGTTGATCTAGATTGGCAATTTGACAAACAACAAGCATTAACAATCAAAAGCATTGATCAACATTGAAATCCGAGCCCACACGTGTGTATTATAGGTTGTAGTACGGCCCTCAAGCTGAGAAACAAGTAGAAATTGATTTGGCTGCATTTGGATCACAGAAACTCAATGTACATAGTGGAGTAGCTTGAGATTGCCAATGAGCTCCAAAAATAATCTATCTTCTCACCATGGGAGCTTGGAATACATAGCAAATTCGACTTCCTTTGTGAAGTTAGGTGGACTTCCAGCATGTAATAAGGAATTTAACTTAGCCTTTTTGCCCTAAAATGAAAGCCTAGTCTATTTCCTAGAGTCATGCTTGGTAGATAGCTAGTTGGTCAATTTTCACCTTAAATCTAGGATTTAGGTCCTATAAACTAGGAATCACTACCAAAATGACATGACCAACCCTATGTACTTGACATAACCTCCATTAGGAGTGGATTTCCACGTGGCATCTTGACCTCACATATGTGGAATCCACTTATGTACAAAATTTACATTATACTACATGGTTTTTGATCAAGCTAGATTTGCCAATTTTTGGCAATTCTTCACACTCCTCAAATTTAGCTTGATCTATCTACAACTCTCTTTGCTTAATAAATGAATACTTTAGAAGTGTCTAAAAAATCTGGCTACAAACAATGAACTTTTGAGACTCCAATAGAGAATGATGTCCATGAAGGATCTTTCACCACCTCTTAAAGGATCCCTTACAAGATGTTCAACAAATGTGTCTATATACATGTAGCACACTTCAAAAACTAGATCTTAAAGATAAGCAAAAGGTCACTCCATGTCTACTAATACTTTCCAAAAAGTATTCAAAGATAGTAGACTCTCCAATGCTCACCATTTTTGCAAGATGCACACTTGAATGGACAATTTGCATGCAATTTGATGACTCGGCCTTTGTCATTGAGGACCTCCTTGGAACTCTCATGTTTTGAGGCTGATCCTCAAGATCTTCCTCCTTTTGCTGCTCCTCCTCAATGCAAGCAAGATCACACTTTGCCAAGACCTCCTCTTGAGTGATCTCCTCCTTTGCCAAGCTCACACTCTCAAAAGCAACACTAGATTCCAACTTAAACAATCGTCCATGTTTAAATCCCTTTGCAATGCAAACATCATTCTTAAAAATGGAACAAACACCATGCTCAAAGTGGACATCCAAACCACTTTCCAAGAGTTAACCAACACTTAGCATATTCTTGGTGATTGATGGACATAAAGGACATTTTCTAGATCCATACTTATTGAGGATTCTAGATACAAAGAGATGGTACCAATACCATCTATCCTACACTCTTCATCACTTGCAGTAAAGACAAACTTTTTAGCATCATTGAATGAGTGTAAGGTTGAGAAAAAGTCCTTTTCACAAGACATGTGCGAGCTAGCTTGTTACGTATCCATAAGGGCACGCAACAGGAAACTTGAGGTGACGGTCTCATTATTGAGACAGCACACTGATCTGGAGCTATAGGTCTTTTGGTGCCACGTGTCAATGTCTTATTGGCGCGTGGTGACTCGTTGTTATAGGCCCACGTCAGTGTGCACAACTGCCGCGTGTCGTTGGTCATGCGTGACTCCTATTATGGAGGGAGATGACCCGCCTGGACTATGTATCTAGAGGTGGATCTCCATGAGCTTGGCATTCATTCTCTCCTGGGGAATGAAGAGCTCTTCCACTGGTGGTCAGGTCAGGACGAGTATCTAGGCCTCGGGATGTAAGTAGGCGAGGGTCGAGGGTAAGGCATGGTGGTATGGGACACCCTGGCTTACATGAGATCCGAGCTTGCTTGATGGTGGTCTGTAGCTCCAGTGCACAGGGGTGAGGTGGCAGTACCTCTATGGTTGGGTGGTAACGTAGCGTCCGTCACCTGTTTGTGCTTTAGCAATGACCGGCACGACAATGGGGACTCTAACATAGCCCCACTATCAATCCAACATGTATCTCTTGAATTGCCATTGCTTGTTGGTGAGGATGTAGATGCCATCAAGAATACATCTTCTTCATCCTCCTCATCCTCATGTGCAAGGTGTACCTGTTTGTCCTCCTCCTCTTGTGCTCTTAGCCTCTTGTAGCATTCGGATGCATAATGCCCGCATTTTTGCTTTGACTTGTCCTTTGAGCTTGATGCATCATCCTCTTCTTTGGCCTCCTTTGGATGCTTCTTCTTTCCATTGGTCTTCTTTTTGCCCTTGAATGAGAAATTGACTTTCTCATCTCCATCCTGCAAAGACAAGGAACTCATCCTAGATTTTGCATGGAGCATCCTACACTCTTCAGCCACTAATACACTGTGAAGTTTTTCTATAGTTGGCAAAGTGTCTTGAATGGCAAAACTTTGGACCAAATTTGCGAAGTCATCTCCTAGACCATTAAGTATAATTTGTACAAGCTCTCCATCATGAATCTTCTCTCCAATGGAAGCCAACTCCCTATAGAGAGACTTGATTTTGAGTACAAAATCCTGTGCACTCTCCTCACTTCTCCTCATGCTTTGCAAAATTTGATTTCTAAGCATAAGTACTCTAGAAGTGTTGCTTGATTCATAGATTGATTTTAAAGACTCCCAAGCCTCTTTAGCACTAGTACATGATGATACTTCTCTCAAAAGATCATTGCTTACATTCATCTTCACACAATGAAGTGCTAGCCTAGATCTCTTCTTGTATCTAGCTAACTCCTGTGCACCTAGAGGTTCATCTTCATCCTCAATCAAGAACTCATAAAGGTCTTGGAGCACCATGAGTGACTCCATCCTAACCTTCCAAATAGCATAATTAGCAAAATTCAATCTCTCACTAGCTTCTAGAAGGTATGCTCCAATAGATCCCATCTTACTAGTGAATTCTATACACAAGAAATAGATTTGATTAACTTGAAACTCACAAAGGTCTCACACTTGTAGTGTTTCACTCAAATTTGATTTGAAATCCAACAGATGGACTTATAATCACAGTTCTATCACTCCCTCACAAAGTTGGAATGAAGATAAGATGATGTGAAATCTACTTACAATCAAATCTTGCCAATTATTCACTCTATTGACTACTCTTGAGAAAATCAATGTAACACAAAGAACTTCTCAACCCTACCTAAGATCTTTTCAAGAATTTTCCCACTAGAAACTTACTTGAAATGCACAAAGATTCAAGTAGCAAGATCCCCTTGATCTTGATTCAAAAGAACGTTTTGGAAGGATCCTACAAAAGAATGCTCAGAAAAATTGAAATTGATCTAGAAACTCGCAAAGGTTTCACTTTGTCTTTATTACCTGAAATTTGACTTCTAGCCCTCTCTTGGACTTCTAGTCACAGTTCTTACACTCCCTCACAAAGAAAAAATGAAGATTAGATGAGATTCTATCAAAGATTTATCAAATCCTATCAATTTTCACCATTTTTGGACAAAAACATGACTAAATCTCCCTCACACTTTTTGATGTACTTTCATGACCTGTAAAACAAGTTTAGAGGACTTGATTTCAGCCTACATTACTTAGATCTGATGATCCTACATCAAATCTAATCAATGGCACTTAATCTTGGTAGCTTATCCTAAGATTTCAACCAAAAATTACATCAAAACCTCACAAATTGAATTGCTTTGGATCAAATGAATACCATGCATTAAATGCAGATTCAGAGGTTCCCACGCGTGTGAAAAGTATAGATTTGGATCCCTACCAAGTTTTGGATCAAATCCCCTCATCAAAATCAAGATTCTAGCTTGCCATCTCAATACTAGTTTTTAGCACCAAAACTTGCTAAAAATGGATTTGCTTTTGATCAATGGTCAATGCACTTGTACTTGGCTCTGATACCATGTGAAAGTACTGTACTTTAGGACCATACATGGATCTACATGGCGGCAACATCCCCAGAAAATAACCAAGAAAGGAGAAGAAACTCTCTCAATTTACTTTGATGGTCCAGGAACGCCATAAAAAAGTGGTAATTCAGTAACAGCATTAGAGAGCAAGCGATATGGAGCAACCAGAAATGCCAAGGAACTTTAAGATCATCCTAACAAACAATAGCTGGGACGGAGGCAATAACCCAAGCTGTCAGCAGATGCCAAGTCTGACAATGTGGAACAAATAAAGAGTCACAGGTATATTCATGGAAACCAAGATATCTGCACCACGGACGATCAGTAACATGGACAAACCAATACCAATCAACAAGTCCAAATGATAGCCAAGCTATACGTAATAACCATGAATGCCATATATCCATAGGTGAAAATGAAGTAGTAGCATGAGCAACAGGTCCAAATGAAATCCAAGCTATACATAATATCCAGGAATGCCAAATATCAAGAGGTAAAATGAATTAGTAGCATGAAAATAAATCTACCAAGTCTCCTGTAGCGGCGAAGGAATGGATACCATTACAGTTCCATAAACCAATACGAAGGTGACGGGGCCTTGGGTTGCTCTGGTACCAGGGACACAAAATCCCTAGCTACTAGAAACTATACCACTGGTAGATCCACAATCACAATATCAAATCTATCCATCTCAATAAACCACATAAAAGGCTGTAGCCTTAGCCTCTAAGATAGCATTGTCGCGTTCTACACCTGAATATAAGTCAGGTCTTAGTCAATAAAGATTTTTGTCTCACGTAGCTTAGCTCTTTGGAGTAGCCATTTTCCGTTCCTTTAATAATGTGGAAGCAAACTCCGCTAATATGATATCATGTGGCACCGAGGGCTTAGCCCTAATCATCCTGCTAAGCATGCGAATATGGATACGAGTAAGATCCCTCCAAGTATCACATGATAAATCCGGACACCAAGTCTCAGCAGAGTATAAAACAACCGGGGAGACAGTGGTAGAAAATAGTAAGCATCTGGTAGCAAGGTCCTGTACATAATATGTGAAACAGAATCTCTCCATATGAACAAGAGAATTGTGCCCCTTACGGAGTCTGATGAGGGCTGTCGGTCGGAATGTGAGTAGCGGACCAGAAAAAAGTACTCCCAAATAAGTGTAAGAGGTCACAATCTCAATCGGCAGCCCATCATAATAAAAGGTCACATCTCTCATATGCTGTCTATTGGTGTTGAACACCATAATCTTGGTCTTCTTAGTAACCGTCAATCCCCAAAGCTGACAGAAGTGATGTAAAGCAGAAAGGTTGTTACGAATAGAGCCACAGCTGATCTAGAATTAAGCTATGAAAGCATCACATAAGCAAGACTTAACCCTAGAAAGCAGGAAAGAGAGAGATTAAGGAGGCTAAAGAGAGAGATCAATATCATCAGCTGAATGACAAATGACACAGTTTCCCTACTTATAGCCAAGAGGAAGCCCTAAAAGGAAGCTTCCAGTGGCTAGGGCCCAACTGGGAGGGATAATAGTGCGCCCTCCAAGAAGGCCCCCACTCTCCAGTAATATGTCTAAATGGGCTAATAATGAATAATAAGGCCAAAGGCCAACCATATAGTCTGAATGTCACTAATGAATAAAAAAGGGCCCAAGGCCTGCTTATGCATAAAGTAAAGTAACTGTAAATGTAAATGGATGCGGCGAATGTAATGAGCCGAGTCCATAACTCTCCCCGACACAAAAAAAAGACCCAAATGCCGAAAAGATAACCGAATCAAGTAGCAGCAAGCCTTGGTGCATCAACAGCTAGAGGAACATCTGATGTAGAGGAATCAACAAGTGCAGCAAGAGCACGAGCCTGATCCACAAGTAATGGTGTATGATAAAACACATCAATAGGCTCCCATGTAGCCTCCTCAATAGGACGACCATCCCACTGGACCAAAAACTGAATCTACCGGCGGCGTCGACTATGGTATAGACGAATCTGTAATATAGCAGCAGGTAAAAATGGAAATAACTCTGGAGCAGTAGGAAACTCAGCATCACAAGGAGCGTCATCCTCAATAGCAGCACGTAATAAACTGACATGGAATACATCACAGGCGCGTGTGGAAGCAGGAAGCTGTAAGCGATATGTAACTGGACTAAGAACCTCCACAATGCGATAAGGCCCATAATAACGTGGTGTAAGCTTCTCAGTAAAAGCATGGCCCTGGACAAAATGATGACGTGCAAACCGTAAGCGTAGATAAACCATATCTCCAAGCTGAAACTCAACATGGCGGCGGTGACGATCAACTGAGGTCTGATAACGCTGCTGAACATGCTGTAAATGAGAACTGGCCCGAGTAATAAGCTCTCGAGCATCTGATAGAAAAGATGCAAGTGTAACAGGTGTATCCTCAGGATAAGAACAAACGTGCACACTGCTCTGCTGTGATAGTACTGCAAACTGGGATAAAATGTGCCTGTTTCGAGAACCTGTCAACTACCATCATACATGAATCGTGACCACGCTGGGTATCGGGAAGGCCAAGGATAAAGTCCATAGATATATCAGTCCACTGGCGATGAGGAATAGGCCAACTCTGGAGCAAACCAGCAGATTTAGAACGGGACTACTTATTACGAAGACAGAAAGGGCAGGTACAAATAAGTACAGCAAGCTCAGATCGAAGAGAGGGCCAATAGACGAGTATAAGACTTCTGAAAACCAAAGTGACCCCCAACAGGAGAGGAATGAGCATCCGACAACAACTGGGAACGGATACCGAAAGAACTAGGGATACAAAGAGAATCGTAATGATAAAGACGATTGTCAATAATGGAGTAAACCTGATGAGGACTGGACGAAACATGTGGGGCAGAACTATAAACATCACGAAAATCAGAACACGTAAGGTATGCTGCAGGTAGAGCATCAAACCATGGAGGAATAGTAGAAACGAGTGTATTTAACAAAGCTGGAAGACGAGATAATGCATCAGCAGCAGTGTTAGCACGACCAGGACGATACAATATGGAGAAATTAAAAGACTATAAAATCTGCAACCAACGAAATTGACGATCACTAAGGTCACGTTGAGAAAACAGATAACGTAAAGACTGGTGATCAGTAATAATGTCAAATGGGACTCGATACAGATAATGACGCCACTTCTTAAGAGCATAGATAATAGCAAGAAGCTCTTTCTCATGCACAGAATAACGTTGCTCATAAGAGCGAAGACGACGCGACTCATAAGCAATAATACATTGTGACTGGCGAAGTAAAGCACCCAAACCAACATTACTAGCATCAGTCTCAACAAGAAACTTCTGATCAAACTGTGGTAAACACATAACGGCAGCATCAACAACAGCACGACGAAGAGTATCAAACGTTGTCTGACAATCAGGAGTCCACAGAAAAGTACTAGACTTCTTCAAAAGTGCATGAAGAGGAGCTGCGATAGTGGCAAAATGAGGAACTGGACGACGAAGGTGAGTGGCTAACCCAAGAAACATACGAACATGATGAATATCAGTAGGCATAGGCCAATCCTGGATGGCCTAAACCTTATGAGGGTCCAGACGAATGTGACCATTACAAATAAGAAAACCAAGAAACTCGATCTCAGAACAGCAAAAGAACATTTAGACAACTTAGCAAATAACTGGTGGTGTACAAGTAACTGAAAGACCGAGGAAAGATGGGCAACATGCTCAGCAAGAGACTGACTAAAAAAAAGAATATCATCAAAATAAACCAAGACACAATGACCAAGAAGTGGACGTAAGACGTTATTCATCACATTCTGGAACGTAGGAGGGCCATTAGTAACACCAAAAGGAAGCACACGAAATTCATATAAACCAAGATGAGTACGGAAAGCAGTCTTATGTTCGTCAGAAGGGTGCATCCTGATTTGGTAATATCCAGAACGAAGGTCTATCTTGGAAAAGATTTTAGAGGTACCGAGCTGGTCAAAGAGGTCATCCATGTGTGGAATAGGACACTGATTACGAATAGTCAGCTTATTTAAAGCACGGTAATCAATACAAAGGCGTTTGGTACCATCTTTCTTATTAATAAGGAGAACAGGAGCACCAAAAGGGCTGTGACTAGGAACAATGAGACCCTGATCTAACAAGGCAGTAATATGGAGCTCAAGCTCATCACGCTCAGATCGAGACATACGATAAGGGGGACGGGAGGGAGGAGCAGAACCAGGACGCAAATCAATATGATGGTTCACGTCACGTAATGGTGGTAGCGTCGAAGGTTCCGAAAAGACAAAAGCATACTGATGTAATAAGTCAGAAATCACCTGAGGAACAGCTGCTGGTGTAGAAACTGGAGGAACTGGTACTGCCCGCTGAACACATAATAAGGCAGCACAATGAGCCTTCGGCAGGCTGCGAATAAACTGCTTCCCAGTAATCAACTGGAAGTCTCCCTGAGAATCAATGCCCACAAGTGAGTGTGTAACTGCATCATGTACAAATGTCAATGTCTGCTGTGTCAAGTCCAGTGTAACGGCTCCAAGAGATGCAAACCAATCAGCACCAAGGATAAGATCATAACGCTCCATAGGGATAATGTAAAGATCTGCCTGTCCAGAGAAATCTCCAATGCGGTATGGTAAACGCTGAAACATCTGAGAACTAGGAAAAGAATGAGAACTGGCAACCTCAACTGTGAGAGGCTGGGAAGCAGGAACAGGTGAAGCACGGATCCGACTAGTGATATAACTGCTAATAAAAGAATGAGTGCTACCAGTATCAACTAAAGCAATATACTCTCGACCTGTAATACGCACACGTAACCGAATGGAGCGAGGACCAGGACGCCCTGTCCAAGTAGCATAGGCAAGCTGAGCATGGCAAGTAGCAGGAAGTAAATCAGGGGAAGGCTCAGAGGATAAGTCAGACTCATCAGAAATATGAATGTAGATATCGAAATCATCTGGAGTAGTGCCCTCATGGTAAAAAACAGCAGTAGTAGTAGGGAGAGGCTGGCGGCAATCACGGGCAAGATGGTCAGGACTCTTACAACGAAAGCAAAGACGCTTCTGCTGAAGATCAGCGAACTCTGCAGACGTGTAATGTCGGACAAAAGCAGGTCGAGGAGTCGGAGGACGAGGAGGCGAAGGGGCAATGGAGAGAGCTGGAACAGAAGGGGCCGGTGTAGGGGTGAACGTAGCGGGAAAAGATGAAGCAGAAGGACGGGGTCGGGAGAAGCGGGAAGGAAGGGTGTCAGAGTACTTATGCTGTAAAGTACTGGCAAGAGACATCGCCTCAACAAGTGTGGTAGGACGGAAGGAAGAAACATCATAACGTAAAGCACCACGAAGCCCAACAATGTAATGAGAAATAAGCTCAGTGGGCTGTAGATCTGTGAAAAGATAAGAAAGCTCCATAAACTGATCTATATAAGAAGCAAGATCACTGGTCTGAGTGAGACTACGGAATGTATCACGTTGGCGGTCAAGCCACTGAGGATCAATCATAGCATGGCGGAGGTCACGGCGAAAAGTATGCCATACATGGAGCCCTTCCCGATCAGGATCAACTCCATAAACTCGCCACCACGTGGCGGCACGTCCATCTAAATGTAAAGCAGCCAACTGGATCTTCTGAGGATCAGTCTTGGGGTAAATCTGAAAATATGTGTCAAACTTAGCAAACCAATTCTCTAATAAGTTCCCGTCAGAGGAACCGGAATAGGTAGCAAGCTGTACCCTATCACGAAAGTCTCGAGCAAAGTGTGGCTCAGGAAGGGGGGGACGAGGAAAAAAACCAGGAGGTGGGTTAGATGGAATGAACGGTCCACCACCAGGCTGACTAGCAGAAGAAGATGGAAATCCAAATGGAGGGGGAGTCCCAAATGTAGGAAAAATAGGAGCTTTACCAGGACCATGAGGCTGTAAAGAATCAATCTGTGACTGCATAGTAGCAAAGCCGGTCATAACTGAATCGAAGCGAAGAATGAGGCCAGAAAGGGTCTCATCCATGCGACGAAACTGATCGGATAAGGTTTCCTGAGTAGTTTCACTCGGGGTAGGTGAATGTGCCATAATGATAGTGGAAGGAATAGACGAAAACTTGAGGGAGCGGACTCTTGTCGTCACCCCAAATTAGCCTATTACAACCAATATTATCACAACTGAAAAAAAACAGACAGCAATGAACAATGGAGAAGCTGTAAAAATGCGCTGGACAGCCAGGGATACAATGTGAATTTGAAAGAGTAAACGGAGTCAGAATTCCTGAAAATGTGGTGGAGAATGAGCGCGCGACAGCCTTTTGATAAGCTGTAAAAGATGGCTGGAATTGGAGAAAAAAAAAGGCAAAAGTGACAAGTTGGGAGTGCTGAGGCAGCGATTTACAGGTTGAAGAATTTTAGCTGTTTGGAATAGCAAATGATGTCGGAATTGGGTAGTTTTTGGATGAGGATGGGCGCTGGACAGTCATGGAACTAACTGTGGAAGATGGCTGCAAACTGGAAAAATATCAGACGAAAGTGATAGGTCGGAAGGCAGGGACAGCGATGGAAAGGAAGAGGAGGAGCGTTGGGCAGCAAAGAAAAGAGGGGACAAAACAGGGGGAACGCTGGGCAGGAAGGAGTGGAAGGAGCAGCGATGGAACAGGGCTGTCAAAACGGTAATGGAGCTGTAGGAACAGCGATGGAGGAGCAAGGCAAGGCAGCAAAGAAAAAAAATTCCAGATTGTCCTCAGAAAAGTGCTCTGATACCAAGTTACGAATAGAGCCACAACTGATCTAGAATTAAGCTATGAAAGCATCACATAAGCAAGACTTAACCCTAGAAAGCAGGAAAGAGAGAGATTAAGGAGGCTAAAGAGAGAGATCAATATCATCAGCTGAATGACAAATGACACAGTTTCCCTACTTATAGCCAAGAGGAAGCCCTAAAAGGAAGCTTCCAGTGGCTAGGGCCCAACTGGGAGGGATAATAGTGCGCCCTCCAAGAAGGCCCCCACTCTCCAGTAATATGTCCAAATGGCCTAATAATGAATAATAAGGCCAAAGGCCAACCATATAGTCTGAATGTCACTAATGAATAAAAAAGGGCCCAAGGCCTGCTTATGCATAAAGTAAAGTAACTGTAAATGTAAATGGACGCGGCGAATGTAATGAGCCGAGTCCATAACTTGCCCACTCGTGTCGCATCGGAGGAGGTTGGCCCTTCGAGGATAGGGCCCAGACCGAGAGGTAAACATTCAACTCTAAGACTCTTACACTTCAAACATTGATCAAGTTTTAAGTTTTAACGCACATGATACATCAAGTCTGAAGTTTCAATTTCATTGATCATCTAATTTCTACATTGTATTGTAATTTCAAATTTTTCTTTTTTGGCAGATCGAGATGCAGTCACGGTGACACAGCCAGAGGCCACCACATCACGCCCCCCAGTTGCCATCCGCTCACCCCTCGCTTCCCATGTCTCAGAGGACAGAGCTGCAGATGAGGCAGGGCCTAGTACCCGGCCTGATCCGCCTTCTGGTGCAGGATCCTAAACACCACCTCCAGCTATGACTCCAGCTATCATCTTGTTTTGTCACCTGTAAGTTGTGCAACACTGACCACGGTCCACTGACTTGTCACCTGTCACCTTTGAACTTTCAACTAGGCATGGTCGCACCATCATATCTGATGGTTGCAGCGATACGAGGAGGCGCCACATATTGAATATCTTGGTGTCTTCGTGCATGGGGACGATGTTTCTCAGATCCATCGACACCTCTCGGGAGGCAGTCACGGGCGAGTACATGTCCTCACATATTCGAGCTGCCATTGAGGAGGTCAAACCACAGCACGTTGTACGTGTATATATATTATACTTATTATAATTTATGGTTTATCTATAATGTTAAATGGTAATTTGTAAATGTCAATGTTGAATGTTCATTGTTCAATGGCGATTGATTAACAATGGATTATGGTTCACTAAGCAGTTGCCACTGAGCACTTGAATTCGGAATTCCAAAGTCATGCACATTGCATTGTATGGTTGTGCAGGTGGTCACAGATAATGCGTCAAACTGCATCTCCATGGGTAGGCTCGTTAATGAGACCTACCCCCACATCTTTTGGACACCTTGTGCTGCACACTTCCTGGACTTGTTGGTCGAGGATGTGGCCAAGATTCCATGGATTGCGGAGGTGGTGCGTATTGCACGGTTCTTGGTGAGATTTGTCACCAAGAAGCCTAGGGTCCTAGCCATGTTTAGGAGACAGTCCACCTTGGATGCCTTCGAGACCTGCCCCCACCAGGTATGCAAGTTGCAAGTTGCAACTCAAATTTGAATGCGCTTCTGTAGACTGTTGGTAAGTATTTACTGTTTAGCTAGTAGTGGTAAATATTTCATGCATGTGCCATGTATTGTGTTGTCAGAAGTTAGAACTTAGAGCTTGTCACTTTTGCCCTATGCAGGTTTGCATTTATGTTCCTGGTCCTGGAATGACTACTGAAAGTTCATCAGGGCTTGAGGCAGATGGTTGTTGTCGTTGACTGGGCGCAGTGGGTAGTCACAGGAGCCCAAGAGTAAGAGATTCGAGCGGACCGTTATGTATTCACCATTTTGGGATGAGGCTCGATCCATTGTGGTGGGCCTACAGCCCATCTACACTGTCCTGCGCCTTACAGATCGAGAGGACTGCACATTGGGCCTCTTGTACGAGTTCATGGACAGGCTGGGCGAGCAGTTGAGGCTTTGCACGACCATTAGCCAAGAGAGGTATATCAAGATTCAAATTTCAAATGTAGTATGTAGACAGTAGTATGCAGTATGTACTATCATGTACTATATAGTATAATTATTTATGTGTCTTCAATCTTGATTCTTGCAGGCTTGCGGAGGTCTGGCTCCTTTGGTTGAGCAGGTGGGAGTGGTTTCATAGGCATGCCATGGCCCACGTACTCCATCCACTTTGGAGGAATGAGGAGCACTTCACAGATAGGGAGCTCAGGGATGGCTGGAATGCCTATATCTCCCGAGTTTATCCCTATGTACACGAGCAGGATAACATGCTGGATGAGCTTCAGATTTTCAGGCAAGAGACCTTGGAGTTAGCCACTGGCCCGGCACTTTGAGAGAGGATAATAAACTGATCATGGTCCATTACAGTTTAAACTTGTTACTTCACATTTTACTGCACAATTAGTCAATCATATTGTAACTTGTTGGAACTTGGTTGCAACTTGCTAGTAGTAAGTACTAACTGCCCCTTAAACTGTGATTCAGGCCAGCTACGTCCCGTGTCATGGTGGTCGAAGTTTGGGGTGATGTCCCCAAATTGCGTCGCCTTGCCATCAGGATTCTCTCACAGGACTGCACTGCAATCGCTTGTGAGAGGAACTGGAGTGTCCATTCCATGATTCACACGAAGAAGAGGAATCAACTATCATCAGCACAGTTGGAGAGGTTGGTGTACGTACATGCCAACCTGAGACTTTTCGGTAGACTCTAGACCACCGCAGAGCCTATCCAGGTAACTTGTAAGCCATAAATTATAATTTCTAAAATCTAACATGTGATCTCATCCATCATCCCAGGTGGCAGGACCCAGTTGGCAGTTAGTAGACACTAAATAGATCATACTACATACTACATAGTAGATACTAGACTAAAGCTAAATTTTAACTTTTGTCGGGACTCGGCCCTCCAAATTTTGTCTTGATTTCAATGTGCATTGTGACATGTGCGTAGGTTAATTCCGATCTGATCGATGTGGCAAAGGATCCAGAGTTGCCACCGAGAGCCAATCGAGGAGGACGTGTACGCATTCCTCCATGAGGAGGCCATGCAGAGTGCAGGTGAGAAATTAGGATTGTCTAAGGTCTTGATTTAAATTTTTGAAGTTCGAACTAATTATCGTAATTTACTAATTTGCAGGCAATAACACGTTTGTCCCTCTTTGTGTGCACTGTGCAGGGCCTGTCACTCAAGCAGAGTGTAGGAGGAGGGCAGGAGAGGGTAGCAGCTCCCGTGCTCACAGCCCCGAGGACGAGTCTGAGTCTGAGTCTGAGTCTGGGGCATCGTCAGGGTCAGAGTCCTAAGAGGAGGAGTATGAGGATGAGGAGTCTGAGCAGGGCGGGGATGAGGATGAGGGGCGTCATACCTCTGCCTCTGATGAGGATTTCGCAGCTGACCCTGCCACTCGAGAGGCCACAGCAGGCTCCACAGCACCAGCGAGTGGGAGGAGCTTAGAGTGCTCACTGCTCAGTGCTCATTGATGATTGTACATTAGATCATTGTAGTTACTAGTCTGTAGATGTTCATGTCACTAGATGAGCATTGACTCTTGAGCTGTTTATAGTGTAGTATGTACACATCATGATTTATCATCAGACACATCATTACATTGGTGACCAGACTCATGAGGCACCTGGCATATGTATTTACTATTATGTTGTGATTCATGAATCATGATATATTATGGATTCTAGAATCTAGTTTCAAGTTTGAAGTTTGAAGTTTCTGATTCCTGAGTTATGTTTTAACTGTAGTATGTACTGTGTAGTCTGTTTAATGTTAGTCGATTATCTAATTACTAATGGTTAAAGCCTTAAAGGTTTAAAGTTTAAACTGTAAAGTTTTACAATTTTAATTTTGGTATTTAAATTTTAATGTATTACGTTAAAAGTTACTAGTTAGAACTTAGTAGTTACATATGTCATATAGATAATAGAATGTTCAATGCTAAAACTTCAATGTTGAATGATGAATGATGATGACAAATGTAAGATAAATCTAAGTTTCTAACCTAAATTTTTTTGGCTTTCTCAAACATTGTCATAACCTTCTTGTTTATTCTTTTCTCTGATCTCAACATTGCCATTTGCAAATAAGTTTGAACTTCAACTTTCAAGTTTCAACTTTGAAACAAAATTAGAATTTACAATCTACAATCCTAGTACCTACGTAGTACCGCCCCGGGTCTAGACTCTAGACTCTACCTAGCTAGTAGCTGCAGCCTGCCATTATCCATATCAGTGATCACTGTAGTCTTTGTATCAGACTAGTAAGTGGACCGTGGTCACTAGTTAGTAGTTAGAACTTAGAAGTTAGTACTAAGTAGTCAGTGGTCACTAATAACTATAATCTATTATCAGGATTCAGCTCTAGCCTCTGAGCTCAAATTTCAATTATACTCCAGGCTCCTAATTTCTAAACCCTGAGTTCCAACTCGTTACAACTTACTCCACACTTGTCACTCACAGTCCTGAGTCTCCTTAACAAGCAGTTGCCAGTGAGCACTTAGCAGTGTACCTAGGTAGTAGGGGGCCGGGGCCAGGATATGGTTACAAGTTAGTAGTGACAACTTACTACAGTTCTCTTAAACTTGGGACATAATGTCATTCTAATTTTTGTTTTGATACGACAGGTCACAAGAGATTTGATTATCCTGAATTCTGTTTAAATTTAGGAGAAAATTGAAATTGTTTAGCTATTAAAATTTAAGTATCTGTAGTATCAGTAAATATTTGACTTTTTTTTTGAAGAATTGGAAAAAAAAAAGGTTTGAACCGTTTTCCGATTCGAACCTGGCCTGGCGGTTCGAACCTCAAAGAATCGGTTCGAACCGGCTGGTTCGAATCGACCTGTTCGAATCGGGATGCAACTTGTTTATGACGGCCAGGAAGTTGACATTGTTGCCTCTTATACTTACTTGGGAGTCCTGTTTACTGCGCCCCTTCTTGGTTTCCACCAGGCTGCATTTGCGCACATTTCCTCCGGTCTTTCAGCATTGGTCTAGTTCTGAGGGTGGTTCTACAATGAAACATATTTTTGATCCCACTACAAGATGCCAGTTGTTTCACACACGGGTTGTTCCAGCAGTGATGTATGCCTCCGAGATCTGGTTGCCAGGACTTTCTCTCCGGGACTGGGCAGGCATTTCCCGCATTCAGGCCACTATGTTGGGTCGCATGATACGTGCCAAGTCTATCACCCCTCATGATATCCTATGTGAGTTTCCTACTCCTCCGATCATCCTTGAGGGCTTTTTCCACCTTATTCTTTTCCTTCATCGGATTTAGGAGATTGGTGCATCTCACCCGGATAGATGTTGCATAGATGCTGCGGTTACTTCTTCACGTGTCCTAGCTGATTTTCATGCCAAGTTATCCCGGTACCATCAGGCGTCTGATCTCTTACGACATCTAGGCATCTCTGTTATGGATCTTCCTCGTGGTACGTTCATATATCCGAGGCTATTTATTCCGTCGATATATGCAGTAGACTTGGAGCTTCCTCCGACCTTCCCGCATTTGACTGAGCTATTACCAGACTGTTATGAACATAACCACAGATGTTGATATTATATGAAGAACAATGGCTAAAGCCCTACAAGAAATAGCTAAGCATAGACAAGAGATCTCTCACGAAGAGCCCAAGCAATACCTATTAGCAAAGTATGAATACAATGAATCCTGTATCTAATGTCTAGCCCTATATATACTACTAGAGGCACTTAGTGGAACCTTCTAGAAATTAGGGCAACTAAGGGTACTTGGGTCCCATAAGGACAAGCCCTTAATGGTAATGGCCCAGTACCTAAAGATATCCCAATTAGGGCCACTTAGTAATTAGGGTTAGCTTACATGAGTTCATAACACTCCCCAACTTTTAAAAACATTGCCCACAATGTTTGAGCTAAAAAGAAAGAACCTTAAAAACTAAAAGAAAGGCCCCAAGCAATAGTTGTGGTAATAGCCAATCATAAGGAATGACAAAAAGAATCTAAATACACATAATATAGGAGCAAGAATGTATGAGCCAATCGAAATACTGAAGAAGAGGACATAAGTCGTCACATCAGGTAATCCAAAAGCAACACACAAACTCCATTTTGTAGAAGACGTCAACTTAAAATAATGACAAGTCGATGTAAATGCATAAGAAAATTTCAGGAGAAAAGAAGTGTGCTCAAGGCACTCTGATAGCCCATGAATGCCATAAGAAAACCTAGTCAGTCAGGATCCAACAACTGACATTTCTAAATCTAGTCGAATAAGCCAAGAACACCACAAAAAGACAACATCGTGGTGACGAAGGGGATCTGAAACCAAGCAATATGGAACAACCAAGAATGCCAAGGAACCAAAAGAAGATCAAGTAGCAACCAGGAATGCCAAGGTATTCGTAGCCCAAAAGATAGGGACATCATACCAAGGTATCCAAAAAGCCCGAGAAAGTAGAACTGCATTAGCAACTGAAAGCCAATAAGGAAACTAAAAAAGAGATGGACACTCATCGTGAATAGTCGCATCATACACGTAACCATCAACCATATGTGCAAACCCAAGCCATATGCTAGGAAACATGGAGCATAAAGAGATCATCCCGACAGAGGATAGCTAGGATGGAGAAATGCGCACCAGCATGGTCAAAGGCCCAACGTATCCATAAGGCCCATGAATGAGAAGTAGCAATGGCACACGGTACCCACAAGGCCCATATCACGAGAAGAGCAGCATACAAAAAGCTCCAAAAGGTCCAAGAAATCAATGCATCGTCTAAAAAGACATGATGCATGAAAACAATAGCAACAAATCTAGGAATAGTAGAGGCCCCAACTGAAAAAACTGTAGCCGAAACACTCATCCAGAAAGACCTCATATAGAGATATCAATCCATCATAGGATGCAGCAAAAACGGATGGAGAATCTGATGACCCATCGGAACTGGCCGCAACTGTAATCCCAAAGTACACACCAGGTGCACAAGTGAGGAATAAAAGAAATGCACTGGAACAAGGAATAGGATCCGCATCATCAGTAGCAAGCATCGGAGCAATATCCACCTATAGCTGGAAATGAGTATCAAAGCACATAGGAGCAACACATGTGGTGGCAACACCCCCAAAAACTATCCAAGAGAGGAGAAGAAATGCTCTCAAGGTACTCTGATGGTCCCGGAACACCAAAACAAAGTGGCAACTAAGCATCGGACACCAAGTGATATGGAGCAACCTGAAATTCCTAGGAACCTGAAGATCATCCGAACAAACAGTAGCTAGAACGAAGGCAATAACCCAAGGTATCAGGAGATGCCAAGCCTGACAATGAGCAACAATCCAAGGACCAGATAGAGAGAGCCCATACATAATCATGAAAATTTCCACACCACAGGTGATCAGTAATATGGAAAAACCAGCACCAATCAACAGGTCCAAATGAAAACCAGGCTATACCTAATAACCAGGAATGCTATATATCCATAGCTAAAGATGAAGCAGAAGTATGAGCAACAGGTCCAAATGGAATCCCAGCGATACGTAATAACCGGAATGCCAGATATCAAGAGGTAAAAAGGAATCAGTAGCATGGAAAACCTCTAATGCATATAAGGCCCAAAAGCGTATACCATCGGCATCGACTGCAGCAAACCTATATGTAGATCATGAGTTGAATCACAAACCTCAAGCAGAGATCCATGGAGTAAAGCAAAAGGCGTATGAGAGCTTAGTGTGCTCACTGCTCAGTGCTCATTGATGATTGTACATTAGATCATTGTAGTTACTAGTCTATAGATGTTCATGTCACTAGATGAGCATTGACTCTTAAGTTGTTTACAGTGTAGTATGTACACATCATGATTTATCATCAGACACATCGCGCATTACATTGGTGACCGGACTCATGAGGCACCTGGCATATGTATTTACTATTATGTTATGATTCATGAATCATGATATATTATGGATTCTAGAATCTAGTTTCAAGTTTGAAGTTTGAAGTTTCTGATTCCTGAAGTTAAGTTTTAACTGTAGTATGTACTATGTAGTCTGTTTAATGTTAGTCGATTATCTAATTACTAATGGTTAAAGCCTTAAAGGTTTAAAGTTTAAAATTTAAAGTTTTACTAATGGTTAAAGCCTTAAAGGTTTAAAGTTTTAAAGGTTTAAACTTTAAATTTTAATGTATTATGTTAGAAGTTACTAGTTAGAACTTAGTAGTTACATATGTCATATAGATAATAGAATGTTCAATGTTGAATGATGAATGATGATGACAGATGTAAGATAAATCTAAGTTTCTAACCTAAATTCTTTTGGCTTTCTCAAACATTGTCATAACCTTCTTGTTTATTCTTTTCTCCGATCTAGACATTGCAATTTGCAAATAAGTTTGAACTTCAACTTTCAAGTTTCAACTTTGAAACAAAATTACAATTTACAATCTACAGTCCTAGTACCTACGTAGTACGGCCCCGGGTCTAGACTCTAGACTCTACCTAGCTAGTAGCTGCAGCCTGCCATTATCCATATCAGTGATCACTGTAGTTTGTATCAGACTAGTAAGTGGACCGTGGTCACTAGTTAGTAGTTAGAACTTAGAAGTTAGTACTAAGTAGTCAGTGGTCACTAATAACTATAATCTATTATCACGATTCAGCTCTAGCCTCTGAGCTCAAATTTCAGTTATACTCCAAGCTCCTAATTTCTAAACCCTGAGTTCTAACTGGCAACTTCCATGTGGCAAGTTCCAACTCGTTACAACTTACTCCACACTTGTCACTCACAGTCCTGAGTCTCCTTAGCAAGCAGTTGCCAGTGAGCACTTAGCAGATCCTTGTACCTAGGTAGTAGGGGGCCGGGGCCAAAATATGGTTACAAGTTAGTAGTTACAACTTACAACTTTGAACTTTCAAGTTTCAACTTACTGCAGTTCTCTTAAACTTGGGTCATAATGTCATTCTAATTTTTGTTTTGATACAACAGGTCACAAGAGATCTGATTATCCTAAATTTTGATATCTATAAATTTAGAGGAAGACTGAAATTGTTTAGCTATCAAAATTTAAGTATCTGTAGTATGAGTGAATATTTGACTTTTTTTTTGAAGAATTGGAAAAAAAAAGGTTCGAACCGTTTTTCGATTCGAACCTGGCCTGGCGGTTTGAACCTCAAAGAATCGGTTCGAACCGGCCGGTTGAAATCGACCTGTTCGCATCGGGATGCAACCTTGAGTGAATCATTCAACATTCATTCAACCTTGGTCATTTGACATCAATCACAATGCACATACCACATCATAACATAAATGAATGATGATACTAGAAGTAGTAAGCAGTGAGCACAATGCACATCAAAATCATTATATATGTACAACATGTTGTGGCCCCACCTCCTAAATGGCAGCATGAATATGTGCCACTCATTTGCTTGGTAGGTTTATATATGCTCAAAACACCAACAACAACTCCCAATTTAGATTCCAAGCTCAATATTCTAGTTCATGTCAAGTGTCTCTCCGTTGTACAATGAACAATGTTCTCAATATCTTGTACTACTCTCTTGATACAAGTTCTTAGAGAACAAAATGGATGAGAACCTTTTCCATTCTTTATCATTCTTGTTACAACATGCACATATATATATCATCTAGAGATTTTAAGTCATAACTTATAGAATCAATCAGTATGTTCTTTTATTTCATTCAACTAAAGAAAGGGGAAAAAAATAGTATGGAGCTTACATAACCTATATGTAACTTCATAGCATGCCAAGAAAATACATAAACAAAAGTTGAAAATACTTCATTTATACATGTCATGACAACAAACATTTTGGGCAAGAAAGTACCTGCAAGATCGTGCCAAATATAGAAGCTACATAAATTTTTGTTTATAATACGCAAGGCAAATTCATAATGTTCAATGGCCTTTGCATAGTTGTGATTAGACACTAAAGCTTGCCCAATCTTCCTTACTATGGTAGAATCTTCACGACTCCCACTCCATGCTTCCTCATAAACAATCAAAGCATGATCTAGCTCATTGATTTTCATCAATGCATCAGCATGCATTACACGTGTCTGAACATACAAAAAATTTATGATATTAAGGGCATCAGTTGAAAGTCTACAAACACTACTCAAATCATTAAGTTTCATGTTTGTAATTGTACCTTGATCTCAGAAGACTCTATTATTGATTTCTTAGAGATGTGAATGAAAGGTTACATCTAGGCGAGTGGTCCATTTGAGAGCAATCACATCTAGAATTTCATCAAAATTGGTCAAAATCATCTACAATGCATCTGTTACATCTTAGAAACACTCTTCTATTGAATTGGAAAATGAAATTCCTTCTAACTAAAATACATAGAAAATTTTGATTTTGCAAGCTTCTTTATCTATTGTCCACTGCTACTTGTAAAACCTTCCAGGAAGCTAAGGCGTCGGGTAGACGAATTATTTACAGAGATGGCCAGGGCCGTTGTGTTGGTCATGTCTCCAGCAAAATTGTAATGGTATCCATTCATTGTCGGCAGCCGGAGATTTGACAGGTTTCAGTGCGGGGAGAGATTTGTTGTTCTTTCTTGAAACTCATGAGAGCCAACAGCAAGGTCTTCCCACCTTTTTGGGATATAGGTGCGATTTAGTATATTGGCCAACGACTAGACCCATGACTAGGAGAGGCTCAGGCAGAGTTGCTCGCTTATACATTCGGTCCCTGCATCCTATCATTGAGTTTGTCATGCATGACGAGTATGCACGTTATATTTGGCTCTATGTTGACAGACATGGCATCGGCTTAGACAGAGACTTATTCATTGCAGCTTGTTACTTTCCTCCAGAGTCCTCTTTCTATCGATGTGGTTAGATACACAAAGCGGGGACGTGTACTTCTCGCTAGTAATTTTAATGCCAGGACGGCCTCACGACAGTTGGATTTCCATGATATTACTGATCATCTTCGTATGTGTGCCTTTGACAGAGACAGCCTAGGGTTACCAGGACATCTGACGACAAATTGGGACCTGTTACTACTTATGGCGAGAACTTGCTACAGCTAGGAGAAGCTCATGAGCTAGGCAATTACACTAGCATGTTGGGCTAATTCTGGCAGGTATACATGTCAGCCCCATAGCAGAGGTCACAGTGTTGTTGATTACCTTATGGGGTCACAATCGTCCATACCGAATATATCTGATTCTTTTATCCTTCAATCTTGGCATGACCTTGATCCCCAACATCTTCATGATTGGGGCTACCGTCATGGTTCTCCCAGGCATCTCACTTACTTGAGACATTTGGAATCTCTATCACAGACATCCCTTCGGGTACACATCAGTTTATCATATGTTTTACATACTGACCAAGCCTGCCATGGCCAGTTAGGGGTCAAACCTGACTACTATCGGACTCATTTCTTAGAGTTGGATACAGCTGGGGTTCCCTATTTTATCACATTACCCATAGCAGGCTGACGAGAAATCAGTAACGAGCTCTGATGTATTACATTGATGAGGTCGTGTAATAATCGGGAGGAGCATGCAGCGATGGCTGGCTCTATGGTGGACCTCGTTTAAGGGACTAATTGCTGGGAGCATCTCTCTGTCTCTCTCTCTCTCACGGGCAGTTTCAACCTGACTAGCCACTTCACCCTCTATCTGGAGGAAGGCGCACTTGGCTCTCAGGACCTTCATTGCTCATTGTCAGACGGAAGTAGCTGAGCGGTTATGGGCTGAGCTAAACTCTTGAGCGAAAGTGAGCGGAATTGCAACTACCATTGCTGCTATTGATCCCAAATCACCATTGTCATAGTGCACGCTCCTATTCAATTTAGCTACGATGGGAAAAAATCTAATCTTGCACACTCACCAGTTCAGGTGAATTTTGTCTCTAGCAAACAGTTCTTCCGCAGGCACTCTCTCTTGCAGGCAGTTCAGGCAACTATTTTTTCTCTCTCTAGCAGATGGTTCAAGAAGTTACCCAAATTTCAAAAGAGGAATTACAGTCAGAGGCAACACTCAAAACTTGACTTAAACTGGGTCATGCTACATCCATCAACGCTGTCCTATGGCTCCATGCAACAAACGAGGGGGAGGTAGCTCCCCCCACTCTCCACCATGCCCTGCTATCTTGGAAGCTGTGAACCGAGCCCTACTGGCCCGGAAAACACCCCCCTATTCCTCACATCTGAATTTGTGGTACCTGCTCCTGCCATCATACCTGCTTCAACTCTGTCCAAGGCATCTTCATCTGATATGCCCATCGCATCTGCATCTGAATCCAAGACGGATGCCCCACCCTGCTGTCGAAACATTTGCGGTTAATCAACTGCCCACAGTTGATTATACCCTCGCTAACTCTGGAGCTCTAACGGTTGTTTTGGTTGGAATAAAATGAGCCATTTTGGTCAGACGGTCAACTGTGACACATATAGCATCATTACCCTTTTGGGTTTTAGGCAAGCCTACTATAAAATCCATGGAGATACTCTCCCATTTACCAGTGGGTATATCTAAGGGCTGTAACAACCCTCCTGCCTTTAAACGCTCTGCTTTATTTACTTGACATTTCTGCAACTGGTTACATATTGCTCGATGTTCTTTTTTATGCTGGGCCAGAAAAATTTCCTACGAAGAAGCTCATAGGTCTTATGTATGCCTGGGTGCCCCACACTAGGATTGTCATGACACTCATATAGGACTTGCTGCCTATAATCCTCTGAATTGGAGACACATACTCTATCTCTATAGAGCAAGTACTCATCCTGAATGGAAAACTGTTTCCATTTGAATCCTTGAGTCAACTGACCCTCAACCGCTGGGGTTTTCTTGGGTAATACAGGCTCAAATCCTCAACGTCATCTGACGTATACTCGGACTCATCGTCATCCTCAACGGAAGCTGCCGTATTCTTGGATGAACTAGCACCAGCCCCGGGAAATGGTTCTAGAGTCTGTAACTGTCTGCTCTGGACTGAGTTCCAGATAGTAGGGAAGAATGCATCATGCTGGCATTTCCCTCTCAAGGACTCGAGTAACTCATTACGAATCTGAGTAAAACTCAGCTCGTTTATCATAGGCATTCTACTAAGGGCATCTGCTACTGTATTGAATTTCCCCCATCTATATCTGATAGACATATCAAACTCTTGCATCAACTCTGCCCAACGAGCTTTCCGACCTCTAAGCTCGAGTTGATTGCAAAGGTATCTGAGACTTTCATGGTCTGTCAGGACCTCAAAGTTGGCACCATACAAATAATGCCTCCAAGTCTTAAGGGCATGGACTATAGAAAAGAGTTCCTTTTCATAGGCACTGTACCTACTCTGGGCTGGCTCGAGTTTTTTACTCTC
Organism: Diphasiastrum complanatum; assembly: GCA_029204225.1. Lineage (NCBI taxonomy): Eukaryota > Viridiplantae > Streptophyta > Lycopodiopsida > Lycopodiales > Lycopodiaceae > Diphasiastrum > Diphasiastrum complanatum. Next base: position 91,159,301 of record CM055092.1, on the reverse strand, counting down.
GAACGCAATTGGTCATCCACTCTGAGTTAGTACAGCACCAAGTGCAAAGTCGCTAGCATCTATTTCGACCACAAATGGCTGATTGGGGTCGACGACCTTTAAAACTGGTGCTGTAGCTAAGGCTGTTTTGAGAGCATCAAAGCTCTCCTGCTGTGTGGACTCCCAAATGAACTCCTTTCTCTTCCCCTTAAGAAGATTTGTCAGGGGAACTGCTATCTGAGCATATTCCTTGACAAATCGTCTGTAATATCCCGCCAAACCAAGAAAGATCTGAAGCTCTAAAATATTCTGAGGTCTCAGCCAACTGAGTATGGCTTTAGCCTTACTTGGGTCCATCTTAATCCCATCTGCCAAGATAATGTGACCCACATAAGCTACTTCTTCAACGAAGAATTCACACTTGGATTCTTTAGCATAAAGCTTATGCTTTGTAAGCAGTCTGTGAGAACCACGCTCTGGTCATGAAGGGAGTGTGAGGAGGCAAGTGAGGCCCACGTATATCTCGTGTCTGTATCTGGTAAATCCCGAACTCTCTGAATATAAGCGATGAGCTGGAATGCTGCAACTATATGAATGGGTGGAACGGCAAACTCTGCAAGAAGAATCTCGTGTGGGACTGAGGACTTCGCCCGAATCATACGAGCTAGCATGGTGGTCTGTAATCGTGAAATGCTGGCCCAGTGTGATGACGGAAGACCTGTACACCATGTCTTTGCTGCATACAAGGCCGTGGGAGTGACAATAGTGTCGAAAAGTCTGCACTTACTGCGAGCATCTCGGATGGACTTCCTGAAGCAGAACCGCTCAAGTTGAACAAGGGAGGAATGCCCCTTCCCAAGTCGAGTGGTGGCTGCCTGTCGCATGCTGAAAGTAGGACCAAAGAAGAGTATTCCCAGATAGGTATACGAGGAAACTACCTCTAAAGCCCGTCCATCAAGCTTGAGCTCCTGGCGCTGCATGAAGGCTCGAGAGGTGTTGAAGACCATAACCTTGGTCTTCGCAGTGTTCACTCCCAATCCCCATCTGGTACAGAAAACCTGTAAACAGTTTAGCTGCCTCTGTAATCCCTCTCTGGTCGAGGATACTAGTACCACATCATCCGCATACAAGAGAATAGCAATCAAGATGGTGCCAAGTCTACATCCAGCTCCGCCACACTGTGCGATGGCTCGCTCCAACTCATCAATGTACAATCCAAGAAGGACCGGCGAAAGAGAGCATCCCTGTTTCACCCCAATGGTGCTCCAAATGTGATCAGAGATGCCACTACCATGTCGGAAACATCCCAGGACCTTTTCATAAAGAGCCATCACTGCCAGAACAATATCCATGGAGAAACCAAGATCTTGAAGTCTCTGAATGAGCAGAGAGCGTGGTACAGAGTCAAAGGCTTTCCTGAAGTCCACAAAACAACAGTAAACCTTTTCTTTCCTGTGCTTAGCTTCCTCAATCAAAGCTCGAAGTGTGAAAATATGGTCAGTGGTAGAGTAATGAGCTCGGAAACCTGCTTGTCCCAATGCATGTAATCTCCTGGATTCCGCCTCTGAACTTACTACAGACTGGAGTATGGTACCATAAAGCTTAGTGAGGACATGCCCAATCATGATAGTGCTGGTAGTTACCAGGAGTCATGGGATCACCATTTTTATGGATAGGATAGATGATGTTGGTGCACCAGGATGAAGGGAAGCCAGAGACAACGGCGGAATTGAGGAGAGTGGCTAGAGTGGGAGCAAGGAGGTCGGAAGCATGGATTAGGAGTTCAGATTCGAGGTCTTCAATGTCTCTTGATTTTTTGGTTTTCATTCTCTTGATGGCCGCAAGTACCATGTCAGCGGAGGGTAAACTCAGAGGGACGAGGGGAGATAGGGATGGGTGTGTCAGTAGGTATGGTATATAGGCTGGTAGCGTAGTCGGTCCATATGCGAAGGTCTTCCAAGAGGGTTGGTGGTGCACGAGGGATAAACTCACGCCAAAAGGCACCTGAAGAGGAACTGAAGAGAAGGTCAACAAGACGTTTTCCCTCGAAGTCATCAAAAGCACGTTTTTTCCGGCGGAGTGTGCGATGGAGAGAGCGTCGAGCGGAGCGAAGGAGGTGAGGTGCATGAATGCAGGCATGGGTGACAAGATGATGTAGAGAGCGACACTCGGTATCATACCGTGGGGGGTGTGGAGGACGTAGTGATGAGGGACGCGTGTGTTTGCCTTTATGTGCCCTAGATGGAAAGGCTAAGGAAGCAGCGGTATGAAGGGAGGTGCTAAGGAAATCTGCTTGAGTCTCGACTGTACTATCATGCGGAAAGGAATGAAGTAGGGAGGTAAGAAATTCCTGGTAGACGGGTGCATATAGAGGCTGAATGTATACCTGGGTGCAGGGACAAGCAGGGGATGTGAGGATAACTGGGGAGGTGGGAGGCGACCAATAGCGAAGGAGAGATAGGAGTGATTAGAGAGAGTGGTGGGGGAGATGTGAAAATCAGAGATGAGAGGTATGGAGGATGGTGATCCCATGAGGTAGTCTACAACACTATGTCTGCCACTGTGAGGATGACAGGTATAACTGCCGGAATCTGGCCAGCAAGTTAGGCCATTGTAAATGGCTAACTCATATGCCTCTCCAAACTGCAACAAATGCTCACCGTAGGGGGTAATAGGTCCCAATTTGTCCTTTGAAATCTTGGTATCGAGCAACTCGTCGCTATCGAGGGCATGAACGCGGAGCTGGTCGGTGATGTCATAAAACTCTGACTGTCGTGAGGAGGTTCGGGCATTAAAATCCCCAGTGAGGAGAATATGCCCTCGCTTTGCGAATCTGATAATATCGGGTGACAAATCAAGGTATGGTGAACCTGTGCCCTCTGCAAAAGATGAAGACTCTGGAGGAAAGTAACATGTTGCCACAAAGAGGTCCCTGTCCAAACCAATGTCCTGTCCAACAATACGAATCCAGATATAACGTGCATGCTCGTCGTGTATGATGAACTCGATACTCGGATGAAGAGATTCTCTGTATAGGCATGCCACCCCTCCGGATCCACGGCCACTAGCTGATCTAGTCGCAGATATGGAATCCCATCTGTATCCTGGAAAAATAGGTAATCCTCGCTCCCGACTTTCGTGAGTCTCCATAAAAAACAATAAGTCTCTACCAGTAAACGCTGCTCGGTTGCCCGCCTCACGCAGTCCCCTCTACAGCATCGCATAAGCACAACCCTCCCTCCGGAGAAATGCATCCAACGACTACTGGCTTGGAGTGGACACACCCAGAATGAGTGTGATATCCGACAAAGTGACCACGTTCGATTCCCCATTCACCTTGTCATGTCCCCACTTGGGCTACAGATGGCCGCTACAGGAAGTGGAGTCACAATTGGTCCTTCCTGAGATGCTGATACAAGACATAGTAGTGTGTAGGTCTTGTGGTTCCCTGTAGTGAACGACACAGTTCTGGTGACCATTCACTCTTCTGGTGACCATTCACTTCTTGATTAGGCCTATGCAAGAAGAACTTGGAGATGAAGTGAGAATGTGCAAAGACCAACTATGAACTTGGAGAGTCTTGGAGTTTAAAATTGTGAGCAACAGTTTTGTTGCAGTTGTTTTCCTCGAGCTATGGAATCGAGGATGCACACCACACAAGCACCTCAAAACACGCAAAAATGTTGACTTTTTGTTTGGTTTAGGCAACCGCACGAGCTAACAAACAGCCAAAAGAAGGATATCAAAAATATTGTTGAGCAAGATTCTGATGATGACCAAACGTACAAGCCTTCAGTTAGTTAGAAAGAAAGTTCGAGCTCTTCCATAAGTCTGAAGTGTGACAGAAATAATGAAGCGTTTTCACCATAAATGGCAACAAGCACCTTGAGTTTGCACCCTCATAATCTACATTTGAAAAATTGTCCACCTTTTTCTTGTGAGGTCAACCAAATTTTGCGTTCCAAGCCAAATCCTCTGAGTTCCAAGCCAAGACCTCAATATGGAGAGAGAGAGAGATGTGGACCTTTGAAGCATAATGAGCTCTCTTCTCAATCCAGCAGCATCCCTTTTGACAGTAGTCAACCCTTTTGACAATATATGTAATGAGGATTCCCGTCCCACTGTTTCTCAATCCGGTTAGTGCTGGATGTAATACATTTTTGAGGAAAAACAAACTTCTTGATTCAAGCAGATATGTGAAAGGAATATAGATGTGTTACGAGCTCGTAACCAGTGCCAAACCCTAGAGAACACAGGAGGTCAGATACCACAGTCAGGGACGTGTCCAGTGCACATGTCCAACAGGGCAAGACAGTGTGAGTAGTGTGCCCCAGCACGGTCCATAGACATGGCGGGCCTAACACAGCCTAGGGACCCTGTTAGCAGGATAGGGCCCCACGTTGGGTCCCGACGTGCAGTCGACCACATCAGAGCCACGTGGCCGACACTTGGCAGTATGCATGCTACCAGTCCTCACACAGGGCTAGGAGGGGCTTACTCCATATCAGGGAGTAGGCAAGGTTGGGTGGATCAGTTCGTGTTTGCCCTACTGTGGTGTTAGGATCTATAACACTGGTATCAGAGCCATCTCCTTCTTTGGGAGCTTAGTAGCAGCAGTAGAGAAATCTATCAGAGTGTAACAAAGAATTCTCTAACTTTCAGAAAAGAGTAGAGGAGAGAAATCGCTGTAGGAGCAGCTTTCTATTCGTCAAATTTTGGTGAAACTTTCACTTGTTTTGGATAGAATCTCTAGTATAGATCCAGCGCTGCCAGAACAGCCTTTATCCCTGATTTCAGAGTACTATTTCCAGGTTTCTGAGCAGATTTTGGGGGTAAAATTTGGTGCAGGGCCAGCGCTGAAGAGGCCATCTTCAATTCTGATCTTTGGAATCATTTTAGGCCTCAGATCCAAAGAGTTTGAACAGCTAGATTCCTGTCCAGCCAGCGAGGGTTTCCCCCTTATCACAGATCAGAATTTTTCAGGAGATTTGGGGCCCAATTTCCAACTTTTTGGAGTCACAGTTCTGTGGAACAGACAGCGAGGGTCCTCCAAGATAGAAATCGGATTTTTGTCCACTTTGTAGGGTCTTCAAATCTGTTTTTTGCATCAGATTTTGTTGCTACAGAACAGCGAGCAGGGAGGTGTAGAAATTTCAGAGATTAGAACCGTTTATAACCCACAAATCAGATTTTGGGGAAGCTACAAAGCTGTTTTCCAGCCAGCGAGGGTGTTCCCCACAGCTATCGGATTTTGCCTTGCAAGTTTTAGCTATTAATCCGAAAGTTGCAGATCAAAAGCAGTGATCAAGTTAGGCTCAGATCAGCGACCTATTGTTCCCTTGGAATCCAGATTTCCAGCTTGATTTGGAAGTTTCAAATCTGAGTTTTTCAGACAGCAAGAGCAGTTTAAGAAGACGGATTGGACGGTTGTGGAAGAACTGAGGGGGTTTCTTGCTTTTCTCTTTGGAAGTACAGTCCTAAGAAAGAGCTTAGTATTTTACTTTCGTTTTTCCAGTTTAATCAATCTTTTTTCTTAGTTTCAGTCAGAAGTTAAGGTACATCTCTTTCGGTTCCGAAAATGACCACTCCTCAGGGACCTGATCAACCCCCGGAGAGAGGCATCAACGAACTTGAAACAGAAGCCTTGATTTTCAGTAAGGGGTAAGAACCCATGGAAATGAAAGAACAGGAGCAATTCGCCGAAGAACTCGATGGATTGGTTACCAAGGAGCAGTTTCTCCATTTGATAACAGAAGTGGATGAACTGAAGTTGGCGTTAGCCAATTTCAAGTCCAATGTGGACGACTTGTTCGCTGAACTCAAAAGCTTGATTTTGAGCTCCGCGAAAGGAAGACTTCCCTCCACTTCTCAGTTGTCCCCTTCTCCACTTCCATCAGTTTCGGGTGAGCCTATGTGGTCTCATCCCAGTGTCTTTAAAGACTTAAAGCCTCCTACTTTTATTGGGGAAGAGAAGGATAGAAACGCAGATATTCTACACACCTAAAGAACATTCATGCTATTAAACAGACCCCTGACCATTTGCAAGCTATTGAGGCCAGTCTTTCCTTAGGGCCCATGGCCTATAAGTGGTGGTTAAACCTCCAAGAAACTGGGCAGACCCCCCGGTCATGGAAAGCTTTTGAAGAAGCGTTCCTAAGAGAGTTTCTACCAGAAAATGAACTTGATAGAGCATGGGAAGCCTGGGAAAAAACAGTAATGGACAAACCCACCCTTAAAAAATATATCTCGCTGTATCGAGAGGCAATTTTAAAGATAAAAAATATGGATGATTATCAAAAAATCAGAGGATTTGTCCATGGCCTTAAAGATGAATATAAAGTAGAGGTACAGAGAAACTCACCTACTACCCGAGAGCAAGCCCTCAGATATGCTCAAATCTATGATGATTCAGTGGGTAGGAAGAAGGTGAGATAGCAGCCCCTTTTTGAGCAGCCTCCTCAGAAAGACTTTCAAATTAAAAAGAAATTTTTAAAACGAAAGAAAGAAGATAAAGTAAAAGGTGAAGCTCCTCAGAAACGCCCATCGCTCATACAGCCCTTAAAACAAGAAGATTTTGAGAAAGCCAAACAAAAACGTTTGTGTTTTGGTGCATGGGCAAGGGACACACAGTCAGACAGTGTCCCAAGGGGCCTTTCACTAAAAAAGATAAAAAAGATAAAAAACAAGTCCATCTTGATCAGACCGTAAGTTTCCCTAGTGACTCGACAGCTTCCGAGATCAAAGTGTTTCACGAAGATCATGAACACTGTTGCCAGCTAACCTCTGCAATGCTAGTGAGAGACCCTTCAGCTTTGGGCCACATGACCTAGTACGTATGCATGGGAAAGTTGGTAACCAGTCAGTCAGAGTTATGGTTGATGATGGGGCGACCCATAATTTCATCAACTACACCCTAGTTAAAAAACTCAAACTTCTAGAAGTACCTAGTCATCATAGGTACATAGTTTCATTAGCTAAGGGTGAAGATAAGAAAATTTGGGAAACTATAGTAAGTAACTTAAATCTTGGTATTCAGGGGTACCAAGATGAAATCAACTTTCAGATAATGCATCTGGATCACACAGACATTGTTCTCGAGAGAGATTGGCTCTACAGTTTAAGACCTTCCCTCCACAGAAATTATCAAGAGAACACCCTCAGCTTTCAGCATTAAGGCCGAGAGATCCAGTTGCATGGGGAGCATGGTGTTCCCAACAGCCCTATGGTCTGCAATTCAGAGCTCTGTCAGCTAATCGGAGACGACGACCATCAGGTATACTTATGTGACTTTCAGTTTATTCCAGAAGTTTCTATTTCTAGTTCTTTACAACAAAAAATCAGTAAATTAAAAACTTTGTTGTCTAAATTTAAAGATGTTTTTCTTGAAGATTTACCACATGGTTTACCACCTAGCAGAGAAGTAGATTGTGTAATAAACCTAGTACCGGGTACAGCACCTGTTTCTAAACTTCCGTATCGGGTCAGCCAAACAGAGGATGAAGAAATAACTAGGCAGTTAAAAGATTATCTTGGGAAAGGCCAAATTCAGACCAGTGGTTCACCATGGGCCTCACCAGTCCTTTTGGTGAAAAAGAAAGAGGGGTCTATGTCTTTGCATAGATTACAGAGCCCTCAATAAAGTCACAATTAAGAATAAGTATCCTATGCCTCGGGCAGACGAGTTGTTTGATCAACTCGATGGGGCTAAGTTTTTGAGTAAAATAGACCTAAGATCGGGATATCATCAAGTCCGTATAAAGTCGGAAGATGTCCCAAAAACAGCTTTTAGGACTCGTCATGGTCATTATAAGTTTAAGGTGATGCCTTTTGGGCTCACAAATGCTCCAGCTACCTTTATGACCTTGATGAACAGTGTCCTCATACCATACTTGGGTAAGTTTGTAGTCGTATTTTTAGATGACATCCTCGTCTACAGCAAAACGAGAAAGGAGCATCTTAAACACCTCGAAAGGTGTTTCGACTGCTTAAACAGCATAAGCTTTATGCTAAAGAATCCAAGTGTGAATTCTTCGTTGAAGAAGTAGCTTATTTGGGTCACATTATCCCGGCAGATGGGATTAAGATGGACCCCAGTAAGGTTAAAGCCATACTCAGTTGGCTGAGACCTCAGAATATTTTAGAGCTTCAGATCTTTCTTGGTTTGGCGGGATATTACAGATGATTTGTAAGGGAATATGCTCAGATAGCAGTTCCCATGACAAATCTTCTTAAGGGGAAGGGAAAGGAGTTTCATTTGGGAGTCCGCACAGCAAGAGAGCTTTGATGCTTTCAAAACAACCTTAGCTACAGCACCAGTTTTATAAGTCCTCGACCCCAATCAGCCATTTGTGGTCAAAACAAATGCTAGCGATTTTGCAGTTGGTGCTGTACTAACTCAGAGTGGACGACCAATTGCGTTCGAGAGTAAAAAACTCGAGCCAGCCCAGACTAGGTACAATGCCTATGAAAAGGAACTCTTTTCTATAGTCCATGCCCTTAAGACTTGGAGGCATTATTTGTATGGTGCCAACTTTGAGGTCCTGACAGACCATGAAAGTCTCAGATACCTTTGCAATCAACCTGAGCTTAGAGGTCGGAAAGCTCGTTGGGCAGAGTTGATGCAAGAGTTTGATATGTCTATCAGATATAGATGGGGGAAATTCAATACAGTAGCAGATGCCCTTAGTAGAATGCCTATGATAAACGAGCTGAGTTTTACTCAGATTCGTAATGAGTTACTCGAGTCCTTGAGAGGGAAGTGCCAGCATGATGCATTCTTCCCTACCATCTGGAACTCAGTCCAGAGCAGACAGTTACAGACTCGAGAACCATTTCCCAGGGCTGGTGCCAGTTCATCCAAGAATATGGCAGCTTCCGTTGAGGATGATGATGAGTCCGAGTATACGTCAGATGACATTGAGGATTTTGAGCCTGTATTACCCAAGAAAACCCCAATGGTTGAGGGTCAGTTGACTCAAGGATTCAAATGGAAACAGTTTTCCATTCAGGATGAGTACTTGCTCTATAGAGATAGAGTATGTGTCTCCAATTTAGAGGATTATAGGCAGCAGGTCCTATATGAGTGTCATGACAGTCCTAGTGCGGGGCACCCAGGCATTCAAAAGACCTATGAGCTTCTTCGTAGGCAATTTTTTTGGCCCAGTATGAAAAAGGACATCCAGCAATATGTAACCAGTTGCCAGAAATGTTAGGTAAATAAAGCAGAGCGTTTAAAGGCAGGAGGGTTGTTACAGCCCTTAGATATACCAGCTGGTAAGTGGGAGAGTATCTCCATGGATTTTATAGTAGGCCTGCCTAAAACCCAAAAGGGTAATGATGCTATATGGGTCACAGTTGACCGTCTGAACAAAATGGCTCACTTTATTCCGACCAAAACAACCGTTAGAGCTCCATAGTTAGCAGGTTGTTTGTAGATGGGCTATTTAAATTGTACGATCTACCTTCCGGCATAGTCAGCGACCAGGATAGTAAGTTTAATGGAGATTTTTGGAAGGCAGTATTCCATCATCTCCATACTAAACTTAACATGAGTACCACTAACCATCCACAGACGGCGAACGGTCAAACAAAAAGAGTAAATCAAGTGCTGGAGGATATGCTTCGTGCATACGTAAGCAAAAAGCAGACTAATTGGGAGGATTATCTCTCGATATTAGAGTTTGCTTACAGCAGTACCAAACATTCAGCTAAGGGATACAGCCCATTTATGCTGATGTACGGTTTTTAGCCACGCTCACCCACAGCTGTAGGGTTTAAACAAGATAAAGTTGAAGCAGCCAGAAACTTTTTAGAAGACCTAACCCGGATGATAGAACATGCTAAGCGTAGCATCAGGCAGTCCGTGCCAGGTATTATGCAGATCCACGCAGGCGGGATGTGCAGTTCTCCGCTGGTGAGAAAGTCTACTTGAGAGTCCTAGTTGACTCTAAAACCCTCAAATCAGGAGTGTGTTGAGTTGTCTCCTAGGTATTGTGGTCCCTTTACCATCAGTAGGAGACTAGGCGAGGTCACCTATGAACTAGAACTCCCACACAACAGTAAGGTTTTTCCAGTTTTTCATGTAAGTCAGTTACGAAAAGCCTTAGCCAGATCAGAAAATCTGGTAGGGGACAGTGTTCTAGTTCTCCCATTGGATTCTCAACAACCTCCACATGAACCAGAGGAGATTCTTGATAGTAGAGAGATGCAGACTCGTCATACTCTATACCGAGAATATCTGGTGAAGTGGAATGATCAGCCTGTTGAGAATGCCAACTGGGAAAGAGGCAACGTCCTTCGCAAGATTTTTCCAGACCATGTCTTAGAGGACCAAGACGGTTCTTAAGGAGGGAGTGTTACAAGCTCGTAATTAGTGTCGAACCCTAGAGAACACAGGAGGTCAAATACCACAATCAGGGACGTGTCCAGTGCACACGTCCAACAGGGCAAGACAGTGTGAGTAGTGTGCCCCAGCACGGTCCATAGACATGGCGGGCCTAACACAGCCTAGGGACCCTGTCAGCAGGATAGGGCCCCACGTTGGGTCCGACGTGCGGTCGGCCACGTCAGAGCCACGTGGCCGACACTTGGCAGTATGCATGCTGCCAGTCCTCACACTAGGCTAGGAGGGGCTTACTCCATATCAGGGAGTAGGCAAGGTTGGGTGGATCAGTTAGTGTTTGCCCTACTGTGGTGTTAGGATCTATAACAAGATGAGTGTACTTTTTTCATGGAGAAGTAAAACTGCAATTCTAAAGAAAGCTTTAGCAGAATAACATTTTTGTTTGCATGTTCTGAATGCAATCCTGGAAGTGGAGTCATAACTGGTCCTTGAGATGCTGATCTTCCCAATATATATGTGTCACTCTCACTATCACTTCTATCGCTCTCGCTCTCTCTCTCTCTCTCTCTCTCTCTCTCTCTCTCTAAGAAGGTTTAGGGTTGTCTCGAAAGATATCATGGTCCCCTCGGAATGTGTTATGGCTCCTACTTAGAGATGGATTTGAATACAAGCAAATATCTGCCAAGACTATGCGGTAGTATAAATCGAAGGGCATTAGAACAAAGAGTTGAGTCTTGTTGTCAGGAACTGTGTTTCAAAACAATTTTGAAGAGATCTTCAATCTTCTTAGGCTAGTCAAGCCTGACTTTTTGAAAGTGATTCCTAGTTATGCGGCTAGTCTTAGTAGTGAAATTGACCTGGAAGTGGAGATTAATCATCTGATGATAAAGCTCGTAGAAAAGTTTGTTCTCGTCTGGAAACTAGTTCACACGTGAAAGCAAGAAAACATATCACGGATATGCCTGACACAGATGCTTGCTCTTCTGGCCAGAGAGAGAGAGAGAGGAGAGAGAGAGAGAGAGAGAGAGAGAGAGAGAGAGAGAGAGAGAGAGAGAGAGTTCTGGTCAAGATTACAAAATGTTTGCTCTTTCATGCCCGATTCCTTGGCATCTTGATTATGGGGGGCATGGGCAATGGATAGGTTTTTTGCAAAAAGAAATTGTACCTTTTTCATTTTTTTCAACAGGAGGGGGCAGGTATGTGCCAGACACTCTCTGATAATTACTTCCGGGGGGGGGGGTAGGGGGAGGAAAATTAATCTTAATTCATTTTGGGGATGTGCGACCGTGAGGGGAGGGGCTTGTGTTTTTGTTTTTGTTTTTTGAAAAAAAAAATCGAAAAATGGCAGACGCGGACGCGGATGCATGTCCGGACGCGCGTCCGCGTCCCCTACCATCCACTTTCTTATATATATACTGGCGGTATGGTACTGGCAGTACCATAATGGTGATACCACATGGAACTATGATATATATATATATATATATATATATTATAAAATCCCATGGTACCGCCATTATGGTACCGTCGGTACCATAATGGTGGTACTACCATTATGGTGCCGCCCAAAATTCCGCGGTACCAGGGCGGTACCATTTTTTAATACTTTTTTTTATTTTTATTTTTTTTTAAATTAGTGGGCAATATGGGTATCAGCTTGAAGCTCTCGACGAGAGCAATGCATTTATGCAGGTTGCCGGTGCTTTCAGCTACAAAATGTGTTAGACAACTAAATAATGTACCTCTCAGTTTAGTAGTCACTAGTTAACCGTGAGCTCAGATCTGTAAGTCCCCTGTTATGAGGAGAAGCCATTACTGAGCACGGTTGTTAGTATAGGGTCTACTGTGAGACCATGATGGTTATGAGATGGATAGATTACAGTTTCTATATAGTAGCAAGTCCTGGGGGTTACGGGGGGTGGTAGCCCCCCGAGAAACGGGAGGTCCGAGGGGGCGGTAGCCCCCCCGGCGGGGGGTTTGGGGGGCAGAGCCCCCCAACGACGGGGTCCAGGGTACGACCTCTTCATGATTTGCAAAGCATTCCGACTCCCTGAGCAAAAACACACTTTTTGGTGTTTTGCATCCCCTTGGTCCTTTGGTTGTTCGCTCTCGTCAGAACTGGTAACCTGCATAAATGCACTGCTCTCGTAAAGAGCTTCAAGTTGATACCCATATTGCCCAATCAATTATTATTTTTATTTTTTTTAAGAAAATTTAAAAAAAATATTATATATTATGGTACCGCGGATCAGTATGGATCCGCGGATCCTGGTACTATTGGATCTATGATATATATATATATATCATAGTGGCACGTGGTACCGCCATTATGGTGCCGCCCAAAAATCCGCGGTACCAGGGCAGCACCATTTTTTTATTTATTTATTTTTTTTAAAAAAAATTTAACTTTTTTTTTTTTTTTAATTTAGTGGGCAATATGGGTATCAGCTTGAAGCTCTTGACGAGAGCAGTGCATTTATGCAGGTTGACGGTGCTTTCAGCTACAAAATGTGTTAGACAACTAAATAATGCACCTCTCAGTTTAGTGGTCACTAGTTAACCGTGAGCTCAGATCTGTAAGGCCCCCGTTATGAGGCGAAGCCATTACTAAGCACGGTTGTTAGTATAGGGTCTACTGTGAGACCATGATAGTTATGACATGGCTAGATTATAGTTTTTATATAGCAGCAAGTCTTGGGGGTCTCGGGGGGCGTTAGCCCCCCGAGAAATGGGGGGTTCGGGGTCCCGAGAAATGGGGGGTTTGGGGGGCGGTAGCCCCCCGAGAAACAAGGGGTCCGGGGGGCGGTAGCCCCTGGGCAGGGGGTTTGTGGGGCAGAGCCCCCCAACGACGGGGTCCGGGGGCTACCCCGGCCTCGACGGTACGACCTCTTCATGATTTGGCCTTCGGACTCCTTCAGCGAAAACACACTTTTTGGTGTTTTGCATCCCCTTTGTCCTTTGGCTATTCGCTCTCGTCAGAACCGGCAACCTATATAAATGCACTGCTCTCGTCAACAGCTTCAAGCTAATACCCATATTGCCCACTTGATTTTATTTTATTTTTAAAAAAAATTAAAAAAAATATTATATATTATGGTACCGAGGATCAGTGTGGATCCGCGGTACCAGTAGAGATCCGCGGTACCGGGATCCGCGGATCCTGGTACCGCTGGATCTATGATATATATATATATATATCAAAGTACCTCGTGGTACCGCTGGTATGGTACCGCCGGTACCATATCAGTGGCACCGCCGGTACGGTACCGCCCTGGGATACGCGGTACCAGGGCGGTACCATTTTTAATATTTTTTTTATTTTTTAATATATTTTTTATAATTTTTTTTGCATATTAACTACCAAAAAAGGACAAAAAAGTAAAAAAAGGGGGTTTTGGGTGTAAAAAAAGAGGGTACAGTACATGATGCAGGGGACTGTTGCAGTGGCACATGGGCACTGCGAGTGAGCAGACCGAGGGGCCAATGGGAGACCAACACAGGGGGGTAGCATCACATGGGGGCAAGTACAGAGGCACATGGGCATTGTGGGTGAGCAGACCATGGGCCCAATGTGAGACCAACACAGGGGGGAGCATCACATGGGGGCAGGTACAAAGGCACATGGATGGATGATGGGGATTCACATGGTCGATCAGGCTGTGGGGATAAATAGGCACTCACAATGCCATTGTGGTCCGCATTTTCAGAGGCTGTGAGAGAGCTAGTGATAGACAGTGAGAGACCAAGCGAGAGCCGGTGACAGGCTGTGAGAGGCTGTTTGAGAGCCAGGGTGCTGTGAGAGGGTGTTCAAGGACCAAGGTGCTGTGAGGAGAAGGTCGATCGAGATGGCACAGCACATACCACCGAAGCCCGAGGGCGAAGCTAGGAGGAAGCTTGAGGAAGATATCCGAAGGCACAACGAGAGACATCGGAAGCAAGAGGCAGATATCCGAGAGATGCTGCGACAGACTCGACAGAGAAATCCGGAACCGGAGCCACCCGCCCCCGCTGTGGATCCTGTCCCCGCTGTCGAGTTGGATCTGGATGAGCAGATCGGAATGAATTTCACACGATGGCAGCTCATCATGGTCAGGGAAAGGGCGGCCAGACGTCGGGCTAACCAGGAGGCAGCTCGGGCTAACCGGGGGGCAGAGCAAGAGCGACAAAATAATGCGACCAGACGAGGGCAAAGAGTCGGTGGAGGATCAGTGAGGGATGTTTAGAATAGATAAGGTCCAGCCGTATGTGGCGGACTGTTGCTATGTAGTTTTCGGCAGTTTATGGTGCAGCAAATAACTAGATGGCTGCTTAAAAAAATGACAGTATATGTGATGTTATCTTGATACAACGGTTGAATATATACATAGTTGTTTTTTGTGCAACGCGAGCCTGGTCATGTAAGATGCAATGTCTGTAATTTTTTGAAATGCAGATGTACTACATGTGTTTATGAAATGTCGTTTGGGGTGTAGGGGCGATTGTTGTGCTCATGATGTAGGTGCATATATGTGAAGCAAGCATTCACTTCAAACGAGATTAAATGAAAATAGGATTCACACACGCACATAGAATTCGACATAAAATAAAGCATCACATGTACAGAGCGACATACGCACAATGTGCAGCAAATAATGTAGGCCAAACACTGTATATAATGTGAAAAATCATTTGAGTACAATGGTAGACCGTCTGCTAGAGACAAACTACTGAAACTAAAACAACAGAGCCACAATCAATGCTCTGGCTCTGACTCAAACGAATGCTCTAGAGACATGCTCAAGCCCAAGCTCTCTCTCTCTCTCATCTCGGCAAGCTCCCTCTCTCTCTCTGCCATCAACTGTGTGCCCAGGTCATCTGCAGGCATAGGATGGGTGATGTCCGTAGGCAAGTCAACCTGGCGCTCCAAATCTGATATCTTCGTCTGCAAGGTTTAAAATTTGCATGTCAGAGAGACAACTTTATCAAGAAATGAAACCAACATACCAGGAGTCAACCAACATGCTATGAAAGATTAGCTTATCACCTGCAATGCGCTCGTAATGGTTGGAAGTCTCCTGGCGAGACGTGTGTTGGTGCTACAGAACACCAACCGTTCCAACTGACTCACTGACAACCGGTTTCTTCTCCTCGTGTGAATGACTGCCCATGTGCTCCAATTACGCTCACACACGGAGGCAGCACAGTCCTGTGGTGCGTGCATTGAAATACTTTAGCACATTGTGGCAGAGGTGGAACTTCAACGAAACACAAAAATGGAGGATAAAATGAGATGCATACCTGAGAAAGGACACGCAGTGCAAGACGCTGTATAGATGGTATGTGCTACCGAACATGGTCCACCAGGTAGTGGGTAGCTGCCTCCTCTCTGGATCTTGGGCAGCCGGGTGGCCGAATGTGCCCAGCGAGCTCCTCCATGAGCCTGATAGGATCCAAACCTATGTGTGGACCCACCCTGTGAATGTACTGAAGCCAATCGGCCTCGAGCTCCTTGTCTGCGATTTGTGTCCGAGAGAGGAAGAGGGGATGCAGCATGTGTGCAACGCTGTGGATACTCCTGTGGAAGTAGTTCCACCGCGTCTCCCATATGAACTTCAGCTCTGTCATCCTGCAGGTGAGGGGCATGTGGTTTAGGGCATTACGAAAAAACTTAACATTGACAGAAAAACAAACTAGCAAGTACTGAAAAGATAAAGGTCAATTACAACACTGTACCGCTTACCTCTCTGGCTGCAAGATGGGCAGCTGCAGGAACTGTCCAATCCGGTCCATGAGCTCGTACACCAGTCCAAGTGTCGACCCCTCGCTGTCAACCATGCGGAGCACAATGTAGAGTGGTCGAAGCAGTCCTGACAATGTCTGTGCATCCCTCCAGAACTGGTCTCCCCTCACCGTGGAAGAAAAGTGCTCCCCATCCTCAGTGTGCGGAAACGTACTGGCACCCCAAAGATCCCTGGCAACCATTTGTAGAAGCTGGGCCCTGCACCTGATCAAACGGTCGATGACCACCAAGTCGAATGCAAAGCGTGTGGGGGCTGGCTTACGGAGGTCCAGATGGCTGAACACCCGGAACATGGCAAGAACACGCCTCTTCCTGGTGACAAAAGTCACCAGGAAGAGGGCCTCCCAGACGATGGCTCTAACCCAGGGCAGTGCTCCAATGTCCCCCATCAGAAGGTCAATGTCGTGGGCTGCACAGGGGGTATGAACAATATGAGGGCACTCGGCCTCTAGCAATACACCCATCTGAATGCAATTCGTGGCATTGTCCGTCACCACCGTGACGACATACTGTGGGCCTATGGCTAGGATGGAAGACCTGATGACATCAAACATGAACTCTGCAGATATGACTCTCCCCAACTGCTGCAATCCACTACCCTCACAAACTGTGTGCCCATGCAGCTGGAGACCAGTATGTTGAGGATCGGCCTCCTCCTGACATCAGTGCAGCCATCGGACATGATGCTGCAACCATAAGTGGCCCAGTGCCGACGTAGAGGCTCCATCTCTCTAGACAAGGACTCAACCCTATCCCTCAGCATGTGTGTGCGGACAACCTCTTAACTAGAGACTCTGCAGCTAGGGCTGACAGACTGTGCAAGGCGGAAGGCCCTTCTGAAGGGCTCAGAGTCGGTGATGGCAAAGGGCAGGTTCAGCTCTTAAATCAGACTGGCCACGGCCTGTGTGGCCTCTCTGTCCATGTGCGGCTCATGCGCGCCGCGAATGGTCTGCTGCACAAGGGCTCTCCCTGGTGGGCGACGGGTGGTGGACCTCCAGCACGGTGCACCAACCGTGACAGGAATGGACGATGACGCGACAGGCTGGGCACTGGTGGATGCATTGGCTGTAGACGTGGAATGGGGAGAGTGGGATGTACTGGCAGGGATGGGTGCAGCAGCATAGGTGGGGTGCACTAGTGGAGGGGCAAGATCTGGCATGGGGTACGAAAACTGCTGGCTGAGGAGGTCATCCGGATGGGAAGGGAAGGAAGAAGGGATCTCTTCCACATCCTCGAAGGCCCGCCCAGTTGCATCCTGGGCCTGCTTGGGTGGCGGAGAGTCCATGAGAAAGTCGTAGACTAGTGGAGTGCGAGCAACAGTGGGTGGTGGTGGAACCGTAGTGGCAAGTGGCGGACGGGATGGGACGGGATCCACCAGAATCTGAGCAGATGGGGGTGCGTGAGGCAGAATTGTCTGAGGGGGATGAGGGGCAAAGGGACCGGAGGAGGATGCACTCCCTCTCCTTGTGCGTGCCAGCCAAGCAGGCAACAACTCTGGGTCAGCCACATAAGGAGTGGTGCAAAATCGGAGAATGCCCTCCGAAATAGTGTTCTCCCCTACCACGAGCCGCGGCCCGTACGTGTCCAATAGTCGCTGCCTGTCGGGGACGGTCATGCTGCCACAAGGGGCAACATTCAAGGTGGCACCATTTTTGGCGCGTGCACCGAGCAGATGGCCTTTAAGGCGAGTGAGGGATGCAGCAAACTCGACGAGACAGTATCGGCAGCGCACGATCTTCTGACCAGTCTTGTTGGCCTTATCGGCAACCCGCCTGACAATGTCTACCTCGTCCCACAGACCGGAAAGGTCGGATTGCACCATTTCGATGGAGAAAACTAAGGACAAAACGCTGGAAAAAAAACAGCAGGGTACACTGTGTGAGAGACGCTGAAAATGGGCAAAGGCAAGTTCTTGCAAATCAGATGCAAGGCAGGGCGGTCTGTGGGCGAAGGGCGACGCAAATCAGACGCAAGGCAGGGAAGGCAGGGCAGCAAAACCAGTAGCAAAGGCAGGGCAACGATGGCTGGAAAAAAATTGGGAGAGAAGAAGCGAGGGGGGCGGGTAGATTAGGTTTAACAAATTTGAAAAAATATTAAATATTAATTATATTAATATATTATGGTACCGCGGTACCATCATGGTACCACGGTACCAGTACGGTCCCGCGGTACCCAGTACCGCGGGACCTATGATATGTATATATATATATATATATTATATCATAGTGTCCCCTGGTACCGCTGTTATGGTACCACCGGTACCATAACAGTGGTACCGCCGGTATGGTACCGCCCTGGGATCCGCGGTACCAGGGCGGCACCACAAAAATAATATTTTTTATTATTATTTTTTTTTTAAAAAAAACCCTTTTAACAGTCTAAAACTTGGTAAAAAATTCAGGAAAAAAAAGGGCTACGGTTTAGAAAAAAGATGTTACTGTACAGGGGGACTGTACTGGGGGCACTGTGGGAGAGCAGACCTGGTGGTCAATGGGAGTGCAGCATGTGGGGGGTCAGCAAATCCGGACAGGTACACCGTCACATGGGCACTGTGGGGAGCAGACCACGGACCCAATCGGAGTGCAGCATGTGGGGGAGCAATACATGGGGCAGGTACAGTAGCACATGGGCACTTTGGAGGAGCAAACCATGGACCCAATCGGAGTGCAGCATGTGGGGGAGCAATACATCCGAACAGGTACACCGTCACATGGGCACTGTGGAGGAGCAGACCATGGACCCAATCGGACTGCAGCATGTGGGGGAGCAATACATGGGGCAGGTACAGTAGCACATGGGATCATCAACAAAAGCAAATTGGGAAACAGAATGTGGGGTTAAATAGGCACTCACGAGACAGTGAGAGAGCCTGTGAGAGGCTGTGAGAGGCATTGTGAGAGGCTGTGAGGGAGAGCTAGTGAGAGGCTGTGAGAGAGAGGCATTGTGAGAGGCTGTGTCACAGACTGAGTGAGAGGCTGTGAGAGAGCCAGTGAGAGCCATTGAAAGGCTGTGAGAGGCTGTGAGGGTCATTTCGAGCAACAGGGTGTCGTGAGATGGCGGAGGGCGAAGCCAGGAGGAAGCTCGAGGAAGATGTCCGAAGGCACAACGAAAGGCATCGGAAGCAAGAGGCAGACATTGCAGAGATGCTGCGAGAGACTCGGCAGAGACACCTAGAGCTGCAGATCCCCGCCCCCGCTGTCGAGCTGGATTTGGATGAGCAGATCGGAATGAACTTCACACGACGGCAGCTCATCATGGTCAGGGAAAGGGCTGCCCGCCGTCGGGCTGACCAGGAGGCAGCTCGGGCTAACCGGGAGGCAGAGCGAGAGCGACATAACAATGCTCCTGACGAGGGCGAGGAGTCAGTGGAGGATCCATAGGAATGTTTAGCATAGATGGGGTCTAGCCGTATGTGGCTGACTGTTGTTATGTAATGTTCATCAGTAGATAAGACAACATTTAGTGTCTAGCATAGTGTAAAAAACAGCCCCAGCCGTATGCGGCGGGAATACGTATTGTAATTTTGATACATCTAATGAATTAATGTACGGTGTGTTTTTTGTGCAATGCGTGCCTTGTGTATTGCAATCTGATGTATGTGTTTATGAAATGCTATCAGGGGGGTTGTATTTCTGTGTTCTGCATATGCTCTCAATCTCTGTAGTGAAAACTAATTGAAAACACGCACACACCATTTGAAGTAAAACTGCAAGTAGAACATCACAATTACAAATTGACAAATACACATTGTGCAGTGAATAGAATACGTCCAACACTAAATATAATATGAAAAATGGTCTGAATACAGTGTTCGACCATCTGGTCGCCAAACATGGAACATGATATCAAACTACTGAAAATAAAATGACAGAGCTACAATCAATGCTCTGCCTCAAACTCAGATGAATGCTCCGAAGACAACTCAGGGCCCCGAGCTGACACTCGCAACTGATATCTATGCCTGTCTGGTACTGGCATGGGACTGGCATGGGTTGTGTATCCGAGGGGGAAGACTCGTCATCCTCATCCTCCCAATCTGCCTCCGCATCAGCCCCCAAGCAGGCTAAACCAACAACACCTGCTGCAGCTGGCTGTAATACTGCACCTCTACCAGCAACTGGAGCCCTGCGAGGTCGTCCTCTCCTCCCTGGCAGTTTCTGTGCCCTGCCTTTCTTGTTCGGTGCACCCTTGGGCCTTCCTGGCCTCTTGCGGACGAGGGGAGCAGTCAATGCCTCATCACCCCCATGCAGATCACCTGGCTGACTAGGCTGGGCCCAAGCTGTGGCCGGCTGGGATAGAGTAGCCAAAGATGGGTGTCCCTGTGCAGCTGATAGTGGAGGATAGGTCCGAGGAGTGTGTGCCCGTGGGCCTGCTGCTGGTGGAGGAACTGGATGTGGAGGGGCCGTCCCTGCAGGAGGCAAGTACAGCGGCGATAAGTACTGAAAGGGGCGCTGCGGTGGACGGTACTGGTACATCCTGGGTGCTGCCAAAGGAGGAGCCGGTGTTGTGGGTGCTGCCAAAGGAGGAGCCGGTGCCGTGGGTGCTGCCAATGGAGGAGGATGTGCTGTGGGTGCTGCCATTGGAGGAGCGTCTGTAGATGTGGGTGCTGCAAGAGAAGATCTGGGCACAGATGGCGGCCTGCCATGGAAACCTGCTGCTGCAAAAGTGGATGGCGATGAAGGGGCTGCAGGCCTCAACGGTATCCGTGGCACTTGAGGTGCTATGCGGCGCACATACACCCTCTGAGGAACTGGAGGAACTGCAAGCATCTCGTGTAGCTGCTCTGGCTGAGACTCTGTGTAGGGCATGCTGGCTGGAGAGAATGGGGGCGCCCTGACGCTCGGCATCTGCTGCGCCTCTGAATCCAACTCTGCAATCAAGTCGTCCAGCTGGGCACCCAAATACAAATGCTCTGGGCTCTGGGACTCATCATGTGCACCATCCTCTGGATCATCCCGTGCCTGATCCCGTGCCTCATCCTGTGCACCATGCGGACCCTGCATGCCCTCCCAATCGGTACAATCAAAGTCATCTGGTGACTCCTCTGGTGTGCTGTCGTAGAAATGCCCATGACTTTGTGATGCACGCATCCAAGCAGCTGCAGAAGGTAAGCCCAAATCACTCTGCCCCCTATCAAGAGCCTCCTCCATCATATCAACATAAGAAGGTGTGCCACTGGCCGCCCCTGTGTGCCCTGCCCGTCTCCCGGTATAATCTGTGGCATGTGTCCCACCTCTACCACCTAATGCACCTGTGACCCCTGCTCTAGGCGTGTGCCCAACACCTGTATCATATGCCTCATCCCGCTCTGATCTGGCGAAGACAACCCGAATGGGCTCATCCTCATCCTGATCATCCTCTGACACTGGCTCATCTGCCTCGTACAATGGAGGCTCTCTGTGCTCAAGCCCGAGCTCTCTCTCTCTCATCTCAGCAAGCTCCCTCTCTCTCTTTGCCATCAACTGTGTGCCCAGGTCATCTGTAGGCATGGGATGGGTGTCCGTAGGCAAGTCAACCTGGCGCTCCAAATCAGATATCTTCGTCTGCAAGGTTTAAAATTTGCATGCCAGAGAGACAACTTTATCAAGTAATGAAACCAACATACCAGGAGTCAACCAAACTACTATGGGAGAATAGCTTATCACCTACAATGCACTCGTAATGGTCGGAAGTCTCCTGGCGAGACGTGCGTTGGTGCTACAGAACACCAACCGCACCAACTGACTCACTGACAACCGGTTTCTTCTCCTCGTGTGAATGAGTGCCCATGTGCTCCAATTACGCTTACACACGGAGGCAGCGGAGTCCTGTGGTATGTGCAATGAAATGCTTCAGCACATGTGCACGGGTGGAACGTCAACGAAACACAGCAATGGAGGATGAAATGAGATGCATACCTGAGAAAGGACACGCAGTGCAAGACGCTGTATGGATGGATACGTGCTACCGAACATGGTCCACCAGGTAATGGGAAGCTGCCTCCTCTCGGAATCCTGAGCAGCCGGGTGGCCGAACGTGCCCATGCCCAAACGAAATGCAGCGAGCTCCTCCATGAGCCTGATAGGATCCAAACCTATGTGTGGACCCACCCTGTGAATGTACTGAAGCCAATCGGCTTTCGAGCTCCCTGTCTGCGATCTGTGTCGGAGAGAGGAAGAGGGGATGCAGCATGTGTGCAACGCTATGGATACTCCTGTGGAAGTAGTTCCACCGCATCTCCCAAATGAACTTCAGCTCGGTCATCCTGCAGGTGAGAGGCATTTGGTCTAGGGCATTACGAAAAAACGTAACATTGACAGAAAAACAAGCTAGCAACGACTGAAGAGATAAAGACCAATTACAACACTATAATGCTTACCTCTCTGGCTGCAAGATGGGCAGCTGCAGGAACTGTCCAATCCGGTCCATGAGCTCATATACCAGTCCAAGTGTCGACCCCTCGCTGTCAGCCATGCGGAGCACAATGTAAAGTGGTCGAAGCAGTCCTGACAATGTCTACACACCAAAGAACACTGGCAACCATCTGTAGAAGCTGCGCCCTACACCTGATCAGACGGTCGATGACCAGCAAGTTGAATGCAAAGCGTGTGGGGGCTGGCTTACGGAGGTCCAGATGACTGAACACCCGGAACATGGCAAGAACACGCCTCTGCCTGGTGACAAAAGTCACCAAGAAGAGGGCCTCACGGACGATGGCTCTAACCCAGGGAAGTGCCCCTATGTCCCCCATCAGAAGGTCTATGCCGTGCGCGGCACAGGGGATATGAACAATGTGAGGGAACTCGGCCTCTAGCAGTACACCCATCTGAATGCAGTTCGTGGCATTGTCCGTCACCACTGTGACGACATGCTGTGGGCCTATGGACAGGATGGAAGACCTGATGACATCAAACATGAACTCTGCAGATATGACTCTCCCCCCCCTGCTGCAATCCACGGCCCTCAAAAACAGTGTGCCCATGCAGCTGGAGACCAATATGTTGAGGATCGGCCTCCTCCTGACATCAGTACAGCCATCGGACATGATGCTGCAACCGTAAGTGGCCCAGTGGCGACGTAGAGGCTCCATCTCTCTAGACAATTACTCGACCCTATCCCTCAGCATGTGTGTGCGGACAACCTCTGAACTAGGGACTCTCCAGCTAGGGCTGACAAACTGTGCAAGGCGAAAGGCCCTTCTGAAGGGCTCTGGAGTCGGTGATGGCAAATGGAAGGTTCAGCTCATATACCGGGCTAGCCACGGCCTGTGTGGCCTCTCTATCCATGTGCGGCTGATGCACGCCGCGAATCCTCTGTTGCCTAAGAACTCTCCCAGCTAGGCGACGGGTAGCGACGGGAATGGATGATGACGCAACAGGCTGGGCACTAGCTGTAGACGTGGAATGGGGAGAGTGGGATGCACTGGCCGGGATGGGTGCAGCAGCGTAAGTGGGGTACACTGGTGGAGGGTGGAAATCTGGCATGGGATACGAAAACTGCTGGGTAGGGAGGTCATCCGGATGTGAAGGGAGGGAGGAAGGGATCTCCTCAACATCCTAGAAGGCCTCGTCACTGGCATTCGGGGCCTGCTCCTGCTCGGGAGGCGGAGAGTCCATGAGAAAGTCGTAAACTGGGGGAGTGCGAGCAACAGTAGGTGGTGGTGGAACCGCAGTGGCAACTGGCGGACGCGGTGGGACGGGATCCACCGGAATGGGTGCAGATCGGGGTGCGTGAGGCAGAACTGTTTGAGGGGGTCGAGGGGCAAAGGGACTGGACGAGGATGCACTCCCTCTCCTCGTGCGTGCCAGCCAAGCAGGCAGCATCTCGGGTCAACCACGTAAGGAGCGGTGCAAAACCGAAGAACACCCTCCGAAATTGTGTTCTCCCCCGCCACAAGACGTGGTCCGTAGGTATCCAAAAGTCGCTGCCTGACGGGAACGGACATGCTGGCTCAAGGGGCAGCATTCAGTGTGCCACCATCTCTCGCGCGTGCGCCGAGTAGGTGGCCTTTAAGGCGAGTGAGGGTGGCAACGAACTCGGTCAGGCAATATTGACAGCGCACGATCCTTGCACCGGACTTATTGGACTTGTCGGGAACCCGCCTGACAATGTCCACCTCGTCCCACAGATCGGCAAGGTTGGAATGCACCATCTCTGTAGAAAGGATTGGGGAAAGAAGGCAAAGATCTCTGTGGGTGAGATAGGAGTCGGAAGGCTTGGGAAAACCAAAATAAAGGCCGAAATAGCAATAGCAGGGGCGGACGCGATCAGTGCAATGCGAAGACAACCGGGAGGGCGCTGACAGTAGGGCGATGCGCATACAACAGAGACGGCGCGGACAGCAGGGAGGGCACGGACAGTAGGGCGACGGGCAGGGAGAGAGACGAAGCGAGGGGGGGGGATTAGGTTAAAATAAAATATAGTGATATATTAAATATTAAAAAATATTATATATTAAAAAATAATATATATTGTGGTACCGCGGATCAATATGGATCCGAGGTACCGGGATCCGCGGATCCTGGTACCGCTGGATCTATGATATATATATATATATATATATATATATATTATATCATAGTGTCCCCTGGTACCGCTGTTATGGTACCGCCGGTACGGTACCGCCCTGGGATCCGCGGTACCAGGGCGGTACCATAATATAAAAAAAAAAGAAAAAAAAGAATTTCCCGTGTTATTTTCGCAAAAGAACAAAAAAAAAAATTTTTGGCTATCGCCGACCGATATGGTACCGCAGTACCATATATGGTCCCGCAGTACGGGGATCCGCGGGACCTGGTACCGCGGGACCTATGATATATATATCAATATATCATAGTGGCACGCGGTACCACCATTATGGTACCGCGCCATTATGGAGCCGCCCAAAAATCCGCGGTAATAGTGCGGCACCAATTTTAAATTTTTTTTTTTTTTTAAATTTACTGGCCAATATGGGTATCAGCTTGAAGCTCTTGACGAGAGCAGTGCATTTATGCAGGTTGCCGGTGATTTCAGCTACAAAATGTGTTAGACAACTAAATAATGCACCTCTCAATTTAGTAGTCACTAGTTAACCGTGAGCTCAGATCCGTAAGGCCCCCGTTATGAGGAGAAGCCATTAGTGAGCATTGTTGTTAGTATAGGGTCTACTGTGAGACCATGATGGTTATGAGATGGCTAGATTACAGTTTCTATATAAGTCTTGGGGGCTTCGGGGGGCATTACCCCCCCGAGAAACGGGGGGTTCGGGGGGCGGTAGCCTCCCGAGAAACGGGGGGTCCGGGGGGGGGCAGCCTCCCAACGGCAGGGTCCGAGGGCTACCCTGGCCCCGACGGTACGACCTCTTCATAATTTGGCCTTCGAACTCCCTGAGCGAAAACACACTTTTTGGTGTTTTGCATCCCCTTGGTCCTTTGGCTGTTCGCTCTCGTCAGAACCGGCAACCTGCATAAATGCACTGCTCTCGTCAACAGCTTCAAGCTTATGCCCATATTGCCCACTTATTTTATTTTATTTTTTTAAATTTAAAAAAATATTAAAAAAAGAATATTATATATTATGGTACCGCGGATCAGTATGGATCCGCGGTACTACTATGGATCCACGGTACCGGGATCTGCGGATCCTGGTACCGCTGGATCTATGATATATATATATATACCATAGTACCCCATGGTACCGCCATTATGGTGCCGCCCTCAGACCCGCGGTACCAGGGCAGCACCAAAATAATAATATTTTTTATTTTTTATTTTTTATTTTATTAAAAACCCCTTTACTCGGGTATTTTAGGGTGAACAATTTTGAAAAAAAAGTGTCAGGGTTTAGAAAAAAGGGGGGACTGTACAGGGGGCACTAGGGGGAGCAGACCTTGGGGTCAATGGGAGTGCAGCATGTGGGGGATCAGCAAATCTGAACAGGTACACCGTCACATGGGCACTGTGAGGGAGCAGACCACGGACCCAATCGGAGTGCAGCATGTGGGGGAGCAATACACGGGGCAGGTACAATAGCACATGGGCATTGTGGGGGTGCAGGCCATGGGGCCAATGGGAGTGCAGCACGTGGGGGAGCAACAAATGGAGACAGGTACAAGGTCACATGGAGGGATCATCAACAACTACACACGGGGGAACAGGCTGTGGGGTTAAATAGGCACTCACGAGGCTGTGAGAGCCTGTGAGAGGCTATGAGAGAGAGGCTATGAGAGAGAGGTTGTGAGAGGCATTGTGGGAGGCTGTGAGAGCCAGTGAGAGCCAATTAGAGAAACAGGGTCATGAGATGGCAGAGCGCATACCACCAAGGCCTGAGGGCGAGGCCAAGAGGAAGCTCGAGGAAGATGTCCGAAGGCATCGGAAGCAAGAGGCAGACATTGCAGAGATGCTGCGACAGACTCGGGAGAGACACCTAGAGCTGCAGATCCCCGCCCCCGCTGTGGCCCCTGCCCCCGCTGTCGAGCTGGATTTGGATGAGCAGATCGAAATGAACTTTACACAACGGCAGCTCATCATGGTCAGGGAAAGGGCTGCTCGTCGTCGGGCTGACCAGGAGGCAGCCCGGGCTAACCGGGAGGCAGAGCAAGAGCGACAGAACAATGCACCTGACGAGGGCGAGGAGTCTGTGGAGGATCCGTAGAAATGTTTAGAGTGGATAGGATCCAGCCGTATGTGGCTGGCGGTTTGTATGTGGTTTTCGGCATAAGATGAGGCAACATTTAGTGTTTGACACAGTGCAAAGAACAGCCCCAGCCGTATGTGGTGGGATACGTACTGTTATTTTGATACCACTGTTGAATTAATGTTCAATGTGTTTTTTGTGCAATGCATGCCTGGTGTAATGCGGTGTAATATGTGTGTTTATGAAATGCTATAAAGGAGGTTGTATTTCTGTGTTGTGCATCTGCTATCAATCTCTGCAGTTGAAACTAACTGAAAATACGCACATACCATTCGAAATAAAATTGAAAACAGAGCATCACAATTACAAATTGACAAATACACAATGTGCAGCGAATAGAGTACGTCCAACACTGATATAATATGGAAAATGGTCTGAATACAGTGTTCGACCATCTGGCCGCCAAACATGGAACATGATATCAAACTGCTAAAAATTAAATAACAGAGCTACAATCAATGCTCTGGCTCTAACTCAGACGAATGCTCCGGAGACAACTCAGAGCCCCGAGCTGACTCTCGCAACTGATATCTATGCCTATCTGGAACTGGCATGGGCTGCGTATCCGAGGAGAAGGACTCGTCATCCTCATCCTCCCAATCTGCCTCCGCATCAGCCCCCAAGCAAGCCAAACCGATTAGACCTGCTCCAGCTGGCTGTGATACTGCACCTCTACCTGCGAGGTCGTCCTCTCTTCCCTGGCTGTTTCTGTGCTCTGCCTTTCTTGTTCGATGCACCCTTGGGTCTTCCTGGTCTCTTGCGGACGAGGGGAGCTGTCAATGCCTCATCACCCCCATGCAGATCACCTGGCTGGCTAGGCTGGGCCCAAGCTGAGGCCGGCTGGGACAAAGAAGCCAAAGAGGGGTTGTAGGCCTCAACGGTATCGGTGGCACTGGAGGTGTTGTGCGGCGCACGTACACCCTCTGAAGAACTGGAGGAACTGCAGGCACCTAGTGTAGCTGCTCTGGCTGAGACTCTGTGTAGGGCATGCTAGCTAGAGAGGATGGGGGCGCCCTGACGCTCGGCATCTACTGGGCCTCTGAATCCAACTCTGCAATCAAGTCGTCTAGCTGGGCATCCGAATATAAATGCTCCGGGCTCTGGGACTCATCATGTGCACCATCCTCTGGATCATCCTGTGCCTGATCCCGTGCCTCATCTTGTGCACCATGTGGACCCTGCATGGCCTCCCAATCGGTACAATCAAAGTCATCTGGTGACTCCTCTGGTGTGTTGTCGTAGAAATGCCCATGACTCTGTGATGCACGCATCCAAGCAGCTGCGGAAGGTAAGCCCAAATCACTTTGCCCCCTATCAAGAGCCTCCTCCATCATATCAACATAAGAAGGTATGCCACTGGCCCCCCCTCTGTGCCCTGCCCGTCTCCCGGTATAATCTGTGGCATGTGTCCCACCTCTACCACCTGATGCACCTGTGACCCCTGCTCTAGGCGTGTGCCCAACACCTGTATCATATGCCTCATCCTGATCTGATCTGGCAAACACAACCCGAATGGGCTCATCCTCATCCTGATCATCCTCTGACACTGGCTCATCTGCCTCGTACAATGGAGGCTCTCTGTGCTCAAGCCCGAGCTCTCTCTCTCTCATCTCGGCAAGCTCCCTCTCTCTCTTTGCCATCAACTGTGTGCCCAGGTCATCTGTAGGCATGGGATGGGTGTCCGTAGGCAATTCAACCTGGCGCTCCAAATCAGATATCTTCGTCTGCAAGGTTTAAAATTTGCATGTCAGAGAGACAACTTTATCAAGAAATGAAACCAACATACCAGGAGTCAACCAAACTACTATGGGAGAATAGCTTATCACCTGCAATGCACTCGTAATGGTCGGAAGTCTCCTGGCGAGACGTGCGTTGGTGCTACAGAACACCAACCACTCCAACTGACTCACTGACAACCGGTTTCTTCTCCTCGTGTGAATGAGTGCCCATGTGCTCCAATTACGCTCACACACGGAGGCACGCAGTCCTGTGGTACGTGCAATGAAATGCTTCAGCACATGTGCATGGGTGGAACGTCAACGAAACACAACAATGGAGGATGAAATGAGATGCACATCTGAGAAAGGACACGCAGTGCAAGACGCTGTATGGATGGATAGGTGCTACCGAACATGGTCCACCAGGTAATGGGAAGCTGCCTCCTCTCTGGATCCTGAGCAACCAGGTGGCCGAACGTGCCCATGCCGAAACGAAATGCAGCGAGCTCCTCCATGAGCCTGATAGGATCCAAGCCAATGTGTGGACCCACCCTGTAGATGTACTGAAGCCAATCCGCCTCGAGCTCCCTGTCTGATATCTGTGTCGGAGAGAGGAAGAGGGGATGCAAGATGTGTGCAACACTGTGGATACTCTTGTGCAAGTAGTTCCACGGCGTCTCCTAGATGAACCTCAGCTCCGCCATCCTGCAGGTGAGAGGCATTTGGTTTAGGGCATTACGAAAAAACGTAACATTGACAGAAAAACAAGCTAGCAACCACTGAAGAGATAAAGACCAATTGACCACCAAGTCGAATGCAAAGCGTGTGGGGGCTGGCTTACGGAGGTCCAGATGGCTGAACACCCGTAACATGGCAAGAAAACGCCTCTTTCTGGTGACAAAAGTCACCAAGAAGAGGGCCTCACGGACGATGGCCTTAACCCAGGGAAGTGCACCTATGTCCCCCATGAGAAGGTCTATGTCGTGTGCCGCACAGGGGGTATGAACAATGTGAGGGAACTTGGCCTCTAGCAGTACACCCATCTGAATGCAGTTCGTGGCATTGTCCGTCACCACCGTGACGACATGTTGTGCGCCTATGGACAGGATGGAAGACCTGATGACATCAAACATGAACTCTGCCGATATGACTCTCCCCCCCCTGCTACAATCCACGGCCCTCAAAAACTGTGTGCCCATGTAGCTGGAGACCAATATGTTGAGGATCGGCCTCCTCCTGACATCAGTCCAGCCATCGGACATGATGCTGCAACCGTAAGTGGCCCAGTGGCGACGCAGAGGCTCCATCTCTCTAGACAAGGACTCGACCCTATCCCTCAGCATGTGTGTGTGGACAACCTCTGAACTAGGGACTCTCTAGCTAGGGCAGACAGACTGTGCAAAGCGGAAGGCCCTTCTAAAGGGCTCAGAGTCGGTGATGGCAAATGGAAGGTTTTGCTCCTAAATCAGACTGGCCACGGCCTGTGTAGCCTCTTTGTCCATGTGCAGCTGATGCGTGCCGCGAATGCTCTGCTGCCTAAGAACTCTCCCAGCTGGGCGATGGGTAGTGGACCTCCAGCATGGTGCAACAAACGTGACGGGAATGGATGATGACGCGACAGACTGGGTGCTAGTAGATGCATCGGTTGTAGACGTGGAATGGGGAGAGTGGGATGCACTGGCAGGGATGGGTGCAGCAGCATAAGTGGGGTGCACTGGTGGAGGGGGAACATCTGGCATGGGATACGAAAACTGCTGGCTAGGGAGGTCATCCGGATGGGAAGGGAGGGAGGAAGGGATCTCCTCAACATCCTGGAAGGCATCGTCGCAGGCATCCTGGACCTGCTCCTGCTCGGGCTGTGGAGAGTCCATGAGAAAGTCGTAAACTGGGGGAGTGCGAGCAACAGTGGGTGGTGGTGGAACCGCAGTGGCAATTGGCGGACGAGTTGGGACGGGATCCACCGGAATGGGTGTAGATGGAGATGCGTCTAGCGGAACTGTCTGAGGGGGCTGAGAGACAAAGGGACTGGACGAGGTGCACTCCCTCTCCTCGTGCGTGCCAGCCAAGCAGGCAGCAACTCGGGGTCAACCACGTAAGGCGCGGTGCAAAACCGGAGAACACCCTCCGAAATGGTGTTCTCCCCCGCCACAAGAAGTGGCCCATAGGTGTCCAGAAGTCGCTGCCTGACAGGAACGGACATGCTGGTACAGGGGGCAGCATTCAGTGTGCCACCATTTTTGGCGCGTGCGCCGAGTAGGTGGCCTTTAAGGCGAGTGAGGGTGGCACTGAACTCAACCAAGCAATATCGACAGCGCACGATCTTTGCACCGGACTTGTTGGACTTGTCGGGAACCCGCCTGACAATGTCCACCTCGCCCCACAGATCGGCAAGGTTGGAATGCACCATTTCTGTAGAGGGAACTGGGGAAAAAAGGCAGAGATGATCGTGACTGCGATAGGAGCCGGAAAGCTGGAAAATCCACAGCAATGGCCGAAGTAGCAGTAGCAGGGGCGGAAGCGATCTGTGCAACGCAAATACAGTGTGATGGCGAGGAGTGCGCGAACAGCAGAGAGGGCGCAGACAGCAGGAAGAGGGCGCGGACAGCAGGGCGATGGGCAGGGAGAGAGATGAAGCGAGGGGGGGGATTAGGGTAAAAATAAATAAATTAAAATATTAAATATTAAAAAATAATATATATTGTGGTACCGCGGATCAGTATGGATCCACGGTACCACAATGGATCCGCGGATCCTGGTACCACTGGATCTATGATATATACATATATATAGTATAAAACTATTTTAGTGAGAGAATGTGTGAGGTGCCGTAGAAAATGTCACGCTTTTGTCGACAAAAATGTCAAGCTTTGCCGGCAAAAAATGTCACCCATTTGCAAAAGGAAAAGCTAAATAGGTTTTTAAAAAAATGGTTAAAATAACACAGCCTCCAAAAATATATAAACACTTTTGTGGGTAAGTGCCCATTGCTCGTCATCGACGGGCACAATCAACTAGTATATATATATATATATATATATATATATATATATATATATATATCATAGGTCCCGCGGTACTGGGTATCGTGCATCCCGGTACCGCGGGACCATACTGGTACCACGGTACCATGTTGGTACCGCGGTACCACAATATATTATATTATTTAAAATTTAATTTTTTTTTTACCTAAACCTACCCGCCCCCCTCGCGTTTCCATCTGAAATTTTTTTTGCGCCCTCCTCCGCCCTGCCATCGCTGCTGTTTTGCCTGTCTGCCTTCGATCCCTTGCGTCGCCCTTCGCCCACGCAACGCCCTGCCCTGCATCTGATTTGCTTCGCCCTGCCTTCGCCCATTTTTAGCGTCTCTCCAACAGTGAACCCTGCTGTTTTTTTTCCAGCAATCCATCCTTCCAGCTCCAGCTTCATCTACATTTTTTCCCTAGTTTTCTCCATCGCAATGGTGCATTCCGACCTTTCCGGTCTGTGGGACGAGGTAGACATTGTCAGGCGGGTTGCCGACAAGTCCAACAAGACCGGTCAGAAGATCGTGCGTTGCCGATACTGCCTCGTCGATACCCCACTTATGCTACTGCACCCATCCCTGCCAGTGCATCCCACTCTCCTCAATCCACGTCTACAGCCGATGCATCCACTAGTGCCCAGCCTGTCGCGTCATCGTCCATTCCTGTCACGGTTGGTGCACCGTGCTGGAGGTCCACCACCCGTCGCCCACTAGGTAGAGCCCTTGTGCAGTAGACCATTCGCGGCGCGCATCAGCCACACATGGACAGAGAGGCCACACAGGCCGTGGCTAGTTTGATTTACAAGCTGAACCTACCTTTTGCCATCACCGATTCTGAGCCCTTCAGAAGGGCATTCCGCCTTGCACAGTCTGTCAGCCCTAGCTAGAGAGTCCCTGGTTCAGAGGTTGTCCGTACACACATGTTGAGAGATAGGGTCGAGTCCTTGTCCAGAGAGATGGAGCCTCTACGCCACCACTGGGCCACATATGGATGCAGCATCATGTCCGATGGCTGGACTGATGCCAGGAGGAGGCCGAAACTCAACATCTTGGTCTCCAGCTACATAGGTACACAGTTTTTGAGAGCCGTGGATTGCAGTAGGGGGGGAGAGTCATATCTGCAGATTTCATGTACGGTGTCATTAGGTCTTCCATACTGTCCATAGGCCCACAGCATGTCGTTACGGTGGTGACGGACAATGCCACCAACTGTGTTCAGATGGGTGTCCTACTAGAGGCCGAGTTCCCTCACATCGTCCATACCCCCTGTGCGGCGCACGGCATAGACCTTCTCATGGGGGACATAGGTGCACTTCCCTGCGTTAGAGCCATCGTCCGCGAGGCCCTCTTCCTGGTGACTTTTGTCACTTGGAAGAGGCGTGTTCTTGCCATGTTCCGGGTAGACCTCCGTAAGCCAGCCCCCACACGCTTTGCATTCGACCTGGTGGTCATCAACCATCTGATCAGGTGCAGGGCACAGCTTCTACAGATGGTTGCCAGTTATCTTTGGCGTGCCAGTACGTTTCAGCACACGGAGGATGGGGAGCACTTTTCTTCCACAGTGAGGGGAGACCAGTTCTGGAGGGATGCACAGACATTGTCAGGATTGCTTCGACCACTCTACATTGTGCTCCGCATGGCTGACAGCAAGGGGTCCACACTTGGACTGCTGTATGAGCTCATGGACCGGATCGGACAGTTCCTG
Source organism: Diphasiastrum complanatum (assembly GCA_029204225.1). NCBI lineage: Eukaryota > Viridiplantae > Streptophyta > Lycopodiopsida > Lycopodiales > Lycopodiaceae > Diphasiastrum > Diphasiastrum complanatum. The sequence goes on along the minus strand of CM055092.1, from coordinate 91,126,101 downwards.
CAGCTCCCCATCTTGCAGCCAGAGAGGTAAGCGAAATTGTTCTTTATCTTTTCAGTGTTTGCTAGTTTGTTTTTATGTCGATGTTAAGTTTTTTTGAAAATTTGCTTCGTCTTCGTGCAGGATGACGGAGCTGAGGTTCATCTAGGAGACGCGGTGGAACTACTTTCACAAGAGTATCCACAGTGTTGCACACATCTTGCATCCCCTCTTCCTCTCTCCGACACAGATATCAGACAGGGAGCTCGAGGCGGATTGGCTTGAGTACATCTACAGGGTGGGTCCACACATTGGCTTGGATCCTATCAGACTCATGGAGGAGCTAGCTGCATTTCATTTTGGCATGGGCACATTCGGTCACCCAGCTGCTTAGGATCCAGAGAGGAGGCAGCTCCCCATTACCTGGTGGACCATGTTCGGTAGCACCTATCCCTCCATACAGCGTCTTGCACTGCGTGTCCATTCTCAGGTATGCATCTCATTTCATCCTCCCTTGCTGTATTTCGTTGACGTTCCACCCGTGCACATGTGCTAAAGCATTTCATTGCACGTACCACAGGATTGCGTTGCCTCCGTGTGTGAGCGTAACTGGAGCACATGGGCCCTGGTTCACACAAGGAGAAGAAACAGGCTGTCAGTGAGTCAGCTAGAGCGGTTGGTGTTCTGTGTTGGTTTACGTCTCACTAAAATGTAGGTTGCCATTCTTGATCAAGTTGTTGTCCTGACACGCAATATTTTGACCTTGCAGACGAAGATATCTGATTTGGAGCGCCAAGTTGACTTGCCTACGGACAACGTCCATCCCATGCCTGCAGATGACTTGGGCACACAGTTGATGGCAGAGAGAGAGGGAGCTTGCTGAGATGAGAGAGAGAGAGCTTGAGCTTGAACACAGAGAGCCTCCTTTGTACGAGGCAGACGAGCCAGTGTCAGAGGATGAGCCCATTCGGGTTGTGTTTGCCAGTTCAGAGAGAGATGAGGCAGACCATATAGGTGCAGGGCACACGCCACGGGCAGGGGTCACAAGTGCATCACGTGGCAGAGGTGGGGCACATGGCACAGGTTATATCGGGAGACAGGCAGGGCACACAGGGGGGTCCAGTGGCATACCTACCTATGCCGACATGATGGAGGAGGCTCTTGATAGAGGGCAGAGTGATTTAGATGCCGGTCCGGCAGATGTTTGGATGCGTGCAGTACAGAGTCATGGCCGTTACTACGACAGCACACCAGAGGAGGCACCAGATGACTTTGATTGCACAGATTGGGAGGCCATGCAGGGTCCACACGGTGCACATGATGAGGCACGGGATGAGGCACGGGTTGATTCAGGGGATGGTGCACAGGATGAGGCCCAGAGCCCAGAGCATTTGTATTCAGATGCCCAGCTGGACGACCTGATTGCCACATTGGATTCAGAGGCTCAGCAGATGCCGCGTGTCAGGGCACCCCCTTCATCTCTTGCCAGCATGCCATACACAGAGACCGAGCCAGAGCAGCCGCACGAGGTGTCTACAGTTCCTCCAGCTCCTCAGAGGGTATATGTGCGCCGCACAGCTCCTCCAGTGCCACCGATGCCATTCAGGCCTGCAACCCCTCCATCGTCGTCCACTTCTGCAGCACCAGGTCTCCATGGCAGGCCACCATCTGTGCCCAGGTTTTGCAGCGCCCACATCCACAGTGGCTCCTCCAGCTGCTCCCCCAGTGGCAGCACCCACTCCACATCCTCTTCCTTTGGCAGCACCCACTCCACTGGCTCCCCCTCTGGCAGCACCCATGATGTACCAGTACCGGCCACCGCAGCGCCCCTTTCAGTACATATCGCCGCTGTACTTGCCTCCTGCACAGCCAGTTCCTCCACCTGCAGCAGCCCCACGGGCACACACTCCACGAGCTCATCCTCCTCGCTCAGGTGCACAGGGAGTTCCCTCTTTTGCTTCCCTATCCCAGCCGGCCTCAGCTTGGGCCCAGCCTAGCCAGCCAGGTGATTTGCATGGGTGACGAGGCATTGACAGCTCCTCTTGTCCGCAAGAGACCAGGAAGGCCCAAGGGTGCACCGAACAAGAAAGGCAAGGCACAGAAACTGCCAGGGAAGAGAGGACGACCACGCAGGGTTCCAGGTACAGCTAGAGGTGCAGGATTACAGCCAACTGGAGTAGGTGTTGTTAAGATGATAGACCTGCGTATGGCGAGTCTTGACGCTGACACCTTCCCCCTGATAAAGCTGAGCATATAGGAGTGTCTATCCCGTCGGAGACAGAGGCAGGAGAGTAGTGACTCTGATGGAGAGGCTGAGATTCCAGATGCCACCATACATAGACGGCAGAGACAGTGTCGTTGACCAGAGAGACAGCCAACCCGCAGGCCACAGCCTACAACTTCACGACAGCATAGACACCACCGATCATCTACTCGACGACAGAGAGACGCAGCTCGCACAGAGACAGTGCCACACCATACTTTACATCATTTTTTCTCACAAGCAGAGAGACATCTATGATGCTTGACTCTCCTTGTGCATAGCACTATTTCCTGTTTTATTGTAATCTTGTTTCTTTTAGGTGGTAGAGCTTTCACGCTCCCACCGGGCATACTTGACATGTACCTTTTTTCAGTCCTATGTACCTTAGGGTATTCCATGGACATTAATAAAGATCTTTCTTTCTTTCTTTCTCTCTCTCTCTCTCAAACTCTCACTCTCACTCCGTCTCTCTCTCAAACTCTCTCTCTCTCTCTCTCTCTCTCTCTCTCTCTCTCTCTCTCGCGAGAGCGGGTCTGGTAGCGCGGGTTTTGGGTCCGCGCTTGTTTTCTGCTTTTTTTTTTTAATTTTTTAAAATGCGTCCGTGGCGCATCCACTAGACTCGTCCCGCGTCCCAAAAAAAAAAAAATGGGCGCGCCCCTCCCAACCCTGCGCCCAGGGTTCGGGTGCGGACGGGAAATGGCCGCGCCTGGACCCTCCACTGAAAATTTTGATGGACAGCTATATATTTCATCTAATGTTTGATCAATCCAGTGGGCATCACCATCCCGGATATAGTGGTACCACCGGTACGGTACCGCCCTGGGATCCGCGGTACCAGGGCGGTACCATTTTTAATATATATATTTTTTTAAAAATATTTTTAATATTTAATTGTTGCCTATTACCTACCAAAACAGGTCAAAAAAATGGAAAAAGAAAGGGGTTCTGGGTGTAAAAAAAGAGGGTACAGAACATGGTGTAGGGGACTGGTGCAACAACACATGGGCATTGTGGGTGAGCAGACCATGGGGCCAATGGGAGAGCAACACAGGGGGGGAGCATCACATGGGTTTAGGGTACAGAGGCACATGGAGGGTTGATAGGGATCCACATGGCCGATCAGGCTGTGGGGATAAATAAGCATTCAGAATGCCATTGTGATCGGCATTTTCAGAGGCTGTGAGAGAGCTAGTGATAGACAGTGAGAGAGCAAGCAAGAGCCCGTGACAGGCTGTTTGAGAGCCAGGGTGCTGTGAGAGGGTGTTCGAGGAGCAGGGTGCTGTGAGGAGAAGGTCGATTGAGATGGCAGAGCGCATACCACCGAAGCCCGAGGGAGAAGCTAGGAGGAAGCTTGAGGAAGATATCCGAAGGCACAACGAAAGACATCGGAAGCAAGAGGCAGACATTGCAGAGATGCTGCGTCAGACTCGGGAGGGACACCCAGAGCTGCAGATCCCCGCCCCCGCTATGGCCCCTGCCCCGCTGTCGGCGAGAGCGACAGAACAATGCACCTGACGAGGGCGAGGAGTCGGTGGAGGATCAATAGGCACGTTTAGAATAGATAAGGTCCAGCCGTATGTGGCAGACTGTTGCTATGTAATTTTTGGCATCAACGCAACACATCTGGAGTCCTCATACAATATCAAGGCAGAGAGTGCAAGTGGATGATCTCGAAACAAGCAGTAGTATCTCCCTCGATTCTCATAGTAAGCTAGGCATCTGAAGAGAAAATGAAACTCATCCTCTATATCATGTATGTCACACATACTACGAATCCGCGCATCTCTCGAGAGGCCCCTATATCTGCCAATCTCAACGGCTAACTGGTGAGAGGAAACCCGGAACTGACCCATCACTATCCGCAGTCTGTGTGAGATACTGTCCACTAGGTATCTAGGTACAATGGGATACCCAGCAGGATCCCGGGATAGAAAAATGTGCCCGATAAAACTCCGTCTTCACCCCAGATGAATCCTGCCAAGTGCTCTGAAGATATGCCCTGTATAAGTATCCTCTAATATAGAGAGAGAGAGATATGGTGAGAGATTGAGAGAGAGACAGAGGTGAGGTATACATGTGGGTGTGTGCATGTGTTCTAATTTGTGTGCGTGTGTGAGGAATAGATTAGGATGTGTGCTTGGGTTTAGGGTATAAGAGGAGAGCGAGAAAGAGATAATAAATTTGTGTGCTTTTGTGTGTGTGTGTGTGAGAGACACACACAAGAATTTGACCTGATTGAGCAAGGTTCTGATGATGATGAAGAGTATAAGCCTTCAGTTAGTCGGGAAGAAAGTTCGAGCTCTTTCATAAGTCTGAAGTGTGATGGAAATTAGTAAACGTTTTCATCAGAAATGGCAACAAGCACCTTGAGTTTGCACCCTCATAATCTGCATTTAAAAAATTGTCCACCTTTTTCCTGTGAGGTCGACCGAATTCTGAGTTCCAAGCAAAATCCTCAATATGGTGAGAGATGTGCACCTGAGAAGCATAATGAGCTCTCTTCTCAATCCAGCAGCATCCCTTTTGACAGTATTAGTCGACCCTTGTATGATGCACATTCTTTTCAACAACAAAGCCATAAACAGATTATTTGTACCAAAATAGGTAGACCAGAGCTCAAAAATCTCAACATATTTCTCAGCTTCAAGCCATTCTGCATAGTCTAGCTCTGCTTTTTCTTGGTACTCCAAGACCTTCTCTTCCTTGGCTGGAAAACCAACTGATTGGAAACCAGTGGGTGTTGTCTCTAAAAGCTCACCAAAAACGTTTGACATGGAAGAGAAGAATGAGCAATTAATGAGGTGGTAAAATCCTTGAGTACACAAAGGCGACACAACCACTCCTATCATCTCCATGCACTGGAAGGACCTTTTTGACCATTGTTGTTTTGCAAAGCTTCCTAGCCAAATATTCAGATGAAAGGGTATCGATCATTGCCCAAAAAGGAATGCTGCTTGCTTGGGTGTCCGAGTTCAGGAAATGGGCAGTGAAGCCAAACCCCAAACCCTAAACTAGTATGAAGCCCATAAAATTGCCTTTCAAATTGTGTTCTATTTGCAAAACATGCTCAAACTGACTTTCACGAACCCTGGAGTATGCTGAATCTCAATCATTATTTTTAGATATTTAACTTCCTCCGGTAGTTGAACTTACACACTGGTGGCATACATGCTATAGATAAAATAACAACCGGTTAAATCGCTTAAGCAACTTTGTACTAGGAAACCCTAAACCCTAAAAGCGGCAAAGTTGACGAGGAAACAAGCTGAAAAGGCACGAAGGCACTTACAGCTGCAATAGAAGATGAATTGGATCCTGGGGAGCCATGTGATACCTCCATTCCAAAGATGATAGTGGGCTGCTGGGAGACTTTTCTCAAAGATTGCTTGAATTCCAAACTTAAGACAGAGTTGTAGCCCCCACTCTATAGTACAAGGTTGATGATAAGGTAATACACAGTTTATAAGGGACGTATTGTAATGAGCATTCATGTCTGGCGTTTCACTAGGAGATGGATCTGAACACAAGCAAATATCTGCCAAGACTATGCGGTAATATAAATCTAAGGAAGCTCTTCTTGCCAGAGAGAGAGATAGCGACAGAGCGAGGGGTAGTCTGCTTGTTTAAACTGTTAGAATTGTTTGCTCTTTCGCACTCCATCTCAGTTATGGGAGAAATGGGCAGTGAGTAGATTTTTTGCAAATTTTTTGGGCACCTGTTTTCATTTTTTTTTTTAACCGAAGGGGGTAGTCGTCATCCACCCCCTGATAATTTATTCTGCGGGGGGCAGCGTCAGGAAAATAGTTTTTCATTGATTTTGGGCATGTGGGAGTGAGCGGGGAGGGACCTGTAAAAAAAAAAAAAAATTGCGCCCGGGGTGGACGCGCCCACCCTGAGCGAGCCCCGGGCGCGCCCGCGTCCCGACGCGTCCCCAGACCTGCGCCCACCATCTGCTTCCTTATATATATATACCACCGGTCCCGCGGTACTGTGTACCACGGATCCCGGTACCGCCAGACCGTACTGGTACCGCGGTACCATAATATATTAACATAATTAATATTTAATATTTTTTCAAATTTTTTTAAACCTAATCTACCCGCCCCCCTCGCTTCTTCTCTCCCAATTTTTTTTCAGCCATCGTTGCCCTGCCTTCGCTAGTGGTTTTGCTGCCCTGCCTTCCCTGCCTTGCGTCTGATTTGCGTCACCTTCGCCCACAGACTGCCCTGCCTTGCATCTGATTTGCAAGAACCTGCCTTCGCCCATTTTCAGCGTCTCTCACACAGTGTACCCTGCTGTTTTTTTTCCAGCGTTTTGTCCTTAGTTTTCTCCATCGCAATGGTGCAATCCGACCTTTCCGGTCTGTGGGACGAGGTAGACATTGTCAGGCGGGTTGCCGACAAGGCCAACAAGACTGGTCAGAAGATCGTGCACTGCCGATACTGTCTCGTCGAGTTTGCTGCATCCCTCACTCGCCTTAAAGGCCATCTGCTCGGTGCACGCGCCAAAAATGGTGCCACCTTGAATGCTGCCCCTTGTGGCAGCATGACCGTCCCCGACAGGCAGCGACTACTGGACACCTACGGGCCGCGGCTCGTGGCAGGGGAGAACACCATTTCGGAGGGCATTCTCCGATTTTGCACCGCTCCTTATGTGGCTGACCCAGAGTTGCTGCCTGCTTCGCTGGCACGCACGAGGAGAGGGAGTGCATCCTGCTCCGGTCCCTTTGCCCCTCATCCCCCTCAGACAGTTCTGCCTCACGCACCCCCATCTGCTCAGATTCCGGTGGATCCCGTCCCATCGCGTCCGCCAGTTGCCACTGCGGTTTCACCACCACCCACTGTTGCTCGCACTCCACCAGTCTACGACTTTCTCATGGACTCTCCGCCACCCGAGCAGGCCCAGGATGCTACTGTCGGGGCCTTCAAGGATGTGGAAGAGATCCCTTCTTCCTTCCCTTCCCATCCGGATGACCTCCTCAGCCAGCAGTTTTCGTACCCCATGCCAGATGTTGCCCCTCCACCAGTGCACCCCACCTATGCTGTTGCACCCATCCCTGCCAGTGCATCCCACTCTCCCCATTCCACGTCTACAGCCGATGCATCCACCAGTGCCCAGCCTGTCGCATCATCGTCCATTCCCGTCACGGTTGGTGCACCGTGCTGGAGGTCCACCACCCGTCGCCCACCAGGGAGAGCCCTTGTGCAGCAGACTATTCGCGGCGCGCATCAGCCGCACATGGACAGAGAGGCCACACAGGCCGTGGCCAGTCTGATTTATGAGCTAAACCTGCCCTTTGCCATCACCGACTCTGAGCCCTTCAGAAGGGCCTTCCGCCTTGCACAGTCTGTCAGCCCTAGCTGGAGAGTCCCTAGTTCAGAGGTTGTCCGCACACACATGCTGAGGGATAGGGTTGAGTCCTTGTCTAGAGAGATGGAGCCTCTGCGTCGGCACTGGGCCACTTACGGTTGCAGCATCATGTCCGATGGCTGGACTGATGTCAGGAGGAGGCCGATCCTCAACATACTAGTCTCCAGCTGCATGGGCACACAGTTTTTGAGGGCAGTGGATTGCAGCAAGGGGGGGAGAGTCATATCTGCAGAGTTCATGTTTGATGTAGCTTTTCACATGAGTCTAATGGTTGCACACATGTTGCATTCCCTCTTCCTCTCTCCGACACAAATTGCAGACAGGGAGCTTGAGGCCGATTGGCTTCAGTACATTCACAGGGTGGGTCCACACATAGGTTTGAATTCTATCAGGCTCATGGAGGAGCTCGCTGCATTTCGTTTCGGCATGGGCACATTCGGCCACCCGGCTGCCCAAGATCCAGAGAGGAGGCAGCTACCCATTACCTGGTGGACCATGTTCGGTAGCACATACCCATCTATACAGCGTCTTGCACTGCGTGTCCTTTCTCAGGTATGCATCTCATTTTATCCTCCATTTTTGTGTTTCGTTGAAGTTCCACCTCTGCCACAATGTGCTGAAGTATTTCAATGCACGCACCACAAGACTGTGCTGCCTCCGTGTGTGAGCGTAATTGGAGCACATGGGCACTCATTCACACGAGGAGAAGAAACCGGTTGTCAGTGAGTCAGTTGGAGCGGTTGGTGTTCTGTAGCACCAACGCACGTCTCGCCAGGAGACTTCCGACCATTACGAGCGCATTGCAGGTGATAAGCTAATCTTTCATAGCATGTTGGTTTACTCCTGGTATGTTGGTTTCATTTCTTGATAAAGTTGTCTCTCTGACATGCAAATTTTAAACCTTGCAGACGAAGATATCAGATTTGGAGCGCCAGGTTGACTTGCCTACGGACAGCACCCATCCCATGCCTGCAGATGACCTGGGCACACAGTTGATGGCAGAGAGAGAGAGCTTGGGCTTGAGCACAGAGAGCCCCCATTGGATGAGGCAGATGAGCCAGTGTCAGAGGATGAGCATGATGAGGATGAGCCCATTCGGGTTGTGTTTGCTAGACCAGAGAGGGATGAGGCAGATTATACAGGTGCAGGGCACACGCCACGGACAGGGCTCACAGGTGCATCACGTGGCAGAGGTGGGACACATGGCACAGGTTATACCGGCAGACAGGTAGGGCACACAGGGGGGGCCAGTGGCATACCTACCTATGTCGACATGATGGAGGAGGCTCTTGATAGAGGGCAGAGTGGTTTAGATGTCGGTCCCACAGATGTTTGGATGCGTGCAGCACAGAGTCATGGCCGTTACTACGACAGCACACCAGAGGAGGCACCTGATGACTTTCATTGCACAGATTGGGAGGCCATGCAGGGTCTACAGGGTGCACATGATCAGGCACGGGATGAGGCTTGGGTTGATTCAGGGGTTGGTGCACAGGATGATTCAGAGGTTGGTGCACAGGATGATTTAGAGGCTGGTGCAAAGGATGAGTCCCAGAGCCCAAAGCATTTGTATTCGGATGCCCAGCTGGCCGACTCGGTTGCCACATTGGATTCAGAGGCCCAGCAGATGTCGAGTGTCAGGGCGCCCCCATCATCTCTTGCCAGCATGCCATACAGAGAGTCCCAGCCAGAGCAGCCGCATGACGTGCCTACAGTTCCTCCAGCTCCTCAGAGCGTGTATGTGCGTCGCACAGCTCCCTCAATCGCCGTCCACTTCTGCAGCACCAGGTCTCCATGGCAGGCCACCATCTGTGCCCAGGTTTTCTCTTGCAGCGCCCACATCCACAGTGGCTCCTCCAGTGGCAGCACCCACGTCACATCCTCCTCCTTTGGCAGCACCCAGGATGTACCGGTACCGGCCACCACAGCGCCCCTTTCAGTACGTATCGCCACTGTACTCGCCTCCTGCACAGCCAGTTCCTCCACCTGCAGCAGCCCCACGGGCACACACTCCACGAGATCATCCTCCTCGCTCAGGTGCACAGGGAGTTCCCTCTTTTGCTTCCCTATCCCAGCCGGCCTCAGCTTGGGCCCAGCCTAGCCAGCCAGGTGATTTGCATGGGGGTGACGAGGCATTGACAGCTCCTCTTGTCCGCAAGAGACCAGGAAGCCCAAGGGTGCACCGAACAAGAAAGGCAAGGCACAGAAACTGCCAGGGAGGAGAGGACGACCACGCAGGGCTCCAGGTACAGGTAGAGGTGCAGTATCACAGCCAGTTGGAGCGGGTGTTGTTGGTTTGGCCTGCTTGGGGGCTGATGCGGAGGCTGATTGGGAGGATGAGGATGACGAGTCTTCCCCCTTGGATACACAGCCCATGCCAGTTCCAGACAGGCAGAGATATCGGCTGCGAGAGTCAGCTCGGGGCCCTGAGTTGTCTCCAGAGCATTCGTCTGAGTCAGAGCCAGAGCATTGATTGTGAGTTATGAACGTAGCCACGGCTGATCTAGATTTAGTCTATGAAAGCATCACATAAGCAAGACTTAACCCTAGAAAGCAGGAGAGAGAAAGCTTAGAGAGACTAAAGAAGGAAATCATATCATAAGCCAAGTAACAAATGACACAGAATCCCTACTTATAGCCAAGAGGAAGCCCTAAAAGGAAGCTTCCAGTGGCTAGGGCCAAACTGAGAGGGAAAATAGTGCGCCCTCCAAGAAGGCCCCCACTCTTAGTAATATGACCAAATAACCAATATAGTGAACCATAGGGCCCAAGGCCAATAATATGGTCTAAATGTCAATAATAGGGCCCAAGGCCAACCATATAGTCTAAATGTCAAATAATGAGTAAAAAAGGGCCCAAAGCCTGCTTATGCATAAAGTAAAGTAAATGTAAATGGACATGGCGAATGTAATGAGCCGAGTCCATAACTCTCCCCGACACAAAAATAAGACCCAACTGCCATAAAGGACTGGATCAAGTAACAGCAAGCCCTGGAGGATCAACTGGAACAGCATCTGGTGTAGTAACAACTGGAGCAACAGCTGATGTAGAGGAATCAACAAGTGCGGCAAGAGCACGAGCCTGATCCGCAAGTGACGGTGTATGATAAAAGACATCAATAGGCTCCCATGTGGCCTCCTCAACAGGACGACCATCCCACTGGACTAGGAACTGAATCTGCCGGCGGCGTCGACTATGATGCAAACGCACCTGAAGGATAGCAACAGGTAATAAAGGAAAGAGATCCGGTGCAGTAGAAAACTCAACATCACGAGGAGCATCATCCTCAATAGCAGCACGTAATAAACTGACATGGAATATATCACAGGCACGTGTGGAAGCAGGAAGCTGAAGACGATATGTAACTGGACTAAGAACCTCCAATATACAATAAGGCCCATAATAACGTGGTGCAAGCTTCTCAGTAGAAGCATGGCCCTGAATAAAATGATGACGTGCAAACCGTAGGCGTAGATATACCATATCACCAACATGAAACTCAACATGACGTCGATGACGATCAACTGAAGCCTGATAACGCTGCTGGACCTGCTGCAAATGGGAACTGGCCTGGAGAATAAGCTCACGAGCACCTAAGACAGTGTCACAGGTGTATCCTCGGGAGGAAGAGGAATACCAGGTAAAAGAGGTGCATAACCATGAGATAATAAAAATGGTCCAACGCCGGTGCTGGTACTAACAGAGCTGTTATAGCTATACTCTGCCAAACATAAGTGCTGATCCCAATCCATCCCTAAAGGAGTAACAAAATGGCGCAAATAATCCTCAAGGATCCTGTTAAGGAACTCAGACTGCCCATCAGAAGTAGAATGATAAGCAGACCCCATAAGAAGCTGTACATCCAATATACGCATAAGCTCTGTCCAGAACAATGATGTAAACTTACTATCCCGATCAGAAAGGATAGTACGAGGAAACCCATGTAGGCGAAATATCTCTGAAAGGAACAAGCGTGCACACTGCTCTGCTGTGATAGTACTGCGGACGGGTATGAAATGTGCCTGTTTCGAGAACCTGTCAACTACCACCATACATGAATCGTGACCACGACGGGTGCGGGGAAGGCCAATGATGAAGTCCATAGAAATATCAGTCCACTGGCAGTGAGGAATAGGCCAACTCTGAAGCAAACCAGCGGACTTAGCACGGGAGTACTTATTACGTAAGCAGAAAGGACAGGTACGAATAAGTACAACAAGCTCTTTCCTAAGGGATGGCCAATAGAAATGATCCTTAAGACGAGCATAAGACTTCTGAAAACCGAAATGACCCCCAACTGGGAACGAATGAGCATCCGACAACAACTGAGAACGGATACCCAAAGAACTAGGAATACAAAGAGAACCATAATGATAAAGACGGTGGTCAACAATGGAATAAGCCTGATGAGGTGAAGACGACATAGGTGGAGCAGAACTATAAACATCACGAAAATCAGAACATGTAAGATAGGCAGATGGAAGATCATCAAACCAGGAAGGGATCGTGGCAACAAGGGTATTCAATAAAGCAGGAAGTCTAGACAATGCGTCAGCAGTAGTGTTAGCACGACCAGGACGATACAAAATAGAAAAATCAAAAGATTGTAAAAACTGCAACCAACGAAACTGACGATCACTAAGATCACGCTGGGAGAAGAGATAACGTAAGGACTGATGATCAGTAACGATATCAAAAGGAACACGGTACAGGTAATGGCGCCACTTCTTAAGAGCATAGATAATGGCAAGAAGCTCTTTCTCATGGACGGAATAACGTTGCTCATAAGAGCGTAAACGACGCGACTCATAAGCAATAATACACTGAGACTGACGAAGCAAGGCACCCAAACCAACATTACTAGCATCGGTCTCAACAATAAATTTCTGATCAAACTGTGGTAAACACAGGACAGAGGCCTCCACAACAGCACGACGAACAGTTTCAAAGGCGAACTGACAATCAGAAGTCCAAACAAAAGCACTAGACTTCTTCAAAAGGGCATGAAGAGGGGCAGCCACAGTGGCAAAGTGAGGAACAGGACGACGAAGGTGAGTAGGGAGACCAAGAAACATACGAACATGGTGGACATCTGTGGGAACAGGCCAATCAGCGATTGCCCGAACCTTATGAGGGTCCAAACGAATACGACCATCACAAATGAGAAATCCTAAAAACTCAATCTCAACAACAGCAAAGGAACACTTAAAAAGTTTAGCAAACAACTGGTGATGAACAAGCAATTGAAAAACAGATGAAAGATGTAACACATGCTCATTCAAGAGTCTTACTAAAAACAAGAATATCATCAAAATAAACTAAAACACAACGACCAAGGAGAGGACGCATGATGTTATTCATCACATTCTGGAACGTAGGTGGACCATTAGTAACACCAAAAGGAAGAACACGAAACTCATACAAACCAAGATGGGTACGAAACGCAGTCTTGTGTTCGTCCGAAGGATGCATCCTAATTTGGTGATAGCCGGAACGTAAGTCTATCTTAGAGAAAAGATGAGAGGTGCCTAACTGGTCAAAGAGATCATCCATGTGAGGAATAGGATACTGGTTACGGATGGTCAACTTATTGAGGGCACGATAATCAATGCAGAGGCGTTTGGAACCATCTTTCTTACTGACAAGGAGAACAGGGGCACCAAAAGGACTGTGACTTGGAACAATAAGGCCCTGATCTAGTAAAGCAGTAATCTGAAGCTCAACCTCATCACGCTCAGACTTAGACATACGGTAAGGAGGCCGGGAGGGAGGAGCAGAACCAGGACGCAAATCAATATGGTGGTTCACATCACGTAATGGTGGTAGCGTCGTAGGTTCTGAAAAGACAAATGCATACTGATGTAATAAGTCAGAGATCACCTGAGGAACAGCTGCTGGAGGAGAGGTAGTCACTGGAGAATCTGCTGCAGCACGCTGAACACATAATAAAGCTGCACAATGAGCCTTAGGTAGGCTGCGGATAAACTGCTTCCCGCTGATCAGCTGGAAATCTGCCTGAGAATCAATACCAGCAAGTGAGTGGGTCACTGCATCATGAACAAATGTCAATGTCTGCTGAGCCAGGTCCAAAGTAACCGCTCCCAATGAAGCAAACCAATCAGCACCAAGGATAAGGTCATAGCGCTCCAAAGGAATGATATAAAGATCTGCCTGTCCAGAAAAATCACCAATGTGGTAGGATAATCCCTGAAACATCTGAGAACTAGGAAATGAGTGAGAACTGGCAACCTCGACTGTGAGAGGCTGTGGAGCAGGAATAGGTGAAGCACGTATCCGGCTGAGAACATAACTGCTGATAAAGGAATGAGTGATGCCGGTATCAACTAAAGCAATATACTCACGACCAGTAATGCGCACACGTAGCCGAATGGAGCGAGGACCGGGGCACCCTGTCCAGGTAGCATAAGCAAGCTGAGCATGGCAAGTAGCAGGAAGTAAATCAGTAGAAGGCCCAGGAGATAGATCAGGCTCATCAGATATATGAATGTAGATATCGGACTCATCTGGGGTAGTGCCCTCACGATAGAAAACAGCAGTAGAAGTAGGCAGGGGCTGGCGGCAATCACGGGCAATGTGGTCAGGACTCTTACAACGAAAGCAAAGACGCTTCTGCTGAATGTCAGCGAACTCTACAAACGTGTAACGTCGGACAAAAGCAGGACGAGGAGGCGGAGGGCGAGGAGCGGGAGAAGTAAGAGAAGAGGTCGGGACGACAGTGGATGGAGCCGATGGGGCCGGAGATGGTAGAGGTGAAAGAGATGGACGGGGTCGGGAAAAGCGAAAGGGAGCAGGATCAGGGTACTTATGCTGTAAAGTACTAGCAAGGGACATGGCCTCAACAAGTGTGGGTGGACGGAAAGAAGAGACATCGTATCGTAGAGCACCACGAAGTCCAGCAATGTAGCGCGAAATAAGCTCGGTGGGCCGAAGATCTGTAAAGAGGTAGGAAAGGTCCATAAACTGATCTGTATAGGAAGAAAGATCACCAGTCTGAGTAAGACTACGGAATATATCACGCTGGCGGCTCAGCCACTGAGGGTCAATCATAGCATGACGAAGATCACGACGAAAGGTAGGCCATAACTGGAGACCGTCCCGATCAGGGTCAAGTCGGTAGACCCGCCACCAAGTGGCAGCACGTCCATCTAAATGTAAGGCGGCTAACTGGATCTTCTGAGGATCAGTCTTAGGGTAAATCTGAAAATAAGTATCAAGCTTTGCAAACCAATTCTCTAACAAGTTCCGGTCAGAGGAACCAGAATAGGTGGCAAGCTGTACCCGATCATGAAAATCTCGAGCAAAATGTGGCTCAGGAGCTAGATGTCGTGGAAAACGTGACTCAGGAGCTGTAGGACGTGGAAAACCGGGTGGTGGGTTAGGTGGAAAATGAGGCCCACCGCCAAAGGAAGTAGACGAGGATGGAAGTCCAAATGGAGACCCAAATGATGAATGAACAGGGGCTTTGCCAGGTCCATGTGGCTGTAAGGAATCAATCCGTGACTGCATAGTGGCAAAGCCGGTCTGTAGAGTGGTAAAACCGGTCATCATTTGGTCTAAACGACTACTGAGGAGAGTAAGAGAGTCACGCATATCAGCAAACTGTTCATCTAAAGGTCCGAAATGACTCGCACGTGTAGTGGGTGAGCTAGCCATGAGGAAGAAAAAGTAAGCGAGAAAAGAAATGTGCTAAACAATTGGACGAACTGAAGGAGAGGACATAAGTCGTCACAACAGGCACGCCAATGAAAAGACACAATAGAACTCGCGATGTAAGATGAACGGAAAGGACAACTAAGTAAGAAATACCTCGTAACCGCAACCGGAAGTGAGCTGAAAAATAGCAGTGATATGTCGAGGTACCGGGCAGCCTCCAAAAAAGATGCTAAGGGCCCGACAACGTAAAGTAAACGGTGGGTAAAAGTATGGGAAACAATAATGGACTATGGGGCTGGAAAGGGAGCAGCCAAGGAAAGGAAGTGATAACAAAAAGGAGGTATGGGCAGCGAGGAAACAAGGCTGAAAAATCAGAGATCACCCTTCAAGGGTAAAAAAAAGTTTGCGATAAAGACGGGGAGCAATCCCGATGCGCGATGAAGTTGGGTGGGAGTGGCTTTCTAAGCATCTAGGCGTGTTTGTATTGTCCGGGGTAGGGTTGCGAACACAGACAACAGTGTAGGAGGGTGAGCTGAAATTGAGGCGGATGTAGGGCGCCAGCTATGGTGGAGTGTGGGCGTCCAAGAGAGGTAGTAAACGGCAAAAAAAAATTGGATCAAAAAGATGGGTTGGTAGGGCGCTAGGGTTTAGGGTTGATGGAAGGTGGCGAATAGGGGCAGCAAAAAGCGGAAATTTTCAGCAAAGGAAGGAGCAGTAGGGCGCTGGTCAGCAAGCATGAGGGCGCCCAATAGGGCGCCCAAAATAGGGGAGGAAAAAGGCTGAAAATGCAGCAGTAGGCAGCCAGCAAGAGGGCGCTAGAAATGGGCAGCAAGTGGGCGCCTGTCCTCCTCCGATCCATCGTGAAAATCTGCAAGACAAGTGTGGAGAAATGCTGAAGATCCGGCTGAAAAATGGTGAAGATCCAAGCTGAAGATGGGCGCCCTCCTGTGAGAGAAAAATCTGCTCAATGGAGATGCTCAGGAAAGTGCTCTGATACCAAGTTATGAACGTAGCCACGGCTGATCTAGATTTAGTCTATGAAAGCATCACATAAGCAAGACTTAACCCTAGAAAGCAGGAGAGAGAAAGCTTAGAGAGACTAAAGAAGGAGATCATATCATAAGCCAAGTAACAAATGACACAGAATCCCTACTTATAGCCAAGAGGAAGCCCTAAAAGGAAGCTTCCAGTGGCTAGGGCCAAACTGAGAGGGAAAATCATGCGCCCTCCAAAAAGGCCCCCACTCTCAGTAATATGACCAAATAACCAATATAGTGAATCATAGGGCCCAAGGCCAATAATATGGTCTAAATGTCAATAATAGGGCCCAAGGCCAACCATATAGTCTAAATGTCAAATAATGAATAAAAAAGGGCCCAAAGCCTGCTTATGCATAAAGTAAAGTAAATGTAAATGGACATGGCGAATGTAATGAGCCGAGTCCATAACTTTGTGGCTCTATTGTTTTAGTTTCAGTAGTTTGTCTCTAGCAGACGGTCTACCATTGTACTCAGATGATTTTTCACATTATATACAGTGTTTGGCCTACATTATTTGCTGCACATTGTGCGTATGTCGCTCTGTAGATGTGATGCTTTATTTTATGTCGAATTCTATGTGCGTGTGTGAATCCTATTTTCATTTAATTTAGTTTGAAGTGAATGCTAGCTTCACATATATGCACCTACATCATGAGCAAAGCAATCACCCCTACACCCCAAACGACATTTCATAAACACATGTAATACATCTGCATTTAAAAAAATTACAGACATTGCATCTTAGATGACCAGGCTCGCGTTGCACAAAAAACAACTATGTATATATTCAACCGTTGTATCAAGATAACACCACACATACTGTCATTTTTTTAAGCAGCAATCTAGTTATTTGCTGCACCATAAACTGCCGAAAACTACATAGCAACAGTCCGCCACATACAGCTGGACCTTATCTATTCTAAACATCCCTCACTGATCCTCCACCGACTCCTCGCCCTCGTCTGGTGCATTGTTTTGTCACTCTTGCTCTACCTCCCGGTTAGCCCGAGCTGCCTCCTGGTTAGCCCGACGTCTGGCCGCCCTTTCCCTGACCATGATGAGCTGCCGTCGTGCGAAATTCATTCCGATCTGCTCATCCAGATCCAGCTCGACAGTGGGGACAGGATCCACAGCGGGGGCGGGTGGCTCCGGTTCCGGATTTCTCTGTCGAGTCTGTCGCAGCATCTCTCGGATATCTGCCTCTTGCTTCCGATGTCTCTCGTTGTGCCTTCGGATATCTTCCTCAAGCTTCCTCCTGGCTTCGCCCTCGGGCTTCGGTGGTATGCGCTCTGCCATCTCGATCGACCTTCTCCTCACAGCACCCTGGTCCTTGAACACCCTCTCACAGCACCCTGGCTCTCAAACAGCCTCTCACAGCCTGTCACCGGCTCTCGCTTGCTCTCTCACTGTCTATCACTAGCTCTCTCACAGCCTCTGAAAATGCCGACCACAATGGCATTGTGAGTGCCTATTTATCCCCACAGCCTGATCGGCCATGTGGATCCCCATCATCCATCCATGTGCCTTTGTACCTGCCCCCATGTGATGCTCCCCCCTGTGTTGGTCTCCCATTGGGCCCATGGTCTGCTCACCCACAATGCCCATGTGCCTCTATACTTGCCCCCATGTGATGCTACCCCCCTGTGTTGGTCTCCCATTGGCCCCTCGGTCTACTCACTCGCAGTGCCCATGTGCCACTGCAACAGTCCCCTGCATCATGTATTGTACCCTCTTTTTTTACACCCAAAACCCCCTTTTTTTACTTTTTTTTGTCTTTTTTTGGTAGTTAATATGCAAAAAAAAATTATTAAAAATATATTAAAAAATAAAAAAATTATAAAAATGGTACCGCCCTGGTACCGCGGATTCCAGGGCGGTACCGTACCGGCGGTACCACTGATATGGTACCAACGGTACCATACCAGCGGTACGACGAGGTACTATGATATATACATATATATATATATATAGAGAGAGAGAGAGAGAGAAAGAAAGAAAGAAAGCAAGCTTTATTAATGTCTTTTCCATGCCAAAAGGCATATAAGACCAAATGGAGTACATGTCAAGTATGTGAAAACCGTGGGAGCATATATAAACGTCTCCAAGAAAAATGTTTTGATAGATCGGTCAATAGTGCCTCATCAAAGTGTTGACTAAAACCTACAGTGTGCAGATTTCCATACCTTAACATGTGGAAAATGATCAGCCAGCTCTGCGTAGCAACTTGCAAAGAGTTCTTTGCTATGTTTAACATTCAAATAAATATCCGCTAGAGCAACCTTGGCTGAAATGTAGTAATTGCTCTCATATGGTACTTGGTTCAAGATATCCAAAGCTGCTTCAACATTCCCTCTAGCTATTGCAAGTTCAGAGCTTGCAATAATGATTTGGGCCTAAAAATGCAGAAAAAGAACATTTACTTGTAAGCTAGAAGAAATACAGTGATGACATTTTGTACCACTAGAATGAAAAGCCTCAGCGTAATGTTATAAGATGAAAGAAAAGCCAACATGATATTGAACGATAATGCAATACAAGTCTCGCTTTTATCTCTAAGATAAAATAACCTCTTCCGAAGTTCCTTCAAATTGAAGTTTAGCTTTGTCAATGGTACTTGTAGCTTCTAGCAAGTGGTCCATCTTCACATGAACCTTTGCAAGAAGCACATACAAAAGAGCCCTCTCCGTGTTTGTTGTGTCCGCAAAGACTTCAAATCTAGATGTATTGATTGTTGCTTGATTCTCTCCCTTAAGTTGGCTTGGTAAAGCTAAAGATGTAGCTGACTCCAGTACCTGCATCCATGAAGAAAAAGAGTGCAATTACAAGATTCTATTTGACATAGTATACCTAAACTATGTGGTAGAGCAAGAATATTTGGATAAATTGATCAAAGAAGTAGATGCTTTGTAAGAAAACCACATGTTGCAACAAAAAGTTAAAGATGCAGCACATGAGAGGAGATATTATAAGAGTTTATGGTGGAAAGGTAGAGTAAGCCTAGCTCGCTCTTGTAAAATCTTTGTTAAAGAAGCACGGCACTCAAGGCCTTCAATAAGTGGCACTCACATCTGTATTTGTGAATATATTTCAATAGCCTAGCATCATTTACATCAAAGGCTAAGTGCACACTCAGTCATGATGATTTGGGATTCTACACACGAAACATAAATTCTTGGCTCAAATTTTAGCCATCTCAACTGCAATATACTTTTGAAAAAAATTAAGTCATCTCTTTGTAACTTGAAGGCTGTCCAAAAGACACGATAGACATAGGTTGTCCAATGAAAGTACTTGAGAATCAACATACCTATGCTCTAAAGTAGAGGCAAGGAGTGTATCACATTTCAAGGTAAAACCATTTCGTGTCATACATGAAAAAAACTTGGAAACTAGCAACATTAGTGGAACAATATCTTGAGTCAAATTAAGTATTAGATATAAAATTCATTAAAACTTCTCGCTTTATTCTCAAAATCAGCGTGGTTGCTTCCAGTATTTTAGGAAATTTTGTCATTGTACTAACAATCTAGGACCTATCTTAGTAGCTCTTGGTTCTTGCATACAACTTTCCCTATTGCTTTGCACTATCGGATATTTTGCTATTTGACATGCCCCAGTGTTAAAATATGTTAGGCAGCTAACAATTGTTAAGAGAATTTAGAAATGAGCTATACCGGATTTTACTGAACAATGGCTAGACCATAGGCCTATAATGAGATGATTGTGAATTGTAATAGATCTAATTTAGATTCTATTGGACTGACTTATGTAGCAGTTGACAAGTCAAAGGGATGGATGTACTATGTAGTGTCAATCTTCATATGGTTTCATGTCATGCAAAGTAATAAGGGTACTGCCATAGGATGTGCCACATGTCAACTTAGGAGTGTCTAGGCTAGGGAGTGCAGAGAAAATTTGGAGCCTGGAAGGGTAGGGTTATGCCTGTCTATTCTAATGCACAATTAATTGGGTGGAGACTAGAAACAGGTCCTGCCCTGTGTTGCACATTGCCTGGACCTCCAAGTCGAGGATGTAGCCAAGATACCACGAGTCAAGGAGGTGCTGGACGATCCTTGGTGAGATTCATCACCAAAAGGCCAAGGACCTTGGGCATGGTCAGGAGACACTCCACCCTGGAGGTCCTGAGACCTACTCTCACTAGACTTGTAGCTCAGACTACTTGGATGTTATTGATTACTAATTAGTAATTACTATTGTAATTTATGACAATTTGTGCTATGATATATCTAGATTTTAGATTGATCATTGAAAATTCTAGTAACGTGATTCATCCAAGATCTCACATCTGTTACATTCATGGTTCTCACTAACTTTAGATCATGAGCGAACTGAAAAGGATAAGATCCTAAATGAATTTGAAGATGTTTTTCTAGTTAATTACATCATGATTTACTACCTTTTAGGTCAATAGATCACAAAATTGAGCTAATTCCAAGTAGTCATCCTATCTCTAGACAGTCGTATCGGTTATCTCAAAAAGAAGAGGTAGAGGTCACTAATCAATTTGAAAATTATCTTAAGATGGGATATATAAGACCCAGTAAGCCACCATGGGGTGCTCATGTTCTTCTAAAAGCAAAGAAAGATGGAGGCTTCCGGATGTGTGTTGACTATAAAGGGCTAAATAGGGTGAATATTAAGAACAAGCATCCATTGCCCAAGATGGATGATCTAGTTGATCCTTCGGTGGAGCTAAATACTTCACTAAGATTGATCTCAAAACCTGATACCATCATATTAGAATTCATCCCAGTGATGTGTTAAAAACTGGTTGTAGACGAGGTTTGGACATTATAAATTCTTAGTGCTACCTTTTGGATTAACGAATGAATCTGCTGTTGGGAAAAAATCAGCGCACCGGCGCAATGAAAGCAGAACCGTAAATAGTCAGAAAATTTGACGCGAGGTCAAATGTCCTAATAGCTCGATATGCGCACGACAGAAGACTCTGAGCAAATCGAGCTAGGCATCTGCGTAAAAACATCTAAGCATCCTCAAATGTGCTTGTAGAAATCTTTAGGCCTGTCGCATCCACAATAATGATCTAGCTCTAGTTCATAGCATTTGAGAGGGATGGAATGTCCTTATAAGTACTCTATATATGTCTGTTACACCATGGATACAACTGTAGTGTACATTTAATGTATGAGATCTTTCAACTCTAAAGCTAATTGTATACAAATGAGCAAAAAAATCTGCAAGACACTTTTAAGCCAAAAAAACTAAATTTCCTTCTGTCTTCAAAAGCAAGTTCTTCTAGACATATGTAATGTTACATCTATTAGAAATAATAATGTTCTATTGTGACCCCTGATGTAGTTTCACATGTAAAGACAAATCTTAGTAAATTTTAGAAGTTCAAGCCGTTATCTCAAAAGCCACATGAACACACAAAATATATACGGTAAGTGTGATTCAGGTTGTTGTATAAGAAATAATTTGAGTAAGTTTTAGTGCTGCCTGCATGCATTGCTTAATGGGGATAGAAATGCAAGTTTACAAAGGCATCCCGGTAATGATTCAAGCCAATAAGCCTGGGACCCTGATGTGGTTTTTGCTTTATGATTAAGCTGAATTAGCTAAGACATGGCCCAAAGAATGCAAAGGTGATTCTAATGCTTCTTTTGTCTTTGAAAATCTGGTTAACTAAGCAGACACTGTAATAGCATGGTGACCATATGCTATCAGGATAAAACCTTTACTCAAAGGAAGTTTCCGAAAAGATTTTATTCTTGATAGATCAAGAAAAGATGAAATAGGCTGGTGTATTTGTCTATCAAGAACATGACTCATAAGGTCACCAAGGAACTTGACAAGCGATACTCGATCAAAATCATCGACTGGTTAGGAGTACATGCACTAACAAAAGGTAGCTTTGAGGAGATCACAGAAAAAAAAGAGAAATTGAAGATCAAGCCAAACTTGATAATAAGTTCTTATTACAACTTCTAGAGAGATGACTGAACAGGTTGGAAATAGAAGCTTGAAGGCATCATATTGTAATCAAAGTCATTCCTCAAAATTGTCAGAAATCGAATCTCTGTAAAATGCATAAAGTCAAGGGATCCAGTCTCTAAGCCACAGTAAAGCCTGGAGCTAAAGCACCTCATACTAATTAAGAATTTTTTAAAATCACCTTTAAAGCCTCCTCATTTTCTTCATTTTCAAGAAGGATTTTCGCATGTAGAATATGATATTGCAGAGTGTCTTGAATCAAAAAATCATTACTCAATGCTTGTTCAAGGCTTTGCTTTCCCATCCCATGATCGCCTTGTTGTACATATATCTGTCCAATCACCCCAATAAAGGCGCTTCATCCACAATCTGATTCAAAATTGAAAATTTCTGCCAAGTATCTGTTTTTGGAGGTAATAATAAACAGAAGCTGCAAACTATAGCAGTGACATTATGCAAAAGAATAAATAAGACCAAATGTCTTGGTTACACCCAGCTTACCATAATTTTGGGACAAACTAAAAGTCAAGCCTCTTTGGCTACACCACAGATTCCAAAATCAGGGACATTCAAACAAATAAAGTGGGTATTACCCAAGGGCAAACCTTCTCCCTGTATTGTGATGTAGGTGTAGGTCAAAAAAATCATGATTCAGACAGTTTTGATTCAATGTGTAGTTCAGAAATTTTTAAAGGGTCATTTTTTGTTCCTTCATTTGATTGTTTCCATGATGTCTTCCAAGAGAAAACTAAAAAAGCGTTTTCTCAAAACGCTTTGCAGTGAAATGGATTCAAAGTTTCAAAATAAATTTGAATCAATTTGCATCACCTCACCTGAAACTATGGATGAACGCATGCATCACATTAAAAGAAAGACATATGCTTCAGGAAAGACAAAGCTCTATTGCAGGGCACTTCTTTCACTTACCTGTGCTAGCAAAAATTGAGCTCGAGCACAAGAAGAATCCAGTCTAAGTATAACTTGAATGGTGTTGAAAGCAGATTCCACATCAGCCAAACAAAAGTAGACATATGCAAGCATGAGCTGGCCGCTTAGTAACCCTGGAATGGCACTCAAAACCATTTCAAGAATAGATGCTGAATTTACTAAGGGCAGACTTTGCTCCTTGTAAGGTCCCTTAGTTTCCAAACGAAATAGAGTAAAGTATAGCTGTGCAACTCCAAAAAGCATATCCGGATTCAATTCTGCATAATATGCATAGTCATACTTGCTTCTAATTGTCTGCAGCTCAAAAATGGTGTTAGCAAAATATTAGTACAAATAGCAACATACTGACACTTCCTGTAGCAAAAAGTTCATAAAAATCAGCAACTGTTTCTGTTGTTTCAATGCAGCTGAGCACAGCTGCAGAAGCTATAGCTAAAACTTTTTTAGAACGAGTCTTCATTTTTAAGAATATGACAATCAAGAAATCACTTGCCCTGGTAAAAAATGGTTAAAGCCTACTCTGCTGCGACTTTAAGACCTGCAAGCAAACTATGAATTGTAATATGATAAATAAATTTTATTGATGAGAATTCACCCTAAATTCTTGTCTAAAATGCTGGTACTAAGTATGCATTTGGAAACGAAGCACTTTCTGAGAGATATATCATTTGGATGGGTAAAGTGAAGTCAACCTGTGTTTAATTCAGCAGGTGGAACCTGAACTATATGGTGAA
Organism: Diphasiastrum complanatum; assembly: GCA_029204225.1. NCBI lineage: Eukaryota > Viridiplantae > Streptophyta > Lycopodiopsida > Lycopodiales > Lycopodiaceae > Diphasiastrum > Diphasiastrum complanatum. The sequence goes on along the minus strand of CM055092.1, from coordinate 91,102,120 downwards.
TCTCATGGATTGGTCATTTATAATGGCCTGCTGCAGTGGCCTGGTTCAGGTGATTATACTTGTTTCCCACACAGCGGAGGACATAGTGTTGTTGACTATTTCATGGGATCACCGTCTCTCCTTCCCTCCATTTCATCCCTCTTGGTTCATCACACCACCCTCTCTAACCATTCGTACCTCTCGCTCTCTATTGGCCTTCTCTGCACCTCACACACTCGCCCATTAACCCCCACCGTGAAGACTGTGTATCGCTATACCCCTCAAAACACTCCATTGTACAAGGAGGCCCTTTTTGAACTTCTGACTCACTTCCCTTACGAGCATACTTTAGTAGATCAATCTCTTTTTCTTGTCCGGAGCATCCATACCGCTGCATCCCTCGCTTTTCCATTCCCACGGCTTAAGCACTCACGACATTATCGACCACACAATCCATGGTATGACCAGGAATGCAAACACCTCCACCAAGACTTGATCAATGCACGATGCCACCTTCCCCATCTGGTGAAGGACTTATCCCGTGTATATCGTAGAACTACTCGAAAAAAGAAAAATGTATATGAGACCTGCCAAGGAAAGAAGATGATGGACCTTCTCTTTAGTTCCTCATCGAAATCCTTTTGGAAAAAATTCCTCCCACGAGCACCTCCACCCCGGACCACGGATCGTAGCACATGGGTGACCTTTGCCACATCACTATACACTGTCTCTGATGCACCTCCACTTCCCACGCCCTCATCCACAGACACCTATGATACATTCTGCCCGGGCATGGTAGAAGAGGCCATCAAACGATCACACTTACATAAAGCCAAAGACATCGATGAACTAGAGGCTGAACTTCTAAATTATGATGCTAACATCCTTTCACCTTTCCTCTCTATCTTATTTAATCGAGCTATCACATCTGGATTCCCCTCCCCTTGGTCCACAAACCTTATCCATCCTCTCCATAAAGGCGGTGATCCCATGAAAGTCGACAACTATCGTACCATCACCTCTTTGCCAAAGTTTATGGGTCTATTCTTCAGTCGGAGATTAGCACAGAGATGGACACCAGAGCACTTCATGCCATTGGTCAGGCCGGCTTTAGACCAGGATATACTACATCAGATCATATTTTCACCCTGAGATCCATCATTAAGGAGGCTAGGGCCAAGAGAGAGAGTGTATACTACTACTTTGTGGATTTCCGCAAAGCCTTTGATTCTGTGCCCAGACATTTATTGATACAGAGGCTTCGAGATCGTGGTTTTCAGGAGGATATCATACGAGCAGTTGTGGCATTGTACAAGCAAGTTATTGGACGGATCAGAGTATCAGGGGTGGTATCACCAGAGGTGGATAGTACGATTGGGGTTAAGCAGGGATATCCACTTTCACCTACACTTTTTGGTTTATACATAGATGAACTTGAGCAGGTTATACAGAGTTCTGGAGGGGAGGGATGTACATTGGGTGACCTCATTATTGCTATCCTATTATATGCGGATGATGTGGTCTTACTTTCGAGGACGAGGGAGGGCCTACAGCGCCATCTGGATGCACTTCATTCTTTTTGTATCCAGTGGGGCTTGTCAGTGAACATTGCCAAGACCAAGGTTATGGTGTTTAACACCTCCAGATCCTTCATCATACGGCAGGAGCTTCTATGGGATGGTCATCCACTTGAGGTGGTTGACTCCTATTCTGGGTGTTGTTTTCTCTGGTCTCACTTTCAGTATGAGACAGGCAGCGGTTTCCCGGTTACGAAAGGGCTATTCTTCATTGGTAGATCTGGAGAAACTGTGTTTCAGATCACACATTAGGGATGCGGCTAGTAAGTGCCGACTTTTTGACGTAGTCCCCTCGGCCTTGTATGCAGCAGAGAAATGGAGTACTGGCTTGATGGCCACTGAGTGGGCACACATCTCACGACTCCAGATCCATATGCTATCTCGGATAATAAGTGCAAAGCCCTCTGTACCACATCATATTATACTGGCAGAGTTTGTTGTCCCCCCCATTCAGATTGAGGCCCTGTTTCACATTGTCACATTCATACAGCGACTAGAAGATCTCCAAGGTGTAGACACGCACTATGCTACAGCAGCTTTGTCATCATCTCCACACTTACATTCTGAGGGACACTCCTTCTCATGGTATTCCCAGGCTCGCCGTCTCCTTTCTACATTGGGTATTCAGATTACTGACTTACCTGCTGGCACTCCTCAGTGTATTCGTGGCCATTTGTACAGAGCGTATCTTCAGAGCACATGGCGAGGTCCACTGAGGACGAAGACTGAGTTTTATCATACACATTTTCTATCTCGGTATCCGGCTGGGTGTCCTATAGTACTTGGAGATTTGATGGAGAGTATCTCACATAGACTGCGGATTGTGATGGGTCAGTTTTGGGTTTCCTCACACCAACTAGCCATTGAGATTGGCAGATATAGTAGCACACCGTGAGAAGCTCGGATCTGTGGTATGTGTGATACACACGAGGTAGAGGATGAGTTCCATTTTCTCTTCAGATGTCCGGCTTATTATGAGATCCGTGGGAGATATTACTGCTGGTTCCGAGATCACCCAGCCACACTCTCTACCTTGATATCATATGAGGATCCCAGATGTGTTGCACTGATGATTCGGGAGATGTCAGATTTGAGGACGGTGAGACTAGACACGGACACCCCTCCCTTGTTACAGCTGAGCATCAGGGAGTGCTTATCTCGTCGGAGACAGAGACAGGAGAGCAGTGATTCTAATGGAGAGGCTGAGATTCTAGATGCTTCCATACATAGACGTTAGAGACAGTGTAGACGCCCAGAGAGACGACCAGCCCATAGGCCACAGCCCACAGCTCCACGGCAGCAGAGATGACACCGACAATTCTCAGAGACAGAGATCTACAGCCCGCCGTCCGGTGACAGTTTCACAGCATACTATACACCATTATTTTACCGGTGGAGGGACATCTACTTTATCATGATAATGGACTGTGACTTTGCTAGCCATCTTCTGGCTTTTTTTTTAGCAGTTATTGTTTTTGTAGATGTTTGAGCTTTTACGCTCCTATTGTGCATACTTGACATGTACCTTTTATTAGTCTTATATACCTTAGGGTATTTCAAGGACATCAATAAAGATCTTTCTCTCTCTCTCTCTCTCTCTCTCTCTCTCTCTCTCTCTCTCTCTCTCTCTCTCTCTCTCTCTCTCTCTCTCATTTTATGCTTATACATGAGTTCTCTTGGGTTTATCTATCCATTGGTGCACAATCTTGATGATATCTTGCAATCTTGTGTGTAGAATGCTCATATTTTGCTATTTTTTGATCCACACGTGGGAAGTACAGCAGGGTATTGTTATTGAACAGACAGAAACTTCATTTTATCATATATTTGATGTTTGATCAAGTTCTTATTGAGTTTGCATCTCTTTCATTGAGTAGATGCTAATTTTTTTACATTGGCAATGTTGTAGATTGTGTTGACTTTCTAGCCAAAGATCAAGGGACACAGTTTGGATCTTAATGATTTGAAATTCTTCACAGCAACTTGTTTGATTGTAAATTGGTTCCAATCAGCAGTGAAGCAAACTACTGATGCTAAAGAAATCATATGCCCCTTTCAAACAATGGACGGTTAAAAAAGAATATCTCATAGTCCGCTTGCACATGTAGCAATTAAATAGACATGAATGTACGAATTCTCGATTTCATGGGTTTATATTTCAATGTTTCCACTCTTAACCAATACATATAATCTGAAAATAACATATGGTGCAATTGTAACATCTGCTGAGTTACCTTTTTATGTAAATCCATTGTCTCCGCTAACAGAGCATAACAGCGCTCATGAGATTTACTTTTTCTCCATTCCCACTGCGCAAACAGGTAAGTCAACCTTGCTGACCTCCTAAAAGACACAGAAATCTGAAATAGGAATTCTAGTTGTTCTTCTGCCTCCTTTACAGTCCCCATAAAAAGAAGACATTGTGTGAGACCATGCATGGAGTCCATGTTGACCTTATCCATTTGTGATGCCAACCTAGTTGTGTTCAAGTTGATACATTTTTCCAATATAACATTGCCACCCAAAAAGCTTAGTGTGAGAAAGATGAATGTCACAAATATTGATCCACATGCATGTGGTTCAAAAAGTCTATAAGACATGTTACAAAGATTCTGAATCTGTGATTGAAAAAAAGTGTAGCTTTTCACAGCTTGTACAACTTGCAAACTCAAAAGTTGATCAAGTTGCAAAAAATTAAGGCATTGTTACGAGTCAGCAAATGTAACCTAGTTATGAAAACATACAATTTCAAATAATGTACACAAGTAAACAAATCCCTTAGGAACTTAGGAATATGATTAGATCATTTTCTACACCATGGGAAAAGGTAAACCGAGGTAAAAAATTTCTACAGGAAGAACTTGGTGTACAACAAAAGAAATATTGACAAGAAAGCCAAAGCAATGTTCCCTTTGGCACCAACTTTGTCTAGTCTTATACAACTTCAATCACTTCCTTCAGGTGAGTGATAATTGTAAAACCTTTTGATATCATACAAGGTCATACAAAAATAGTCAAACAAAACCTTTTGTTTTCTGGTGAGTTTTAAGGGAAATAACATAGGTGCAAGCAAATACTCAGTTTCCCTTTGAAGATTCACTCCAAGATTTTGATACTTTGAAAATAATAAGAGCTGAAGTGTCACATGACTGAAATAATAATGTCACATAGTCAAAGGAAAAATACGAGAATCTCATGGTGAACTGTGAAATGTTGTGTGGTGTGCCGTTGTTCTAACAACCATAATTTAGTCATGCGCTTTTTTACATCAAAATATATGCCACAAATTACCCAGATAATCTAGTTAACACAAGACAGGTCGTTCATTAAAGAAGGATAAAAATCTACAATTTCCAGCAATGACATAGTGGGCGTAACAAGACCTATATTGTGAAATTGCTGATGTGTAATCTTCCAACAGGAACAGCTGATTTGCCAGTTCCACAACATACGAGGCCTTCTCAGGTATAATGGCTTGCGCTCTTTGCACTAATGTGATAGTTTTGTGCAAAACCTCACTTGCCCTTCTCCCTGCAATAGCTGCTATTGTTCTGGAGGCTGCAAAGAAAAAGAAAAAAAAGGTTCTGGTGATGAGCTAAAAAATGGAGATTCCAGGCAAGGTATAATATGAATGTCCAGAAATCTTTAAAATACCAACTTAGGGGCTGTTCCCACCAGCTCGTTAGCCATACTTAAGTGTGCCATCAGTTAGCTTAACTGAGACAGGAAGGGCCCCACCAGCCGTTATAGTTCGCTGTTGCCAGTTTAGACAACTGTTCGCATATAACAGGTGTAGCGCAATCGGGCTACCAAAATACTGAGACCTCTGGAGGTCACTTAGGTTAACGGGTGAGCACATCAGACTGTGAGCAAGCACACTCAGCTCTGTGAACAGCCAGAGAGCAAGGTAGATTCATACAAAGGAGGCAAAACTATCCATTTTTTTGTTGATGCGCAGCTCTGTGGGCTTGGAAAACAACTGATACCATTTTTGTTGTGGGTGCGCAGCTCTGTGGGTTGGAAACAACTGATAACCGTGTAATTTGGAAGCTTTTTGCAAAATGTGGGGACAGCAACAGCCAGAGAGCAACGGGTGACACACTGGTGGGGCCCAAGCCAAAAAATACTGTCAACCATTAGCAATGTGCAAAAGACTGGTGGGGCCACAAGTGCCTGCAAATGTTAACAGAGCCTCAGTTACACATCGATTAACTGAAACTCAGCTAATGGGCTGGTGGGGACAGCCCCTAATACACATCATACATCGATTGTGTATTCAGTAAAACGGCAAAACTCTATAGCTTTTGTAAGATGTGTCCTTGTTTATGCCACTTTATCATCCTGTTAGAAAAACTAACCAACAATAGCAACACGGCAACATACAATTTTCTGGAGGCAATTATTTTCTGAATGACACAAAAAGTAGACTTTTTTGGCTATTTCGACGTCACTTGATACTATGATTTTTTTAATCTTAAACAGGCTTTTGGCACGAATATTTCCCCATGCATGGGAAGGGATTTGAACCTAGTGGGCAAGCGCAACCCCAGCATCCTACATCACGCAAGGGCTGATCACTTGATATTACTTTGACAGATAGACTTCATTAAAAGAATGAATAGTATAGGAAGGGAATTGAGCCTTCCATTCCACTCGGAGACCTTCAGTAACTCTAGAACATACTTTTGTGTTGGGAATATGTCAAAAGTTTGCATTGGGTTCTCATACAGTTAAATGTGAATCATTAAGCCTTCGGACAGACCAATTATTAGCTTCATTTGTAACCCAAATATGTCCTACAAGTGAAGGACCTTACTGATTCTTCCTAGGGAGTTAGGGCTTCATTCTAATATAATAAAATTCCACCACAGCTAAAGTATCTTATACTCAACATAATCAGACTAGAATTTTGGTTTCTCCTTGAGGATAACTCCCCATTCTATTGTTTTCTCAGAAATCTAGTTCTTTAATCAGTAAAGTATCAGTTCTTTCTCTCTGTTTGCTGGATTTGTCATACACTGGCTTCCAAGTGATTCTTAGTCCCAGCCATCAGATTTCATCCTATAGTGAGCACTGGATCAAAACAGCGCTCCTACAGTAGCACGCAGGTGTCTAGAGTAGGAGACTAGGCTTTCTAACACAGGTTCATAGAGTAAGAAACTACACTTTCAAAAGGCTCTTTCTTCGTGTCAGCTGGATTTGAGAATCTTCGTTACAAATCAGCTCCATGTTCACATTATTTCCAAGCACCTCATTCAAGAGCTTAAATTCCAATTTCCGAGTGCTGAATGTGCATTCAAACATCCCACTCTTCCACTCTTTGCCTCCAAAATTGATGCACCAACCGTCTTCATTTTGCAAGTATTAAAGACAATTTGAAATCAAAAGCATTATTTTCCTCTGCATTTTGCAAGTATTAAAGACAATTTGAAATCAAGAGCATTATTTTCCTCTGCATGTTGCAAATTATCGAAGCTTAGATTGCTTTGCCTTTGAGGTCAAAGCTCCTATGACCTGCAAAACAACATCTTCTATAGACTTGGGCCTTTTTGCTTCTTAAAGTTAGGTGCCAGCCATTTTTCTTTCTTGCAGGTGGCACCACACTAAGTATCTTTTCTCAAGTGCCTACGGATTAGAATTTTCATCCCACAACCCTCTTCATTTTCCAGGAGAAAGTCCTACAGCAAGTTCTCCACATTCTCAAAGTGATTCTAATTTGCTGCTAAAAACTTTAGAACTGATATACAGTTTATGGTGTTTATTCACACCAGAAATAGTGTGACTAGACTTTCCTCTTGAAAAAAGTGGTTACAAAAAATCAGATCAAAACCTAGGTTATTGTTAAGTTTTGGAACAAGCTTCCCTCCCAAAACATTTGCTTCCTCTAAACGGAACTTTTTTTGTAATGTTTATTCCATTGTTGCACGGCAAATCGCGATTCACAATTTGCTGGGGGGTTGCAAATCACCATTCGCAAAGAAAACAAATATTTATTTATTTTTTGCAAATACATGCAATACGGGTATCAATACGAACAGCAAAAATAGAGGCTTAAGATTGAATGGTCTTTCAGTCCAATAAACTTTGATAACCCGTTGGTGCTTCGGTGTCATCATAAAGACGGAATTACAAATCTCTCGATTCCAACAATTTAACGTTACCTTTATCAATCCTAACTTCACCGTTATCATCCCTTTCAATAAAACAAACGTTAACTCCATTAAGGTATTTCCAGAGTGATAAAAAGAACTTGTTGCAGGAGTCAAACTTCCTCGAAAAGTTTGAACTTCAACTAGTGTCCACCCACCTTACAGATTACTCCCTAAATTACACTAACCTCTTATTTCGCAACACACCTTAATTGGGAATGAAAATTCAAAAGTTAAGATCATAGCAGTATCCATGATACCAAGAAGTCTGAATCAGATAGAAGAGCATGAAGTTACAAGGTAACTTCAAGAATGTATCTAGATGAAATACATTCGAGATGATAATTGCATTTGTGGGTACCTGCCAGACTCCAAATCTGAAACTTCACTCAAAATCTAGCATATCCAGTACACAACGATTTGAAAGTTCGATCCCTATTGATTTCCCTGCATGTACAAACATCAAAAAGCATGAAACATGGTGGAGTTGGCTGCCTTGTCTCCTCCCAACCTTTGTTGCATAGATCATGATGAGGAATGCCTCTCTCTAGGCTCACTTATGCACAATCCTCAAGCACCTAACCCTGACCCATCCTAACATCGACACATGGTCAATTCCATGCACAGTCGACACTTGCCACTTGCCAATACCCTGACACATAGGCAAGTGAGTAGGCTAACATATCAATCATACACTTGACCAAGTGTCCCAATGAGCACATGACACATGTCATGTTTCACCGGTCAACCTTGACATGTGTCACTCATTCACTGGACCAAAGTGTCCCAGTGAGCATATGACATGTGTCATATTGACTAGTCAACTCTCCTACTTTTTAGGAGGTCAATCCAGCCACTCCCAATTAATGACCCAATACCCTACACCAAAGCAACATGCGACCAGAGGTTCAAAAGCTCAATTAACAGTTTTATATACATTTTTGTTACAAAGGTCACCACATGCCGGTGACTTAGCCAGTTTTGTATTTACAAAAAGTACATCTGTACATAGAACAGTAAACAACCGAGATAGGGAGTAAAGGCTGTAACATCCCTTCCCCCCTTAGGTAACATCGTCCGCAATGGTAGAGCTCGGGTACTGTGCACACATACTATGCACGGTCTCCCACGTAGCATCGAAAAGAGGCCTGTCATGCCAAGCAACCAAGTACTCAGGGATCATACGGTTGCATAAACGCCTATCCAATACCCTCACAGGCCCATGGGTTACCTCTCCCTGCTCCTGGAATGCTAACAAACCATCAAACAAGAAGGTATTGCCATTATGTAAAACCCATTTCAATCTAGAAACATGAAATACATGATGCACTTTACAAGTTTCAGCCAAACCTAACCTAGAATAAACATCACTGATTCTTCTAACAATTTCCAAGGTCCACAATAACGAGGGGATAGCTTGTAACATTTGCCCGTCTTCAGGTTCTTAGAGTCCTTGGGTACTTGGAGAAACACCATGTCTCCTACCACAAACTCGCTAGGCGTGTGATGTTGATCGATGTAAGACTTAGCTCGATCTATCGCTTGCCTTACATTAACTTTCGATAACTCAAGCATTTCATTCATCTGAGTTAGAAAATTAGCCACATTGGGCACTTTTTGAGAAACTCCCACCGTAACTGGGCTAGTTGGCCTAAAACCATAATTAAGCTCGAAAGGGCTCATTTTAGTACTTGCATTTCTCTTCTCATTGTAAGCAAATTCCAACAGTGGCAAGTGCTTCTCCCATATCCCCGACAAATGCCCTAAGCATATCCTCTAAGGTCTCGTTGACTCTCTCAATTTGGCCATCCGTTTCAAGATGTTCCATACTGCTCATTCTCAATTGGACTTCCATTTTGGCCATAATTGTCGGTGAACTATGGAGTAAGTCTAAAGTTGAATTGTTATTCAAAGTCATCTTAACAGGTGAGCAACTGTCTTATTTACTCGTATCATGCAACCACATCTGTACTATAACCATGGTAGACATGACCATGTCCTATGATCAAGCCTATGCATCAATGCCAAGTCCACTACAATAACTACCAAGTAAAGAGAATCTCAACCCTTTGGCCCATCCTCAAATCATAGTCTTAATTCATCACAATATGAACACTTTTGAATTGTGTCAAAGAAAATTTCATTGTTTGAAGATTTTACTTTTTCACATTTCTTTCATTTTTATTTGAAAAAGAAAATAGCGTTATTATGAATCATTTGCAATAGAGCAATTTGAACTTACCAAATAAATGAGTCGATTCAAACCAACTTGTGACTATGCCCCAAAGTCTAGGGAAATCCATCATAACCACCTACTATCTTGACACTCTTGAGGTTAAAATTCAAGAGCTTAAAATCATAACCTTACAATCGTGCAGCCTCGACTAAGGATATATTGAGACGCGATTCTAGCTTCATAAAACTCATAGACATACCTTCTTGTTGAAAGAATCTAGCAAGAAGAATCTGTAAAATGAATAGCGACATCTTCTAGTCATTAACATGGAAGTCCATCTATATTTTTCTTAAGAAAATAAAGCTTCGTTGAAGCGAATACTAATTTGCTAGCAAATCCTTATATTTATGACATGCATCAAGATGAAAATTCATAGTTATGTAAAGTATAGAGTTTTAGGATAATTATCACCTTCATAATAAAGATTGGCATTATGAGGCTCATTATGGTCAATACTCTTCAACAAATCAACCACATGTCTTGCAGCAGATGCCACTTGATTCTCATGGCATAGCATCCAATGTATTCTTAGGCGTAAACCGTCAATATTCTCTGAATCCTATAGCATCAGACAACATGAACTAACTTCAAGTTGATAAAGATGGGTCCAAACAAGAAGACAATAGTTGTTAAAGGCCAACTGCGATGACCTTTATATGTAGCTCTATACATGTGAAAATATTCCAAACAAAAACCGAAATAAAGTAGCATTATGCTTAATAACATCAACAAAAGACACCATTCTAAAGGTATTGATTGTGAGGGACATCATTCACCAAGGCCATAAGGTCGTCCAGTGTCATAAGAACAAGGGTGACCATGCATAACCAAGTAGCCTACAACAAAAGGGACGTTTACAGCCCAATACAAATGAAATGATTGTTTTTGGAGGCCTTAATCATCTTAAGTCTCTTGAACACAAAGGAATAGCATCAAACAAGCCTAAGTGGGAATGAAACGTGTCACATGCTCACATGGATACTTGGTGTTGTGACAGCCTACTCACTTGCCTATATGTCAAGGTACTGCCAAGTGCCAAGTGTCAATTGTGCATGGAAATGATGATGTGTCGACGTTAGGAAGAGTTAGGGTTAAGGGGTACTTCAGCATTGTGCATTAGAGAGCCTAGAGACAGGTATTCCTCATCATAATCTCTATAGCAAAGGTTGGGAGGAGACAAGGCAGCCAGCTCCACCATGTTTCATGCCTTGTGATGTTATGTTCATGCAAGGAAATCACCGAGGGTCGAAGTTTTGGATCTATGTGTGCTTGATGTGCTATGTTTGGAGTAAATTTATCCCAAAAATTGTCATATTGATATTGATTCAAAAGAACTAATTCTCATAAAGCAAAATATTGAGATGAACTTAATCAAACACCCCGATACATAATTTGGTTGATGTCCACCTAACCACAATTGTTCAAGTTTTTTGAATACTTCTAGATTGTGATAAAAAGCTTTGTGTACCTTTAGTGTATACACCCCATTTTTGTTATCCATTCATTTTAATAGTGTCATTCCTACAAAATTAAAGGATAACAATGCTTTTAATTGTATGACTTTAACACTAGGGTTTTGTGACATGTCAATGTCGGTCCCAATTTCCTAAAAGTTGTGGTGCCACTCCAATTCCATGTACCTATAAAAAACTACTTTGAACCACCAAAGTATCAAATGTGAGATTGTGCGCTTAACTACACTGAATTTTGGAAGAAAAAAGTATGAACCTTTGCTAGTATTTGTTGAGATGTATCTCGTACAAGATCCCATTCTTGCATTAACAAACACAATCTTCCCTTTTCACACAATGCTGGTAAGAACCTTGGGTGGTTTACAATAACCTGCACAAACAATTGTTGGTTAACATAGTCACAATGACTTAATACATTTCGCAATAGTTGCAAGTAAAAACCTTAGTTGTCCCAAATCCATGAAAATTTGAATCAGCATCAGAGAGTAATAAGTAACCAAAAATTGTAGCCATTCCATAGAATGGTTTCAAACCTTGTCAATATGCAAATGATATATACCAAATAACACAAGAAATAACACAAAGTTAAAGCATTTTGGAATACCTCAATTCAAGCAATTGCTGAATTAACAAGATTTCTCATCAAAAGGAGTACATTATCCCCATAAGTAACATGTATTTTAAGGCTCAGCCTAGAGATTGCAATGTAGTTGCGACATCATTCATGCAGAATCTTATAAATTTAGGAAAAAGGTCTTCAACGCATTGGATCCTTTTATGTATTTCAATCTTATAGTATAGATTCCCAAAGTATTCTTGGTAGTTCCTGTTTGTGAGGCAGCTATTGGTATGTTCTAAAACATTCACCACTGTTCCTACTTGGCTTTTCTAAATTTGGGACATAATTATCTTTAATGTACACCATTTTCTCCCACCACTTCACCCTCGTGGTATATCTTAGTAGCTTCAATCTCACTTGTATTTTTCAAACTATTCTTCACTACTCTCGCATGGCAACTTTCAGTCTCCACTACTTCTGAGCCACCGACTGTTCTTGTCTTTCGACACTCTTGAAAAATGTGTGTGGCTGAAATGATGATGGGTTCTGTGTATCACATCCTCCTCTATTGTTGTGGCTCACCACAGTTCGGCCATATTTGTGGTTGGGACTAAAGATTTTGATATGCTCAATTCACTCCAAAGGGTGATGATGTTCTGAGATGCAACATAGCTCAAATAAGCTTCTCAACGAATTGAGTCGTGTCATAAATCATAGCGCAAAACCCCTTGTGGCAGATGTACAAATGTATGGATTATATATCGGGTAACTCTAACCTAATTCCATTCCACTTCCTTTCAGTATTACTGCGATTCTTTGTCGTTCTTATCTTGTTTTGGTCATGACTCTTGACTATGTGATTGTTACCTATGCAATGGCCTTCAAAAGTACGATGTGATATGAAGAAAAGAGCATTGCAAGATTCCTTCATTTTCAAAAACCTCATTTTAAGTCGATAGTAAATATTAAGGATTGTGTATCATCCCAATTAACTCAACCTATAATCTTTGCAAGGATTCCAATGGAAAATGAAAAGTGCTACCATGTAATCTACCACTTCCAAGAAATACTTTATATTGAATGTTCGTGGGAAACAGACCTAGAAACAGGCAGCTTCTGGAAAAAATTCCCAAACATGGAAAATCAAATGCTATTAAAGCAAAATTTGATAAATAGTCAATAGGCAAAACTTATGAGAAAAAGTTGGCATGGCTTACAACTTGAACTATCGTCCAAGCAATAGTAGATGAGAAACACACACTATGGTGTCAAATCATTGTTCCCAGATGGTTAAATTCATAAGACGAAGAGTAGAAAAGCTTGAGATCTTTTTGCTGCTCAACTTCCACTACATAGTACGTCTTTCAAAGACCAATGGTGAGTGAAAAGTACATAATTTTGTGTACATTGAATGAAATCTACATGCCTAAGAATGGAATAAATTACCAGTAAGAATGATTCATTGATGCAATATTTTGGACTCAAATGAATAGCTGCAGATATACGTTAAGTAAAATCCTAGAGTAAAGTTGATGAGTCAGTGTGATTGACTGGTTAGTTCTAGTCATAGAATTGAGGAAGGTACAAATCAGATCTATAACAGAAGATACAGAGTTAAGCTAGCCAATATCAATTTCAATGATGAGAGAAGTAGATATAAGAAACCACGCAACTCTCACATTTGATCTTTGATAGCAGGTGACAAAAGTTACAAGCTACGATTCAGTAGCTATGCTAGAAAGCAGGACTTAAGCTAGAAAGCAGGAAGAGAGAATGCTTAAGGAGGCTAAAGAGGAGCAATCATCATCAACTGAATAAAGGAATACAATGCTGCCCTATATATACCCTCTCCCTGAATCAAATAGAGGATTCAAAAAAGGGAAGGAATAGAATTTGGAGGGAAAATAGTGCGCCCTCCCAATAGGAGGACCCCCACCCCAAATCAATGTGACCAAATCCTAAAAATATGACCAAATAGGGCCCAAGGCCAGTATATGAATAAAGAGGGCCCTTAGGCCTGCTTGTGCATAATAATGAATAAAAGAATGGACGCGGCGAATGTAATGAGCCAAGTCCATAACTCTCCCCTGCAGAAAAACAAAGCCCTCCACCAGCTAGCAAGCATAATGACTATCTAAAACAATAATGTAAGCATGCAATGACATCTGTAGTAGAGGAAAGAACTAAAGCCATGAAGGCTCTAGTCTGATCTGCCAATAATGGTGTATGACATCGAGTATGCTGAAGGCAAACCTGATGGATGGCAACTGGCAAAAAACGGAATAGCGCTGGCTTTGTAGGAAATGTGAGATCGTGAGGAGCATCATCCTCAATGGGAGCATGAAATATATCACAGGCTCGTGTAGAATCAGGCAACTATAACTGGTATGTAACAGGGCTGAGGCGATCCAAGATACAGTAAGGCCTATAATAGTGTGGAGCAAGCTTCTTAGTAGAAGCATGACCCTGAACAAAGTCATGACGTGCAAAGCGTAACCGGAGGTAAACCATATCACCAACCTGAAACTCAACATGACGACGATGACGATCAACAGAAGTCTAATAGCGTTGCTGAACATGTTGTAAGTGAGTAGTAGCCCTAGCAATAAGCTCGCGAGCACCGGATAAAAAAGAGGCAATGGTAACTGGTGTATCATCAGGAGGAAGAGGCACCCCTGGCAAAAGTGGAGCATACCCATGAGCCAATAAGAAAGGTGAAGGTCCAGTGTTGGTACTAACAGAGCTATTATAGCTATACTCTGCCAAACATAAATGTTGATCCCAATCCTTCCCTGAAGGAGAAACAAATGGTCGAAGAGAATCCTCAAGGATCCGATTAAGGACCTCAGTCTGCCCATCAGCAGTAGAATGATAAGCAGTACCCATCAGAAGTTGAGGAAGAGGACCCATGGATGGAGTAGGAGGAGCAGCAAATAATGTACTCTGAATGATAAGAAGAGCTGCAACATGAGCCTTAGGCAGGCTACGCATAAACTGTTTCTCGGTAGCCAACTGATAGTCACCCTGGGAATCAATACCAAAAAGGAAATGATGTCGACCAGCATGTGTAAAAGACAGTGTCTGCTGAGAAAGATCCAGGGCAACAGTACCAAGTGAAGAAAACCAATCTGCACCACGAATAATGTCATAGTGCTCTAGAGGAATAACATAGAAATCTGCCTGTCCAGATAAGTCACCAATGCTATAGTCCAAGCCCTGAAACATCTGAGAGCTAATAAAAGAATGTGAGCTAGCAACCTCAACACTGAGAGACTGTGTAGCAGAAATAGGTGTAGCACGAATCCTGGTGGAAATGTAACTGCTAATAAATGAATGTGTACTGCCAGTATCCACCAAAGCAATATACTCGCCCCAAAATGAGGACACGTAACCGAATAGAACGAGGACCAGGACGCCCAGCCCAAGTACTATAAGCAAGTTGTGCATGGCAAGCGGCGGAAGCAGGACCATCAGGAAGCGGGTTAGCCGGCTCATCAACTGAATGTGGGTCAGGAGTATCAAGAATCTAGATATAAACATCAGAATCATCAGGAGTAAGAGCCTCTGACCTCATGGTAAAACACAGCGGTAGGAGGACCAGGAGACTGTCAACAATCACGGGCTAGATGATCTCGACTCTTACAGTGATAACAAAGGCGCTTCTGCTGAATCTCAGCGAACTCTGCGGCTGAATAACATCGAACAAAGGCAGGACGGGGTGTAGAAGGGCGAGGAGGAAAGGTAGTAGAAGCAGCCAAAGTAGGAGAAGCAGTGGAATGAGAGCGAGAAAAACTAGAAGAAGTGGATAACTCAGGATACTTATGTTGCAAGGTAGTAGCCAAGGAGATAGCATCTGAGAGAGTAGGAGGCCGAAAAGATGAGACATCATATCGTAAGGAGCCTCTAAGACCAGCAATAAAACGTGAAATAAGCTCTGTAGGATGAAGATCAATAAAAAGCTAGGAAAGCTCAGTAAACTGATCAATATAAGCAATCAAATCACTAGTATGGCGAAGGCTACGAAATAGATCACGTTGGCGAACCAACCATTGTGGGTCAATCATAGCTATACGAAGATCATGACGAAAAGTAGGCCATATATGTAACCCCTCATGAGTAGGCTCAGAGCGATAGACACGCCACCAAGTATGAGCTCGACCATCTAAATGTAATGCAGCCAACTGCACTTTCTGGGTGTCAGTCTTGGGATACATAAGAAAATAGGTCTCTGATTTAAAGAACCAATTTTCCAAGATATTCTCGTCAGACGAACCAGAATAAGTAGTAAGCTGGATGCGATCACCAAAATCACGAGCAAAATGGGGCTGGATTATCTAAAAAAGTAGGAGAAGGAAATCATGGTGGTGGTACAGAAGACCCATAAGTACTAGCACTATATGAAGGGAGATCAAACGTACTACCAAAATACCTCCTGAAGATGGAGATGGAGCAGGAGCAGGCGTACTCAAAATAGGAAATAAAGGTGCTTTACCAAGACGATGAAGAATGTCTGGGGGGCTGGTATCCCCTCGTGGTAGTATAGTCTCAAGGCCAGAAAGAACACGATCAATACGACTCTCAAGATGATCCATGCGGGCATCAATATGTGTAAAACGATCATCTAAAGAGCTCCGTGGTGGGTCTTTTGATGAAGAAGTCGCCATAGGGACTAAGGAAAAGACAAAAACCCGAGGGAGAGGACGTTTGTCATCACCCCAACTTAGTCTAACTTCCAAAATCACCAAAAATGGCACAGAAACAGCCAATCAAGATGGATAAAAATCAGAAAATATGGGGCTGAGAAAGTAGAATAATGGACAACAAATGTGCAAGGCCAATAAGTAGAAAGGTTCTAACAAAATGGAAAGAGGAAGGAGGAGGGTATGAGGCAGCAAAATGACAAATATGAGAGGGAAATAGGGGGCTGGAAAAGAGCAGTATGTGAGCAAAAAGACAGCAAGTACATGCAAAAGAAGTGCAAATGGGCGCAAGCAACACCTGGGTGGGTGCTGATCCGTCGTCCAATCAGTAGTGCCAACAAAGAGAGGTAAAAGCTGAAGATATGACAAAATAGATGCGCCAACCAGCCACCAATCCGAATCCTCAACTCACGCCAAATAAGCTGAAAAAAGTGCTGAAAGAGGGCGCTAGATAGCCGACAAATAATCAGCAAAATGAGCAGCAAGTCAATGGAGAAATCCGTCGAGAATGGTGAGATAAAAGGGCGCCGGGTAGAGACTACCAAGATCCACAATATGCTGAAAAATAGGTTGGAAAAGGTGCTGAAGTAAGGCGCCGATCAGCCTCCAATCAATAGCCAAAACGGACAGCAAGTCGGTGAAGAGAACCACTGATAATGAGATGGTAGTAGAGCGTTGGGCAGTAGCTACTGAATCTGAAAAATGATGAGTAAAATAGCTGAAAATAATGGTGATGTAGGGCGCTGGACAGCCTCCAATCAAGATAAAAAATGGTCATCCAATCGGTGACGAAAAGTGTCGAAAATGATGAGGTAGTAGGGCGCTGGACAGCAGCAACCAAATCTGCAAAAACAATGAAAAACTGCCGAAAAAATCGACGAAAGTGATGGGTTAGCAGGGCGCTGGACAGCCTCCACCAAAGCAGTTATGGACTCAGCTCATTACATTCGCCGCGTCCATTTACATTTACTTTACTTTATGCATAAGCAAGCCTTGGGCCCTTTTTTATTCATTAGTGACACTTAGACTATATGGTTGGCCTTTGGCCTTATTATTCATTATTAGGCCATTTGGACATATTACTGGAGAGTGGGGGCCTTCTTGGAGGGCGCACTATTTTCACTCCCAGTTGGGCCCTAGCCACCGGAAGCTTCCTTTTAGGGCTTCCTCTTGGCTATAAGTAGGGAAACTGTGTCATTTGTTATTCAGCTGATGATATTGATCTCTCTCTTTAGTCTCCTTAATCTCTCTCTTTCCTACTTTCTAGGGTTAAGTCTTGCTTATGTGCTGCTTTCATAGCTTAAGTCTTGCTTATGTGATGCTTTCATAGCTTAGCTTTAGATCAGTTGTGGCTTTATTCGTGACTTGGTATCAGAGCACTTTCCTGATTGCTGAATTTCAGATCTGATTTTCTGCTTGGGTGCCCATTTTCCTTGCTGATTTTTCTCTCTTTGCTGAGGGCTTTCGTCTCTTTGCTTCAGCAACATTCAGCACAGTTTGGAGGAGGACCAGCTCCCATCATTTTCCTTGGTGGAGCTTTAGCAGATAGTTAGCGGAAGTACTTCCGCTAAATTTGGCGGCCGGAAAAAAAAAAAAAAAATTGGGGCAGATTATTTCCGGCGCCCAACTTTCAACCCTCCATCACCCATTTCCAGCTTGTTTGAAGGCTCTCCAGCGCCCAATTCCCTCGTCTCTTTTGTCCGTTCCTCCTTCCATTTTCAGCCCTCTTTTCACTTTTGTTGGCAGGCTGTCCAGCCGCTTCATACCTGTCACTTTCGTCCGTTTTTGTCTCCGTTTGCAGCCATTTTTCACACCTTGTTTGCAGGCTGTCCATCGCCCATCTTCAACCAGATTTCACGAAATTCCGACTCCGTTTGATATTCCAATTTGTCACTTGCCTCCTGGCTGTCCAGCGCATTTTCACTGCCTTCATTTTCACTTTTTTTCATTTGCTAATTGCTGTCCTTTCTTAGTTGTGATAATAGTGGTTACTAATTTGGGGTGACGACAAGAGTCCGCTCTCTCAAGTTTTCGTCTATTCCTTCCACTATCATTATGGCACATTCACCTACCCCGAGTGAGACTACTCAAGAAACCTTATCCAATCAGTTTCGTCACATGGATGAGACCCTTTCTGGCCTCGTTCTTCGCTTCGATACCGTTATGACCGGCTTTGCTACTATGCAGTCACAGATTGATTCTTTACAGCCTCATGGTCCTGGTAAAGCTCTTGTTTTTCCTTCATTTGGGACTCCCCCTCCATTTGGATTTCCATCTTCCTCTACTAGTCAGCCTGGTGGTGGACCGATCATTCCACCTAACTCATCTCCTGGTTTCTTTTCACGTCCCCACTTCCTGAGCCACACAGTTATGGACTCGGCTCATTACATTCGCCATGTCCATTTACATTTACTTTACTTTATGCATAAGCAGGCCTTGGGCCCTTTT
This sequence comes from Diphasiastrum complanatum, assembly GCA_029204225.1. Classification (NCBI taxonomy): domain Eukaryota; kingdom Viridiplantae; phylum Streptophyta; class Lycopodiopsida; order Lycopodiales; family Lycopodiaceae; genus Diphasiastrum; species Diphasiastrum complanatum. The sequence goes on along the minus strand of CM055092.1, from coordinate 91,083,000 downwards.
TTATTCATTATTTGACATTTAGACTATATGGTTGGCCTTGGGCCCTATTATTGACATTTAGACCATATTATTGGCCTTGGGCCCTATGATTCACTATATTGGTTATTTGGTCATATTACTGAGAGTGGGGGCCTTCTTGGAGGGCGCACTATTTTCCCTCTCAGTTTGGCCCTAGCCACTGGAAGCTTCCTTTTAGGGCTTCCTCTTGGCTATAAGTAGGGATTCTGTGTCATTTGTTACTTGGCTTATGATATGATCTCCTTCTTTAGTCTCTTTAAGCTTTCTCTCTCCTGCTTTCTACGGTTAAGTCTTGCTTATGTGATGCTTTCATAGACTAAATCTAGATCAGCCGTGGCTACATTCATAACTTGGTATCAAAGCACTTTCCTGAGCATCTCCAGTGACTACCTCTCCTCCAGCAGTTGTTCCTCAGGTGATCTCTGACTTATTACATCAGTATGCATTTGTCTTTTCAGAACCTACGACGCTACCACCATTACGTGATGTGAACCACCATATTGATTTGCGTCCTGGTTCTGCTCCTCCCTCCCGGCCTCCTTACCGTATGTCTAAGTCTGAGCGTGATGAGGTTGAGCTTCAGATTACTGCTTTACTAGATCAGGGCCTTATTGTTCCTAGTCACAGTCCTTTTGGTGCTCCTGTTCTCCTTGTCAGTAAGAAAGATGGTTCCAAACGCCTCTGCATTGATTATCGTGCCCTCAATAAGTTGACCATCCGTAACCAGTATCCGAGCTTCTTGCCATTATCTATGCTCTTAAGAAGTGGCGCCATTACCTGTACCGTGTTCCTTTTGATATCGTTACTGATCATCAGTCCTTACGTTATCTCTTCTCCCAGCGTGATCTTAGTGATCGTCAGTTTCATTGGTTGCAGTTTTTACAATCTTTTGATTTTTCTATTTTGTATCGTCCTGGTTGTGCTAACACTGCTGCTGACGCATTGTCTAGACTTTCTGCTTTATTGAATACCCTTGTTGCCACGATCCCTTCCTGGTTTGATGATCTTCCATCTCCTTATCTTACATGTTCTGATTTTCGTCATGTTTATAGTTCTGCTCCACCTATGTCGTCTTCACCTCATCAGGCTTATTCCATTGTTGACCACCGTCTTTATCATTATGGTTCTCTTTGTATTCCTAGTTCTTTGGGTATCCGTTCTCAGTTGTTGTCGGATGCTCATTCGTCCCCAGTTGGGGGTCATTTTGGTTTTCAGAAGTCTTATGCTCGTCTTAAGGATCATTTCTATTGGCCATCCCTTAGGAAAGAGCTTGTTGTACTTATTCGTACCTGTCCTTTCTGCTTACGTAATAAGTACTCCCGTGCTAAGTCCGCTGGTTTGCTTCAGAGTTGGCCTATTCCTCACCGCCAGTGGACTGATATTTCTATGGACTTCATCATTGGCCTTCCCCGCACCCGTCGTGGTCACGATTCATGTATGGTGGTAGTTGACAGGTTCTCGAAACAGGCACATTTCATACCCGTCCGCAATACTATCACAGCAGAGCAGTGTGCACGCTTGTTCCTTTCAGAGATATTTCGCCTACATGGGTTTCCTCATACTATCCTTTCTGATCGGGATAGTAAGTTTACATCATTGTTCTAGACAGAGCTTATGCGTATATTGGATGTACAGCTTTTTATGGGGTCTGCTTATCATTCTACTTCTGATGGGCAGTCTGAGGTCCTTAACAGGATCCTTGAGGATTATTTGCGCCATTTTGTTACTCCTTCAGGGAAGGATTGGGATCAGCACTTATGTTTGGCAGAGTATAGCTATAACAGCTCTGTTAGTGCCAGCACCGGCGTTGCACCATTTTTATTATCTCATGGTTATGCACCTCTTTTACCTGGAATTCCTCTTCCTCCCGAGGATACACCTGTGACACTGTCTTCATTTCTATCAGGTGCTCGCGAGCTTATTCTCCAGGCCAGTTCCCATTTGCAGCAGGTCCAGCAGCGTTATCAGGCTTCAGTTGTCGTCATCGACGTCATGTTGAGTTTCATGTTGGTGATATGGTATATCTACGCCTACGGTTTGCACGTCATCATTTTATTCAGGGCCATGCTTCTACTAAGAAGCTTGCACCACGCTATTATGGGCCTTATTGTATATTGGAGGTTCTTAGTCCAGTTACATATCGTCTTCAGCTTCCTGCTTCCACACGTGCCTGTGATATATTCCATGTCAGTTTATTACGTGCTGCTATTGAGGATGATGCTCCTCGTGATGCTGAGTTTCCTACTGCACCGGATCTCTTTCCTTTATTACCTGCTGCTATCCTTCAGGTGCGTTTGCATCATAGTCGACGCCGCCGGCAGATTCAGTTCCTAGTCCAGTGGGATGGTCGTCCTGTTGAGGAGGCCACATGGGAGCCTATTGATGTCTTTTATCATACACCGTCACTTGCGGATCAGGCTCGTGATTCCTCTACATCAGCTGTTGCTCCAGTTGTTACTACACAAGATGCTGTTCCAGTTGATCCTCCAGGGCTTGTTGTTACTTGATCCAGTCCTTTATGGCAGTTGGGTCTTATTTTTGTGTCGAGGAGAGTTATGGACTCGGCTCATTACATTCGCCATGTCCATTTACATTTACTTTACTTTATGCATAAGCAGGCTTTGGGCCCTTTTTTATTCATTATTTGACATTAAGACTATATGGTTGGCCTTGGGCCCTATTATTGACATTTAGACCATATTATTGGCTTGGGCCCTATGATTTACTATATTGGTTATTTGGTCATATTACTAAGAGTGGGGGCCTTCTTGGAGGGCGCACTATTTTCCCTCTCAGTTTGGCCCTAGCCACTGGAAGCTTCCTTTTAGGGCTTCCTCTTGGCTATAAGTAGGGATTCTGTGTCATTTGTTACTTGGCTTATGATATGATCTCCTTCTTTAGTCTCTTTAAGCTTTCTCTCTCCTGCTTTCTACGGTTAAGTCTTGCTTATGTGATGCTTTCATAGACTAAATCTAGATCAGCCGTGGCTACGTTCATAACTCACACTTTGCTCGAGACTTTTGTGATAGGGTACAGCTTGCTACCTATTCCGGTTCCTCTGACGGGAACTTATTAGAGAATTTGTTTGCTGAGCTTGACACATATTTTCAGATCTACCCTAAGACTGATCCTCAGAAGATCCAGTTGGCTGCTTTACATTTAGATGGACGCGCCGCCACGTGGTGGCGAGTTTATAGAGCTGATCCTGATCGGGAAGGGCTCCATGTATGGCATACTTTTCGCCGTGAACTCCGTCATGCTATGATTGACCCTCAGTGGCTCGACCGCCAACGTGATACATTCCGTAGTCTCACTCAGACCAGTGATCTTGCTTCTTATACAGATCAGTTTATGGAGCTTTCTTATCTTTTCATAGATCCACAGCCCAGTGAGCTTATTTCTCGTTACATTGCTGGGCTTCGTGGTGCTTTACGTTATCATGTTTCTTCCTTCCGTCCTCCCACACTTGTTGAGGCGATGTCTCTAGCCAGTACTTTACAGCATAAGTACTCTGACACTCTTCCTTCCCGCTTCTCCCGACCCCAACCTTCTGCTTCATCTTTTCCCGCTGCGTCCACCCCTACACCTGCCCCTTCTGTTCCAGCTCTCTCCATTGTCCCTTCGTCTCCTTGTCCTCTGACTCCTCGACCTGCTTTTGTCCGACATTACACGTCTGCAGAGTTCGCTGACCTTCAGCAGCAGCATCTTTGCTTTCGTTGTAAGAGTCCTGACCATTTTGCCCGTGATTGCTGTCAGCCTCTCCCTACTACTACTGCTGTTTTTTACCATGAGGGCACTACTCCAGATGATTCCGATATCTACATTCATATTTCTGATGAGCCTAACCTATCCTCTGAGCCTTCCACTAATCTACTTCCTGCTACTTGCCATGCTCAGCTTGCCTATGCTACTTGGACAGGGCGTCCTGGTCCTCGCTCCATTCGGTTACATGTACGTATTACAGGTCGTGAGTATATTGCTTCAGTTGATACTGGCAGCACTCATTCTTTTATTAGCAGTTATATCACTCGTCAGATACGTGCTTCACCTATTCCTGCTTCACAGCCTCTCATAGTTGAGGTTGCCAGTTCCCATTCTTTTCCCAGTTCTCAGATGTTTCAGCGTTTACCATACCGCATTGGAGATTTTTTTGGACAGGCAGATCTTTACATTATTCCTATGGAGTGTTATGATCTTATCCTTGGTGCTGATTGGTTTGCATCTCTTGGAGCCGTTACACTGGACTTGACACAGCAGACATTGACATTTGTACTTGATGCAGTTACACACTCACTTGTTGGCATCGATTCTCAGGGAGACTTCCAGTTGGTTACCGGGAAGCAGTTTATGCGTAGCCTGCCAAAGGCTGACGATGCAGCTCTTCTTTCCATTCAGAGTACATCAGTTGCTGCTTCACTTTCAACATCCGTGGGCCCTCTTCCTCAGGTTGATGTTGCTTCGGATTTACAGGTTGTTGTTGTGTGCCTTGCGCCTATATGCCTTGATTCACAGATATCGTATTCAGTGGTCATTCCTGGTTTCATTGATATTGAGGTCGTATACCTTGGTGGTATTTCTACTATTGCTTTTGCGCATACTTCAGATTGCCCTCCTGGCTCGATGGTTGGTGCAGTATCTTCTCCATTGGTCTCTATATCTCCATCTCTTAAGTCTGTTATGGCCGATGTTCCTGCTGATTTCTATGGGGTTCTTCATGGGTCCACGTTTGATGGTTCCCTCGCTATTGGTGATCAGGTTGTATCTTCTTTCGCTTTACTCCATGGATCTCTGCTTGAGGTTTGTGATCTGCCTCATGATATTTCTACGGTTCCTGACATGATTCATGCGCCTTTGGCCCTTACACATTTTTCATCCGAGGATATGTGCCAGATGGTCACTATTACTTATCTAGGGTATTTATATGTCGGGATCTTTCTAGATGAGTACACGGACATCCTTCCGTCTCCTGGTGTTTCTACATATAGGTTTGCTGCAGTCCATGCCGATGGTATACACTTTTGGGTTCATGCGACTGATTCTTTTTTACCTCTTGATATTTGGCATTCCTGGTTATTACGTATCGCTTGGATTTCATTTAGATCTATTGCTTACACTACTACTTCATTTTTAGCTATGGATATATGGCATTCCTGGTTATTACATATAGCTTGGTTTTCATCTGGACCTGTTGATTGGTGCTGGTTTTTCCATATTATTGATCGCCTATGGTGCGGATATCTCTATGATTATGCATGTGGCTCTCTATCTGTTCCTAGGATTGTTGCTCATTGTCAGGCTTGGCATATCCTGTTGGCTTGGGTTATTGCCTCCGTTCTAGCTACTGTTTGTCTGGGTGATCTTCAGGTTCCCTATCATTTCAGGTTGCTCCATATCGCTTGGTCTCCGATGCTGAGTTGCCACTTTGTTCTGGTGTTCCGAGACCATCAGGGTACCTTGAGAGAATTCCTTCTCCTCTCTTGGATAGTTTTTGGGGATGTTGCCGCCATATACTTCAGTGTTGCTCATATGTGCTTTGATACTCATTCCCAGCTACATGTGGATATTGCTCCGATGCTTGCTACTGATGTTGCGGATCCTGTTCCTCGTTCCAGTGCATTTCTTCTATTCCTCACTTGTGCGGCTGGTGTGTACTTTGGGATTACACTTGCGGCCAGTTCCGATGGGTTATCCGATTCTCCATCCGTTTTTGGTGTATCCTATGATGGATTGTTCTACCTTCTCGGGATTTTTGGATACCTTGGTGCTCGAGAGCTTATTACCCGAGCCAGTTCTCATTTATAGCATGTTCAGCAGCGTTATCAGACCTCAAATGATCGTCACCGCCGCCATGTTGAGCTTCAGCTTGGAGATATGGTTTATCTGCGCCTACGGTTTGCACGTCATCATTTTGTCCAGGGCCATGCTTCTACTGAGAAGCTTGCACCACGTTATTATGGGCCTTATCGCATTTTAGGAGGTTCTTAGTCCAGTTACATATCGCTTATAGCTTCCTGCTTCCACACGCGCCTGCGATGTATTCCATGTCAGTTTATTACGTGCTGCTATTGAGGATGACGCTCCTTGTGATGCTGAGTTTCCTACTGCTCCAGAGTTATTTCCATTTTTACCTGCTGCTATATTACAGGTTCGTCTATACCATAGTCGACGCCGCCGGCAGATTCAGTTTTTGGTCCAGTGGGATGGCCGTCCTATTGAGGAGGCCACATGGGAGCCTATTGATGTCTTTTATCATACACCATCACTTGCGGATCAGGCTCGTGCTCTTGCTGCACTTGTTGATTCCTCTACATCAGATGTTGCTCTAGCTGTTGATGCACCAGGGCTTGCTGCTACTTGATCCAGTTTCTTTTCGGCAGTTGGGTCTTTTTCTTTTGTGCTAGGGAGAGTTATGGACTCGGCTCATTACATTCGCCGCGTCCATTTACATTTACTTTACTTTATGCATAAGCAGGCCTTGGGCCCTTTTTTATTCATTAGTGACACTTAGACTATATGGTTGGCCTTTGGCCTTATTATTCATTATTAGGCCATTCTTGGAGGGCGCACTATTTTCCCTCCCAGTTGGGACCTAGCCACCGGAAGCTTCCTTTTAGGGCTTCCTCTTGGCTATAAGTAGGGAAACTGTGTCATTTGTTATTCAGCTGATGATATTGATCTCTCTCTTTAGTCTCCTTAATCTCTCTCTTTCCTGCTTTCTAGGGTTAAGTCTTGCTTATGTGCTGCTTTCGTAGCTTAAGTCTTGCTTATGTGATGCTTTCATAGCTTAGCTTTAGATCAGCTGTGGCTTTATTCGTAACTAAAGCTGCAAAAAATGATGAATAAATCGTCGAAAGTGATGGATAGTAGGGCGCTGGACAGCCACCACCAAATCTGCAAAAAACGATGAAGAAAAATTGATGAAAAATGATGGGTAGTAGGGCGTTGGACAGCCACCACCAATCTGCAAAAAATGACGGAGAAAATCGATGAAAGTGATGGGTAGTAGGGCGTTGGACAGCCACCACTAAATCTGCAGGAAAGTGCTCTGATACCAAGTTACAAGCTACGATTCACTAGCTATGCTAGAAAGCAGGACTTAAGCTAGAAAGCAGGAAGAGAGAATGCTTAAGGAGGCTAAAGAGGAGCAATCATCATCAACTGAATAAAGGAATACAATGCTGCCCTATATATACCCTCTCCCTGAATCAAATAGAGGATTCAAAAAAGGGAAGGAATAGGATTTGGAGGGAAAATAGTGCGCCCTCCCAATAGGAGGACCCCCACTCCAAATCAACGTGACCAAATCCTAAAATATGACCAAATAGGGCCCAAGGCCAATATATGAATAAAAAGGGCCCTTAGGCCTACTTGTGCATAATAATGAATAAAAGAATGGACGCGGCGAATGTAATGAGCCAAGTCCATAACTACAAACATTATTCAAATTTCAACTTTTTTGTTTTTATGTCAACTCATTTTTGTTAAGATAAACGAAGAACTAGGGTTGAGTACAATTTAGAAATGTTTGCTCTTGGTATCACATGCATGAGCACACACCATTTGATCTGTGATAGCATGTGACAAACATTATTCAAATTTCAAATTTTTGAAGATTTCTTTGTTTTTATGTCAAGTCATCTTTGTTAAGATAAACGAAGAACTAGGGTTGAGTACAATTTAGAAATGCCTGCTCTTGGTATCACATGCATGAGCACACACTAGTTTTTTTGAGCTATTTTTCATGACTTCGCAAATACCTTCATTCAAAACAGCTACGGAGTTAGTAATTCCTTTCCATTCTGAGTTTGTTGTTGCCCTTGGAAAATTTTACTTGCCAAAAGGTCTCATTCCTTCTTTTGCAACAACTAGTGGTATGATACATAACATCACTGTAAACAACTTGACAAGCACCTACCTGATTGAGTTCACTCAATGCCCTGGTATAATCCCTCTTGATTTCGTAGTAATATGATCTTCCAAGAGAAGCTTCAATGCTTGTACCTTTCCTAATTACGTCACTAAAATACTCGAGCGCATCTTCAGCTGAGCCAAAATCAGAAACATTTAGGTTCTCGCTTTCAATCTCCCTGAGGACAATCCAGCCACGAATGCATTTGGCCTGGAGGCACTGTGGCTGTATAATCATAATCCTGCTGATATGTACAAGTCACTACTTGAAAAAAGAAAAAATGTGTCACTCTCACCAAAAAAATCACTTTGCTTCAGCCAGAATACTTTTAAAGAGCATGTAAACACTCCAACCCTAAAAGCTGAGATATACGTGGGACTAAGTACGATAGCTGGCTGTACCTAGATAGCAAAAAAGTTTAAACAATGCTCATGCATAAGAGAAAAACTGCCTACTCTATGCCTTGATAAGAATCAAATGTAGTTGAAGGTGTTATACCTGCCATCTCTCACACATACCTTGCAATCAAATCTTTTGCCCTTTGCAGGTTTTGTGTGCCTGGTAGGTTCCAATACACAATGGCGGCATGTAATAAAGATTTCTCAGAAGCGTTTTTCTCAGCAGAACTTAAATGTTGAAACAAATCCTGATCTTCTTCTGCAAGTACTCCATAGAATTGCCAAGCATGTATTTTTACTGCAATTACTCCAAATTGAAATTCATTGTTTTCCTGTATGCTACCTAATGCTTGCAATCCTTCTGGATAGAGCCCCTCTAAAATTGCTCCGAATGCCTAATCAGGAATCACGAAAGACATATTTCTCAGGTCAGAATTAATGCCAAACACCCAACGGTAATCCATAACTAGAAATAGATATCCCTTGATCCCTAAGGGCAAGTTACCCACATGCCAAAAAAGAAGACAAGGATCATGAGGTCGTTTCTTGAGCTGCTGAGAACACACTGTCAAAATGTGATGACCATATCCAACTCGTGCATAATAATTCACCAAAGACTGCAGCTCATCATCCATCTGAGAGCTCCGGTTAGAACAGAAAAGCGCCAGATGCCATATACTTCACCTAAGCTTTGTTTTCATATCACAGTATGCCATCAATCTGATGCATCCAACGAAAGTTTACAAATCACAAATATCATGGGAACCAGCTGAAAATTCAAGCTTGATCATCTCTAATGTTCTCAATTTTTCCTTTTTGAGAAAAAATAGATTTGCGAAAATTGTTTTGCAAAAGAATGCTTCAAATTTGCAAAGCATATTGTATTGATTCAAATATTCATTCACATCAACCCAATTCAAATGAACTGGTTACTATGACTCAGCCCACAATCCAGACGCAACAGCTCTTAAAGGGTTATGGACCAACAAAATCATGAAAGATACCTGACAAATTGCAACAACAATCCTGATCTTGTAAGAAACTTTAGCTCGTTCATGAATGGGGCTATTAGCACACTCTGCAATTCATTCTTTATGAACACCTGTAAATGGCAATAAAAATTTGAAAAGGTTGATTGACTCCAACTCCAAGGTAGAAAGTCACGTTACCTCCAAGCTATTTGAACTTGAGCAATGACTTGAGCAATGAAGCACACCACCTTTCAAATTTCAAATGATATCATTCACTTTAAGTTTGCTAAAATTCTAGCCTTAGGATACTTGTACAATTGCCAAACAGTTGCTGTAGGCTTTCGCTAGATTCCGAAATTGATTGACACCATGTGAAACAGAGAATACAAGACAAAACAAAAGAGGCAAGCTAAATATTTGACACCAGAATTAAAGAAACACAGAAAATAAAGAATTTTCTATGAAAAATATTACAGAAACAAACTGTAAAGGTCTCCCAAACTTGAGCATTTAGAAGTCTAAGGGAAGGCTTATTAGCCATGAACATGATTAAACATCCAAGCTACCTCTAAAAAAATAAGGGATACATTGAGCAATTTTCATGGATTGACAATAAAGAAAAGTTAGATAGCACAATCACAATACCAAATAAGGGACCACCCGTGCGATCATATGTGTCTAGTAACACTTACAAGACAAATAATAGTATCTATGAACAATCAACCAAACATGTTAGGATAAAGAAACAAACACACTAATCTAGGTGTTGCACAAATAATTTTCAGCTTCCATATCTCTATTGAAGATAAGAACTTGATTAGATATAGATTCGTAAGTCAGCTCTAGGAAACCCACAAGGTCAAAAATGGCTTGGCACTACCTTGTGGTGATTTTGTAAATGGATGTGAATGATAGGTTCACTAGGTTGGAGTGACATACTTATATTTCACATAAAGATATTGGGTCGCATTTCAAGGATGCTCAACTAACCTCCTAAAATGTAGGAGCTGACTGGTAAAAGGGACGTGTGTCATATGTTTTATGAGACTTGGTATAATACATGAGTGATAGTGGTCTGACGGTTTTAGCAACTTCTTCATGCTTGCGCCTGTATCAGGGACTACCAAGTAGTAACTGTTGATGGCTGATTCACATGCTCCACATGTCAGCTTAGGATGTGTCGAGGTTTAATGGTGATTGAGGGATTGATATGCAAGCCTTTGAAGAGGCATTCCTCATTCAATTTCTATGCAACAAAGGTTGAAAGGAGACCTGGAATAATTCTTCTTAGTGATTCACCATTGTGCTCTGTAAAGAAGTCAATAAAATGAAAGCTTTCGCGTCATATGTGGATTATGCTAGTTGCTATCAGAGTGGTGAATTTTAGGATCATGTATAAATTTGCCTACCTGATGTCCATGTGCCTCAATCTTATGTTATTTGGAGCTCTAACCCCCAATTTTTAGCCATGACTGAGAGCTAGCGCCTATTTTTGGAGCTCTACTTTGCTAATTGGACTACTAGAATCAGAGAGTTCGTGCCTTTGGGTGGATCGTTGATCTTTAGGCCTCTTAGATTGATTGCATCCTCTTTTCGTCCTCTTTTTAGAAAAACCAGCCCTATATACGCCCAAATCTTCAATTGTTTCTTACCAAGTTTTGAGAAAATGCTGCTTATGAGTGACTAGTGTTCCTCTAGAGGTAGATTGTTTTTTAATTAGGCCACAATATTTGGTGAAACTTGCTTTCTTTTAGTTGGTTTTTTAGAGTAAAATCTAGTTGCTGATTTCTGAAAGGAAAGGCCGACACAAAGTTTAGGTATTTTCGCGGAAGGTCAATTGCACCTTTCTTAGAAAAATTGTAGGTTGCCAAGTTGGGTTAGTGCTTTTTGTGCCTCAATTTTGATTTCAGCCTTCTGCAAAGAGGTCTACTTTGTTGCCTTTTGCAGATTTTCAGCTAGTCTATGCATAGAAGCTTGATTAAGATGTGCTTTTGCTTTTTGCTAGGCCTATCATATTTTTATCAATCATGTATGGATGCTTCTGACGAGTCTAGCCATGATTCGCAAAGATTGGATATTGTTCTTTGTGAAAGTTTATCCTATGGAATCTATGCTTAAGCAGATCTTATGTCAATTGAAGACTGGAAAACTGGCCAATGAACTTGAAAGGTTAGCGGTCCCACAATGATGGCTATGGAGCCAATTTCCAACAAGAGCGAGGTAAAACTTTCTAGGGACTAAGCAAAAGGTGCTTTCCATAATGGACTTGAAGCTGCCAAAGTTTTTTGAAGTATGTACCACTAGTGCAATAGAAAACTAGTTGCAAAAGTGGGAAAAGCCATTTCAAATGTGTGGTGTCATTGAGGAATAGGAAAGGATTGTTGAAGCGACATATCAATTGCAAGAGGCTGCACAACATTGGTGGAGGAAAGCGAAGAAGGATAACCTTGTTCCTTCCACATGGGATGCAACTAAAAAGATGTCCATTCAAAATTGGGTGGTTCCTTTAAATGAGAATAACAAGGCAAAGTGGTAGTGCAACATAAAACAACATAATTGGTTAGTCCAACAGTACACCGATAGATATTGGGAGGCATTGCTAAGGATTCCCAAAAAAGTGCCTATCATTCTACAGGTTTTTCACTTTGTAGAGGGCCTTAGGGAAAGTCCACAACCCTTTGTCAAGAAGGAGTAAACTCATGGCTTGTAGACTGCAATTCAGATGGTGTCGTATGATGAAGATGTCTATCACAGTTGCTTCAAGTGGTCAATAGTCATGGGTTAACACATGTTGAAGAAATCCAAGAGGTTTGAATGTCAATCCATTCAAGAGGTAATCTCATGGTAGCTAGAAAGAAAAAAGAGCTAGTGCTCCGAAACACAAAGGATTACATGGGCGACCTAATGCCCAAGGGGGTTCCATTGGACCAGATGCAAACCACATATAATCTTCAAGTGGACTAGACGGAAGAACCAGTACATGTGGGAGAACTAGAGCAAGAGCATAGTCAAGTTGTTCCACATTTGATCAATATTTGTGGGACAGCTCCTCCAACGACACTGTCACAATTGATGCAGCAGGGGTATGGATTTCCTAGTCAAGCATGGACAACTAAAGTTTTATAAGACAAACTTCCAACAAATTAACTAATAACAATAAACTTGAATTTTCAGATGTTAAAAACCAACTAGTACTTCTAAATAACAGATAGCAAAATCACCAAATACACCAAACATATTCTAGAAATCACAATGTCTTGCACCAAAGGTGGACACTTGCAGGTGCTCTCTTAGTGTTTTACCATTGTACTTTGTAAAAAGATCCATGAGTGAAAACTTTTGCTTCTATCTTGTGTGTGTCAGTTGTGGACTCTGATATCGTATGTCAAGTGCGAAATGGTTCCCTTTAGGTTAAGTCTAGCCAGTTTCGAGGGGTTTCTAGAGGAGACAGGGTCTGCCAGCTTGTTTTTTGTAAAAATTACAAATAAAATATATTTTCTGTGAAGATCTTTCTGTGCAAGGAGTCGAACCTGAAAGAGCTTCTCACATTATGTGCGAAATAGATTGAGAAATTATGTGAAAAATGTTCTGTTTTTTTTGTTCCGTACAGAATGGGAGAGAGTTTCTCATGTTCCCTACCAGACTCGTAGCGATGGCATTCAAGACTATGCCTCGCTGTACTCCTTTCTACATTACAACCTTAATCAAATATACAATTGTCTGGCTTGTACATAGATTTGGCAGGTGCAATGCAAACAGAATAGCTCAAGAATTATCAAACAAGTTAAACAGCCTTCACTCCAAAATAAGTTCAAAAGCATTCCTTTCTTCGAATAGACTAGCAATTCATGATTACTGCATCAGATTGGCGATTTATGAGATGAATCAAGCTTTGAACAACAGTTGATTTGGCAAAATTGAGTATAGAACGAGATTAACTCTACGCACATTTTGACTTTCTGCTTCATCTGAAGGATACATGCCATCATTGATAAGGAAAGGGATTGGTTTTGTCGACAGCGAGGAAGTTGCTCTGTTCCAGCAAACTCAAACACGCGTATACGTGCATCAATCAGGATGAGACAAAGCGTTTCGGCGGCCTGGCTAGTGACATAGGCAAAATACGAACGAGAAAATGCAATCAGTGATAGACCAAACACGTCTTGGCCAGCGAGAGAGAGAGAGAGAGAGAGAGACGTACATGTATAGTTGTGATGAATGGCAAAGCATTCGTTAAAAAATGGAAGGCATGTGTAGGAGGACATCGAGAAACAAAGTATAGGGAAGGGGCCAGGGCCTTAAATTGGGGAAGGCCCGAGGCCCTGGTCCCGAGGGGCGGGGCCTTAAATTGGGGAAGGCCCAGTGGCCCTTGGGCCTTCCCCGTCATAAAGCACAATGAAAAAATTTTAGAGGAGACGTTTCGAATGTTCCAGAGTTTCTTTTTACCTCGCGTTTATGGTAGTTTCTAGACTGTTTCGATTTTACCATGCGGCTGGCTGGCTGGTTGCTCGTTTTTCAACTCTCATGGTTGTAGATGCGCTCGTTGTTGGCTGGTGGAACGCGCTTGCTGCTGGATGGTGGAACATGCTAGGTGCTACAACAGATCCGCTCTATTTTCTTTTGCATTTTAGCACCATTTTTTGCAGGTTGCAGGGGAGATGGAGCTTGGTGGATGAGGGGCAGGAGAGAGACACCAGTTTTTTTTTGAGCAGTCAGCTATGGCAGTAGAGTGGCGACTAGAGGTGTTATGGCAGCACAGGGGCGGACTTTTGTTGTTGGTTTGAGCTTTTGTCAGCTTTTATTGTTAATGTTTCTGGTAGCTTCATTCCTAGTCGTGACATTTTCATAGACCTCGGAACGTAAATTATTTCACTTTTGGTAAAAAAAAATTCTGAATTTACCTCTGGTAAAACAGTTTCTGAGGAGGGACCTTACACAGATGTAATATTCCTCTGATGTCTCAAGCATTTGATGCCAAGTTGTGGTAGTACAGCTGTTAAATTATGCTACATAACAGGTCTTCTAATTACACACAAAAAAATTTCATAGTGCTTTACGAGAAGACGACGGGAAGGGTAGAGGCAAGAAGAAGAAAACTTCCAGTTTTTATTAATAAAAGATGGGAAAAACCCATGAGTACAAACTAATGCATGTAGAAAGTATAAAAGATATAAGGCGAATTGAGATATTGTATATGAGGAAGACCCAATCTAACTCAATTGTCTTGAAATCCATTTCAGGCATACCATCGGGATTTTCGCACCTTAAAAAATTTCTCACCTTCGAGATTTACATGCCTTCTCTGTTCGAAGGCACTTTCGGGTTTTTCAAGTATTTCCAACAAAGGCAGACCGACGTCGCCAACTTATCATCAACCCTAAAAACAGCTAGACAACCAAATATCCCAAGGGCGGTTACCTACTTTGAACATACATAAGACTGACGTAAAGAGCATTTAATGCTTGTAAGATATATCTGAAGACACTTGTAAGTATATACTACTAGCTGAATCAAGCTATGTAAGTGTTATCTATAACATTATCAGAGTTCTTCAGTAGCCAGTGTAATCACGCTCAACAACCAAGCTGAAGTTATCACTTCAAGCATTGTACTACTGTTTTGATATTAATCAGAGTGCAATTTTTTGTCTCACTATTGTATTATTCATTTGCGCAATTTGTATGAATGATTCATCTTGAATATTTCTTCTGCTAACTGTTTCATTTCCGTTCCTACACGCTTAAGCTCAAAGCCTCGAGCTTCCGCTACCAGTCACCCACATTTTATGACATGGTATTAGACCGGACATTCCAGTAATCTACATTTCTACTTCGGATTATTAGATGGGAGGTGAAAGTGGCTATTTAGAAGGGATTGGAAGATGTGTGTGGGGTAAGGTATGTTGTGAAAGGAAATGGTTGTGAAGGATTGAGGTTTGGAAGGGAAGGTGTGTGAAAGGGGAGGTGTCTTTGACAGAACGGTGTGGAAGATGTGTGTTAAACGAAGTATGGTGGAAAATAAAAGGGTGGAAACAGAATGAGGTGCGGTAAGAACGATGGGAGGTAGAAGTTCGGAGAGAAGAAGATGAATGTAGACGGTCGGAAAGCGGAAGAGGTGAAGATATTGGGCAAAGATGGAGATGTAAGAAAGGTAGATGTCTGTGGAAACGGATGTGGGGAGATGGTGATGATGAAAAACAAGTGTTTATGGTTATGATGTGATATTCAATAGTGTAACGAAAGCATGTTGAAAGCTTGCGTGACACTACCCCTTAGCATGCAAAAAGTTTCAAATATTTTGTCTTCCATTGGCGATGTTAGGTTTGGAGATAGTTTGTGATGGCGCTCTCAAATGGTAAACAAACTAGGATGGCTGATAGTCGGTGGAGATGGTGTGGGAGTGATGACAGATGCACAAAACGAGAGAGCGCCAGGATCGTGTACGAGAGCAAGAAGAGCGCCAGTAGATTGTCGGCAGAGAACTCCAGAATTCACACTTCGTTGAGGTGAAAATGGCGTCGAGGTGATGGCATTTATGGACGCCGTCGGCTGGGTTCAGGCGCGATGAGACGTGTCTGTTCGTTGAATTTTGAATTAAAATCGTCAGTCGAGATTTGAGTGAGTCGCGTCGGTTGAGATCTGATAGAAATCCATTGATTGAGATCTGACAGAAGTCGCCGGTTGAGATTTAACAGAAATCGTCGGTTGAGATTTGACAAAACCCGTCGGTTGAGATTTGACAAAACTCGTTGGTTGAGATTTGACAAAACCCGTCGGTTGAGATTTGACAAAACCTCATTATGAAGGAATGGACCTGTTTGATGCAAGTGAAGAACTTCAAGGAAAAAAATATGACTGTGGCTCAAAGTAGAAGTTCTTATGGAAAAGGTGTATCTCCAGGAATGTTTGTATGCTTGAGATACCAATCAGACAGAAATGAGGTGGCTAAAAGTGTGAGAATCATCTCATATGGTGTAGCCTATCATTTGTTGACCTATAACATCCATGACCCATGAGTATTTACAGGAAAAAGAAAAATGCATAGAAAGTACATAAGTAATGGTATGAATTATAAACAAGGAACGAGGTTAAAAATAGGCATGCAAAATGAGAATTACAAGCAAGGAAATAAGAAAATAAAAAAGAATAAAAAATGTAAAATATATACTAGGGAAAAGATGTTAAATTGGGTCAACAAAAAACAGCTCTTCGTAATACCGCCGTAGGCGACCACCGTTGACAACAGTGTCCAGGAGTATTCCGTCAAGTGTTTGCAACTGGACTGCACCATTAGGAAATATTTTATTAATAACATATGGTCCCTCACTTCTGAATTTCAATTTGCTGGGGTGCTTCTTTGATGTATAAAGAAGCACCTGGTCACCTAAGTGTAGATCTTTATTTCGTAAGTGACGGTCATGCCAGACCTTTTGGCATCATTTGATAACCAGTTGTGCGTGGTAAGATATGTGAAAAATGCAAAAATAAGCTTGGTAGAGGCCAAAAATCTTGTATATAGATAAACACACATGTGTGGAGCCTGTTCCCACGTGTGAAAATAATGTTCTTGTCATGTACCATAATCATATAGGTTGTACATATGATTTAATTCAAGTTCTAGTGGCTAAAAAGGCCAAAAACTAGTTTTCTAGACATATGACACATGGCATCAATCTATTGATTGCATGAGCCACATCCTTTGGTTAGGTGTCATATCACATGTGCAGAGGACAGCTCACATGTGTGGAATAAGCTGAAGTAGGCGAATTTTGACTTCTAGAAGATTTTCAAGTAGATCTCCATATAGAAGGAAAATGGACCAAAAGTGCTCAAAATAGAAGGTTTTGTCCAAGTGTCAGTTTTGCATGATGAATCATCATATGACAAAGCACCTTCACACATGTGGGATCAGAGGGATGATCAGTACCACGAGCTCTCACTTATTGTATATATAGAGCCACATTTGGCCATAATCAATGTGAGACACCAATCTTGGTTTTGGAAGCAATTTTGAGTGATTCTCTCCATTTGTCTACATTTGTTTTGATTGTTTTGAGGTTCTATCAATGTGTACTTGATTTTCAGGTTGGAGTCCGTACCCTGACAGGGTTTCACACGTGTGAAACCAGCAAGTACATTTACCTTCAATAAATGATTGTTCTTGTTTGGATTTTATGTCTAGAATTGATCTAGATTGATCTTAATCTTATGTAGATTGATAGATCAAGTAAATATAACATCCAATCCCTCTTGAGGATCAGATTAGGATCCACTCTTGGTCCTTTTTTGTACTTTTTTCACATGGTATCAGAGCCTAGTACAAGAGGTTTTGTTGAAATTGATAGGGTTAATCCAAATCAAAGCCAAAATTAGCAGTTTTTTGGAAAATAGTCAAAGTTTGGGTAGCGAGCTGGATTTGATAGATATTCTCAAAATTTTTGTACCAAAACTTGTTGTGGGTTGTAGGAACCCTTTTCACATGTGTGAGGCCGTACAGCTCTGGTTTTGGCTGAGAAAATTTAAAAATTTGTACAATTTGACTCACACACCCAATTTGAGAGATTTTTGGTGCAAAATCAAGCATTTTCTATAGAGAATCTAATCCCTTGATTAGTTCTTGGATTAGATCATCCAAGAAATTAAATTTGAAGCTTGAAATAGGTGCATTAATTGATCATCTCTGATTTTTTGAGTGCATGTTGAAGTTGAGAGAGATTTTGCTAAAAATTATAGATTAAGGAGTGATATGCAAGGTGAGAGGTTGTAATCCATTGTACCATCACTCTAGATTTGTTCAAGAGTGATAGGGTCAAGTTTAGAAGCATCAATTTGCTAGAAAACATCCTTGGATCTGTCCTCCAAGTGAAACCTTTGAGAGTTTCTAGTGCATATAGAGCATCTATGCAAATCTTTTGTAGAATTTGACATAGATTGGCTTAAATTGAGAGTTCTAGAAAAGAGATTGAGATCCAAGTCACATTGTTCAACCCTACTCAATTTGTTTGAGTGATTGTAAGGTTTGAAAAGAGTCATTAAGGTGTCTATGGCAAATGTGTAGAGAGAGATCCAATTTTCTAAGAGTTCCTTCCTTTGTAGAAGGCAAGATCTAGAAGCTCATTTTGTGTTGTTATTGGTGGAGAGTTCGTCTCTTTCCAGGTGATCAAATCTTTCTAAGTGGTATTAGCTCTTTGAAGCACAATATCTTAGTGAGAAAAATCACAACTTTTGATTTTAAATTTCATTCCAAGTCTTAAAAGGTAGAGTAATTGGTGGAATCCAATAGGAGTGATTGAATTCAATTTGTTGAGCAAAAATTGACATAGTATGTATGAAACTCAAATTAGTTCTATTCAACTTTCTTTGTGAGAGTGTGAGGGTCAATTTGTGATCCCATTGGATGTCTAGAATGAGGAGGAGTCCATATTTGAGTATTCATGCATGGTTGAGATCTTTGTGAATCTCTAGTTGTCTAATTTTTAAGCTTTGTGAAAAATTGGTAGTATAGTTTGTTGTCAAATCAAATTCATTCTAAATCTCAAGTGTGAGATTATTTGGGTCAAGAGTGAGTCCAAAAGAAGTGACTAAGTTTGATTTTCATGTATTTGAAACAAAACCCATCTTTTGTTCAAGAATCTCAAGTGTTGAGAAAACTAGTTAAGTGAAAAGGAAAATCTAGGTGTCAAATCTTTTTTCATATCCATTTCAACTTTCAAAAGAAAAAGTCATTGGTATTTGATGAGTCCAATAGGAGATTGGATCTGATTTCTTTAGTGATTTGATTCAAAGATTGTGTGCTTTTGTCTTAGTGATCAAAGCAAAGTTTCCAAGTGACTAGTCATAACTGTGAAGATTGATTCTTAGGTTTGTGAGCTAAACCTTTTGTAGATCCTTCTAGATTGTTGAAGATGTTCAAATCTAGTCTCTTGAAAGTCACAAATTACATTCATAGAATCATATCACAGGTTTTTATTCACATGGCATCAATAGGTGGCATCCTATTGAAGGAAATAAAGGATCCTAAGTGCAACCTTTGTGGCAAGGGAGGATATGTTTTTTCAAGATGCTACAAAAAGAAGACCAATCCATCCAAGGAGAACCAAAGCAAGGGGGCCGAGGTGAAGGATGGAGCTTCAAGTTCAAAATGCAAATACAAGAAGGACAAGTCCAAGGAAAGGTGTTTCCTTTGTGGAAAGGTGAATGAGGCTTGGAGTCTCACAAGGACTTGCAAGATTTGTCTTCAAGAGTCCATCACAACACATGTTGAATCTTTTGAAAATTTTCATTTGGAAGTGCATTGTTTGGTTCAAGATGCAAAGATAGATGTCACTTTCATGAAAGTAACTTGGATTTATTTTATGTCCTTGGAAAGTATTTTGCTTGGAACTTTAGATAAGTTCAAACTTATTGTTATTATCCAAGAGAAATCAATCAAGAATAAGGAGCAATCACAAAATGAAAATAGTTTCATTTATGCTCTCATGTCAACTTATGAGGAACCATTTTGCTTTGAAGAGATTTTTGTATCTCAAAGGTGGATTAAGGCAATACTAGTTGAGTGTGATGCCTTAAAAGATAGCAAAATATGTTTTCCTTGTAAGCTTACATTAGTTATGAAGTCAAGGAAATGGAAATATCTTCATAATATAGGATCTTTTGGTTTCAATAAGATCATGAATGATGTGGTCATTCATAAAGATGAAAATTGTAAGTTTTCAATCTTAAAGGCAAGTTGTAAACTTCTTATGAGAATAAGTGAAGCATCCAAAGTGGACACTTATATCCATAAGCAAGTAGTTAGCTTTATTAAGATGGAAATACCTTTTGATTTCAATATTGAAAAAATCATGCCAAGTTGTGGTGATTTTTGGACTTATGTTTCTAGCATAAGTAATCTTGATAATCATAGGAGTGCATATTGAATGGTCATACTTGTTGTGATCATTATGAGACATGGAGGTCTCGGATTTCCATCAAAAAGGAGCACCATGAAGAAGATCTTAAGGAGTCATCTCAAGGTTCAAATGTGCCAAGGATTGAGGAGGAGAATCCTTCTCAAGGTTCAAGTGTGCCAAGGATTGAGGAGGAGAGACCTTCTCAAATTGTGATTCCAAAAATAAACTCAAGAAATATGGTTGAATCCATGTGGCTCACATTTCAAGGGAAAGAGGAGCATATCTCATGTGGTATACATCTCATACTTACTTCTCTTATGTCATTTGATAAATCAATTTGCTTTAGTGAGATCATTGCATCTCAAAATTGGAGTAAAGCCATACTAGTTGAGTATAAAATCTCTCTTGAGAACATAGATGATGTTCTTAAAAGGTTGAAATTGATTTTATATCAACTAGAAAGCAAATGGTTATTTCATCAAATGTATGCTCTTGAGTCATGTAATTGCAAAAGTGATTTGTTCACTCATAGTTTGAAAATTTGTATTGAGGCAAATTGTAAACTCTTTATGAGAGTAAGTGAATAATCTTCAAAAGACACTTATCTCCATAATGAAGTATTTAGCCTCATTGGATCTAAGATTAGCATGGTAAACAAGCATGAAGATATGATGCAAACACTTTGTTCTTATAGCATGCATAGTCTTGCCAATTTGGATAAGTCTAATTCTCTAGATCATGGTAACATGATGTTAGATCTTTGTGATCCTAATAAGTCAAGAAGAAATCTTTATTTTCTCATGTAGGAGCATGCACATGAAGAAGGAGCAAGCCTCAAAGTCAAGCATCTACATGAAATTTGGAAGGAATCAATTTCGAAGATGCTAGGATGGTGCAAAGCTCTCAAGTTCATCAAAGATATCAACATCAAAGAAGCACTATCATGGATATGGTGATTTCAGATCAACATCAAGCTCATTGGCTGATCTTCACACCTTTTGAACCAGCAAATACCAATTCAGCCCATGGAGTCAAGTTCAAGATCATCATGTTTTCCATCAAGCTAAATTTACCAAGCTAGATTTTTGAGGAGGAGTGTGAAAAATGCAGAAATAAACTTGGTAGAGGCCAAAAATCTTGTATATAGATAAACACACATGTGTGGAACCTGTTCCCACGTGTGAAAATAATGTACTTGTCATGTACCATAATCATATAGGTCGTACATATGATTTTAATCAAGTTCTAGTGGCTAAAAAGGCCAAAAACTAGTTTTCTAGACATATGACACATGGCATCAATCTATTGATTGCATGAGCCACATCCTTTGGTTAGGTGTCATATCACATGTGCAGAGGACAGCTCACATGTGTGGAATAAGCTGAAGTAGGTGAATTTTGACTTCTAGAAGATTTTCAAGTAGATCTCCATGTAGAAGGAAAATGGACCAAAAGTGATCAAAATAGAAGGTTTTGTCCAAGTGTCAGTTTTGCATGATGAATCATCATATGACAAAGCACCTTCACACATGTGGGATCAGAGGGATGATCAGTACCACGAGCTCCCACTTATTGTATATATAGAGCCACATTTGGCCATAATCAATGTGAGACACCAATCTTGGTTTTGGAAGCAATTTTGAGTGATTCTCTCCATTTGTCTACATTTGTTTTGATTGTTTTGAGGTTCTATCAATGTGTACTTGATTTTCAGGTTGGAGTCTGTACCCTGACAGGGTTTCACACGTGTGAAACCAGCAAGTACATTTACCTTCAATAAATGATTGTTCTTGTTTGGATTTTATGTCTAGAATTGATCTAGATTGATCTTAATCTTATGTAGATTGATAGATCAAGTAAATATAACATCCAATCCCTCTTGAGGATCAGATTAGGATCCACTCTTGGTCCTTTTTTTTGTACTTTTTCCACAAAATATAAGTCTTGTCTCGCATAACTGAGCTAACGTAAATAGCCTGGTTTTGACTTGTTGTTCAATTGTAGCTTTTTCATAGAGATCTGTTGAAAAAGCTTCCACGACTCTTAGCGACGATACTAAGAATTCTTCGAGCATTACCGCCTCTTGTCCATATACTAAGTGGAAAGGGATAACCCACCCCGTGGCTTTCTTCGGGGTGGTGCGGTAAGCCCATATAGCTGAAAAAAGTTTTGTTTCCCAATCAGAGCGACCTGTTTCAACTATCTTTGTCAAAATTTTACATATCATCTTGTTAGTTGATTCAGCATGGCCATTACATCTAGGATAGTATGGTGTACTCTTTCTGTGAATGACAAGGTAATGGCGTAGGAGGTTATCAATGACAACATTTAAGAAATGTGTGCCGCGATCACTAACTAGCTCTATGGGATAGCCAAAATGTGTAGTAATGTTTTTGTAAAGAAAACGTGCGACAGTTTTTGCGTTGGCGTCCTTCGTTGCTCGAGCCTCAACCAACTTAGTGGCGTAATCTGTGGCTATGAGGATGTAGCGAGCTTGGGTATATTTTGCTGCTGGACTGATTGGTCCAACAAAGTCAATTTCCCACTTATGGAAGGCTTCGCCTTCTATAATGGGAGTCAGTGGTGTGAAGTCTGCTTTGGTATTTTTCTTGGCTCGTTGACAGACATCACACGCTTTAATGACAAGAAACGTGTCCTTGAACAAAGATGGCCACCACAGTCATGCTCAAAGGATAATCTTAGTTGTGGCTTCAAAAGAAAAGTGGCCACCGCCAATGCCCTCATGAGCCTGAGATATGATTGGTCGTATCTCAGATTCGTAAGCACATCATCAAATGATACCGTCGACACCCCTTTTGTAAAGTTGTCCTGCTATTAACTGAAAGGGTGCTGTTTTTAGCAAAAAATTTCTTTTTGCCGTCGTACTCAGGCCTTCTTTGAGTCTGCCTGTGGTTAGTAATTGAGTGATTTTTTCAGCCCATAAGAGTGTAGCATCAATTTGAAAAAGGCATGCATCAGGAAGATCATCGTTGACTGGTGCAGTTGCTTTTTCAGCATTAGGTAGCCTGGAAAGGTGATCCACCATGAAATGTTGGGCTCCTTTCCTAATGACTACGCAGAAATTAAATTCCTTTAATATCAATAGCCATCGAGCTATACGTCCCGTTTTACAGGATTTATTATGATATATAATAGGGCTTGATGGTCAGTGTAGAATGCAAAGGTCTGGCCTAGTAAATAATGTCTTAGTTGTTGCACAGCATAGACCATCGCCAATGCTTCTCTCTCGGTGGTTGTATAGTTTACTTCAGCAGGCACCAGTTGCCTGCTCAAGAAACGTATTGGGAAGTCTTTGCCATACTCGTCCAATTGTGCAAAAAGACCTCCAATGGCATACTTACTTGCGTCAGTATGCACATGAAACTCTTTCGTGTAGTCTGGCGAGCGGAGTATGGGTGCCATGGTAAGGGCTGTTTTCAGTTCCTCAATGACTTTAATTCGTTCTTCGGTCCAGCGAGGATCTACCACAACTAAGTAAACGAGGTGGGCCTTGTCGACATAGTCGATTATAAAGATGCAATAATAATTTGTATGACTGAGGAAAACATAAACCTCCTTCATAGTTGCAGGTAAGGGCATTCCAACTATAACCTTGATTTTGGATGGGTCGGTAGAAATACCGTCCTTTGAAATTATATGCCCAAGTACGACCCCATGGGTGACCCATATTTGGCATTTATCAGGGTTTAGTGAGATGCCAAATCTACGGCAGCGAATGAAGATTTTCTCCAGTGCATCAAAGTGCGTAGCTGCAGAGGAATGTACACCCAGATCGTCGAGATAAATCTCTACAATCCGATGTAATAGATCTTGGAAAGCCAGTTGCATGACCCTTTGGAAGGTTGAAGGGGCGTTGCATAAGCCAAAAGGCATGACGTTATAAGCATAAACCCCATTTTTTGTGGCAAAGGCCATTTTATGTTTATCTTTAGAGGATATTTGAACAAGGAAATAACCGCTGAATCCATCCAAGAAGCTGAATGCCTCAGCTCCGGCCATTTCCTCTAAAATTTGGGTCATTAAAGACAAGGGAAAATGGTCTTTCTTTGTAACTGCGTTAAGGTTCTTGAGATCGACACAGGTACGAAGTTTGTCGTTTTTCTTGGGTACAACCACAATGGGTGATACCCAATCAGTATGTTGAACTTCATAAATGAAGCCAACATCCAGCAATTTATTAATATCTTCGTCGATTCGCTCACGATAGACAGGGTTACTTCGATAAGATTTGGCCCTAACAAGCTTAGCATTGTCTTCTAAAGGAATCCTATGGACCACTATTTCAGGTGGGGTGCCTTTCATTTCTGTATAATTCCATGCAAATACATCCCTGTACTTGAGAAGTAATGTGTCCAGATCAAAAAGTTGGGCTGATGACAAATGTGCCCCAACATGAACTATTCGATCTATCTCCTCGTCAGGATCTTTAAGGTTTAACGAAATTGTCTTAGCAGGTCCTTCAAAGGAGTTGGAACTTGGTGTAGTTCTCGGTGTGGCTGTGGTAGCTGGATAACAACGTCATCCAGTGTGAAATCTTTGAACTTATGTGGAAGATCAAAAGGTGGTTCCACAAAGTTTTCTGAGACTTTGGGAATCATCTGAGGTGCGGCACTACTGGAGGTGGAAGCTTGGTCTGATTGTTTGGTTTCTGTCCCTTTACACAAGGGCTTGATCGGCTGTTTAAGCTTCTCACGCATCTGTTTTTGACACTTGGTTAATTTTGTATCAATAATATTATTTTTTTTGTAACCGAGGTTTTTGTGGTTTTTGAGTGGGCGGTGTTGTTGCCTCACTTATCATATCGTCATCGATTGTATCCCAGACTTCGTCGGGATACACATCTTATGTATATACTTTGGGTTTGGGCTTGTATGCTTGTGTGTTAGGTACTTTGGATGTTAGTTGGACATGAGCCAACAATCTTGGTGACTTGATTTCATGAGGAATTACTTTTGGCGGATAACGTTGGGCATCTAGATAAAGGAGTACATGTTCATCTATCATCTCTACATCATCCATGGAAAGAACACCTTCTTCTGAAACATGGGCGGTAGAGACACTAGGTTCTCTTGGGCACCAAGCTATAGGAATTGGGTCAATCATCATAAGTGGGATGATGGGTGTGTCAATGTCTATAGAAGATGGGAGAATATCACATCTGCTGCAACAGTTTCGATACGACATCGATTGGAAGCTACACAGTTCACAATGGCTAGTGCATGATCCCAATTGATTATGTCTATGGATCTTGTATAGTGGCCTTTGGGTTGGATCGAGACACTATCTGATTCGTCATATGTTGTGGATAACCAATCATCGTATACCTTGGTGGGCTTGACATGGCCTGTTGAGTCAACTGTGACTCGTTTATCGTGGTTGCCAAAGGTAATTTTGCTATGCTTCCAATCTTGGACAACACCTGCCATCTAGAGCCAAGGTGTACCAAGAAGGAGTTTATAAGTATTGCTATCTTCTGGTAAGTCTAAGATGACACAATCAATTTCAAATTTGACACCTGCTATTCGAACTTTAATATTGGACAAATGATCAGCAGGGTCTGTAACTTGTTGATCAGCCATGCAAAGTTTATATTGTGGTTGATTGAGGGTATGGAAACCTCACGACGTTGCCAATGACAAAGCCATTATATTCACGCCTGATCCGCTATCAAGGATAGTAGATACTGCGGGATAGTCTTTATAGGACAAAGGCAGGGTGCTGCTAGTCCCCTTAGCAATACCTGTATTCATCAGATTCACAGGAATTTGGGGAATTTCAGGAATCTCTTTGGGTTTTCATTGTTTATCATGAATAGTAGGCAGCTGAAAACTACGATGGATATATCGTTGAAGTCCGGTGAAGGATTTTACTGCGCTATGGAACGACATAGTGAGTTGAGCTTGCAGGAGGTTAGAAAATACTTTAAGTCCTTGTAGGGATTGCTCCTTTTCGGGGATTTGAACTGATAACAGACGTTTTGTATATTCTTCCTCTTGCAAAAACTCATTTCAAAATTTATTGTATTGCCTTTGTTCCACTTTTGGGTCTGGGTAGTCTTTTGGTATTGTGGAAGCCGTCAAGTGGCTTCCATGTGGGTCAGCTGATTTTTCGATTTTGCTGCTATTCTTGTTGTTGGCGTTGTGCTCTAGTGAGAACTCTAACAGGTTCGGATGAGATATGATGTGTTGGAAGAATCATGTTAGCTTGTTTAGGACAATCCTTGAAACTGTGTTTGCAAACACAGTCGGGACATTCTGCATGGTATTGGTTTTTAACTTTACAATCAGCCATGAAATGTCATGTTTCACCACAAATAAAACAGCGGTTGCTCATTGGTCCTGTGGCGATAGCGTAACCATCTTGGATGGCTAGCTGTGCTAAATTTTTTGGTGTTGTGAGATACTCATCTCATTTGCATGAGCATGAGTTGTCGGTTTGATATAGTGGAGAACTAGGTGATGGAAGTGTTGTATCATGATGATATGAGTGATCGTAGGAGTTTTCTACTAGATGAGCTTGTGTAGACTCTCGAGGATTTCTATGTTTTTGTGCTCCTAGATCTTGTTGTCCTCTTGGAGGTGGTCCTAAGAGCGCCAGTTGTGGTTGAGGTTCATGTCTAGGTTGTCTGGGCAACTCTTGTATATGGACTTGGTTGTTTTGTGGTTGATAGTGCGTGTGGTGGTTCTGTGAAATAAATGGTTGTCGAGGAGGTTGATAATGTCCCCCTGACTGGTTTTGAGGTTGGTTCCTTAGGTTATAATAACAATAAAGAGATGTATGTCCCATAAAGTCGCAAATGTCACATTTGATCAAGCAAGTATCTGGGACTGGTTGGTATGAAGGGCACTCATTGCTAGTGTGTGCACCTCGACAATGAGGGCAGCCCCTGGCATCGAACTTTGGATAGACTTAAGAGTGTTTTGAAACTCTTTCGTGAGTTTCTCCATCTGCTGTTGGTGTTGCTGGTTAAGGAACTCCATCTGTGTTTTCCACAATTGTTCTCGTGTTTCGTCATTTGGTCGAGCTTCTTGGACAGCACGATGTGCTCGCCATTCACGTGGTTCATCGACATATGATCCCTCGTCTTCCTCCTGAATGGCATCAGACATGGCTTGTTTCAATGATGTGTATTCATCATTGGAGCAAAGTTCACGTCGTATCCATCGTGGAAGTCCAACGAGGAACCAAATTATGAGCATAGACTCAGTGGGTTGCTCTTGTACCTAGATTTTTAATCTTTTAAATCATTGAATGTAGTCACGGACTTTTTCGTCTTTTGTCATTTTGATGTTACTTAGTTTGACAAAAGGGCTTTCTATCAAGCGAAATGGCTTCAAGCGTTTGATAAAGGCCTCCTTCAAGAGTGACCAGTCACGTTTATCTTCACGATCAAGATTAAAAAACCATTATCATGCGCGATCGATCATGGTCATCGAGAAGAGCTGTACCATGGCGTCTGGTGATGTCTTGCCATAGACATCACATGCATTCTCAAAGACTTGAAGAAATGGATCAGTATTACCATTGTACTTAGGTAAATCTAGCTTTGGGGTATGTTTTTCAGTACATGGAACATTGTTTGCAAAAGCTCCGTTTAAGTGAGCTCGTGCATGTAAAGATTCGGCAACATGAAAATGTGGTCGTTCATATGGAGCTTCATAATGCATGGGTTTCCATATGTCGAATGGGTTGGTGGATGGCTCTTGGACTTGGGATTTCATCCTGGAATATCGATTAAATCGAGCCTGTTCGGTGGATGGGGAGACCATCTCTGGTGGATAGTCCTCTATGGAATTCAGATCGTAGGGACGACCCATAACACTCGATAGTACTTTAGGATTTTGGAAATAGGCCTCTTGGACTCATTGGGAATGTAACTCGTTGGATAGTATGTTCAGATTGCGTTGGCTACAATTCCATGGTGAATGTGAGTGCAATGCGACCAGTTTGCGGTTGATACAGCTGAATGCGGTCTATGACAGGTTATGGATGTGCAATTGTAATGTGGCTGCTTGTGGTTGTTGCGGTATGTGGCGGTGGCAGTCGGAGGTGGTGTAAATGTGGTCTGTTACGGTGATGGCGGTCAGTTGGGATCTATGGCGGTGATGGCGATCAATACTGTTCAAGATGGTCGCTAGTCGTAGCTGAGATGTGGTTGTTTGTGGTCTAATGCGGTGGCTACGGTTCTACTGTGGGTGCGATTGGAAAGTTTGCGGGTGAATGCGGTTGGAAAGTTTGTGGGTGAATTCGATTGCTACGAATGCAGACAGGGTGGGATCGGATTACAGTGAATGTCGTCTACGTGGTTCAAAGACAAATGGAGATAGTGTGTCGGTGAATGCAGACATGGCGGTTGATTGCGGTTTAGTGTAGTGTGTTGCGGTCTGTTGCCTTGTGTTGCGGTCTGGTTGCGGTATGTGGGAATGTGGTGGGTTGTTGTGGGTGAGTGCGGTCTCTACGGTGGACGAGTGGAGGTGGTTTGATGCAGTGCAGCTCCCACAGTTCAATGCGGTAACAATGGGTGATGCAATTGAGGTGCTGCTGAATGCGGTCCCTATGGCTCAATGCAGTGCCCACGATTCAATGTTGTCACTACTGTGGAAGGGCTGGGGTGCGAGTATTTGCGAATTCTATGGCTTCAAGTAGTCAGGACGGTGGAAGATTGGTCACTACGGATCAATGCGGTCGCTACGACTGGAAGGCGGTCGCAATGGCTGTAGTGCGGTTGAATATGGTCTCGATGGTTCAAGGGTCGGTTGAGATCTGAGATTATGCGTCGGTCGAGATCCAAGATTATGCGTTGGTCGAGATCTGACGCGAGGCATCGGTTGAGATCGTAACGGGAGCCGTCGATCGAGTTCTGACGCGAGGGCGTCGGTCGAGATTTGATGCGAGGTCATCGGTCGAGATTTGATGCGAGGCGTCGGTCGAGATCTGACACTAGGGCGTCGGTCGAGATATGACACGAGGGCGTCGGTGAGATCTGACACGAGGTTGTCGGTCGAGATCTGATTCAAGGTCGTCGATCAAGATCTGACGCGAGGCGTCGGTCAAGATCTGACATGAGGACGTTGGTCGAGATTTGATACGAGGCGTCGATCGAGATCTAACACGAGGCGTCGGTCGAGATCTAAACAGATGTTCCGGGTGAGATCTCAACAGAAAAGCTCGGGTGAGGTCTGATCGATGAGCATCGGTTGAAATTTAACTCAGGGCTTCACAGGATATTGGGATTCTGTCGAGAGTGAGTGCGTAGTTTCAGTAGGTAAATGAAACAAGTTTTTGTCCGGTCCAGATGAAAGTCGTGGGTTATGTTGACGCTGATTGGGCAGTAAATGTAGATGATAGAAAGTCAACAATAGGTTATGCCTTCAATTTTGGTAGCAGTTGTTTTTCATTGTCTAGAAGGAAGCAAGATACTATTTCTCTTTCTTCTACAGAAGCCGAATATAAAGCATTAAGTTCTGCCACCCAGGAAGCTATTTGGTTGCGTAAGTTGTTATGTGAAATTGGCATGAAACAGGTAGATCCTGTTGTTATTTTTTGTGATAGCCAAAGTGGAATACAATTGGCTAAGAATCCTGTCTTTCACGCGAGGACAAAACATACTCAGGTAAAATATCACTTTGTGCATGAAAAGCTACAATCTAAAGATATAAGTATTGTACACTGTTGTACGTTGTTACAAGTTGTTGATATATTTACGAAAGCTTTAAGTAAAGAGAAGTTTGGAACTTTTAGAACCGAACTTGGCTTAGATCTGTTTATGTAAAAAGCCTTTACTTGTAATACTATCATGGAGGTATGTTCCATGAATAGAGTAAACTTTAAAATAGCAATAATCGACTTATGCAGTGCTTTCTTATTTCGACGACACCACATGTGCTCTGTTCTAGAATTATCAGGCCGTTTTTCTTTTACGAGCCCTTTGAGTGCTTTTAAGCAACTTTATCTTTGTACTTGCTTATCAGTTTGAATATACAGTTTGTGGGAGAGCAATCCTGTTGTCTTGTCTTATTGCACTTGACGTTGTGCTATGGTGATTGATCCGGTCGGGTTTTTAAACTGTATTCTCAACTATAGGATCTAATGGAATCTTTCTATCTTATCATCTACAATTTGATCCACACATGTGAATGGCATCTTGATATGTGGGAGCATTTACTCATTCACATGGAAGAGCAATCTATTTACAAAAGTTTGACCAAAATGACCAATTTCTAGATTCTACTCAAAGCCCAATTTCACACTTGTTTGATTGTGTGCAAGGAATCGATCGAAGTTCATAAGCATGCGCATAATCATAACTTTTTTTATTTCTGAATGAGTTATGTGCTCAGATAAGGAATATAATTGTTGTTCTATTTTGTTGCTTTCCAGTGATAAGAACTAATTCCTCGCGCTCAATAAGAGGAATCAATTGCCTATCGGATTCTGTTTTGTGGAATCTATTCGCTTGTATATAATAGATAGTTGCTAACTCTTCATTCTGTTGCCTGGAAGATAATGTACCCTTCTACAATTTCAAACCATGACTGAATCGTTTCACGTTGGTGTTTCTGGACGCCAATTTACTCAATATCTTTGGATAACCAGATATGTCATTGTAGTATCCGTTTTTGGATACTACACTCTTCACTCATTCCATTACCCTTTGTAGACTTATCAATCCAAATGAGAAGATTTGTCTCTCTCTTGGGGAATGATAAACCTTTTATAATACACATTTTACGTTGTTCTACAAAAAAATTTACAACAACATCCTCATGAGTCCTCGAGAGGTGGCTGGGTAATTAAATTCAAGACTTCAAAGATCGAAGCAGACAAAGAATTGTATAAGCTACCTGCATTGGGTGAGCAACCACCCTGGCGAAGAACTGTATTTGAAAAAGCTTTAGATTCGATTAGGAGCTATGTCGCGAGCCCTCGCCAACTGTGGGGGATCCACGTTACATACCGATGTCGTGAAGAAATAAATGCAAAGATTTGGGTGTCCCAATGGATCAAATTAACATCCGTACCCCAAATTGGCCCATGATCTATCAGAAATACAACTAGTCAATTGTAGTGGATTTCAACCAAGCCCTCCAGAATTATGCATATGAAGATAGATTCCAAAGGACCACCAACAGTCAGATCAAGCCTGAATGAAGTTGATTACCAGTTTACAAAAGTTAAAAATCAGAAAATCTCGAGATCTCGTCAAAAAACACTTTGAAAGAGCATGTTTTTCATGATTTTTTGAGATCCCCTCGGAGGTAGCTCTTGAAAATTGGACAGTCACCAGATCTAACCTAGATCATCCATGAAAATCTCTACAAGAGTTCTTGATGGAGGAATTATCATTTTTTAGTGTATGTGAGGGTTCCCATAAGTTGAATTTTCAGAACCCTCGCAGAGCATCAAGATCATCTTACCAACCCTTGCAAGGTGCTAAATGGAATCAGAGCAGTAAAATTAGCCTGCCTACATGGTCTGATCTTGAAAATCCAATCACAGGAACAAGTTGTGCGAGAGATCACCTCCTGCGAGAGTTGAACCCTCGCAGACAGCCTGAACCCTTGTAGAACCTTTGCATAGCAGTCAAATCACGTTCTGAACTCTCGCAGACTTCTCTGAGGTCTTAACATTTTGTGAAGAAGCTGCCTACCAAAATTTGGGTGGAACTGAGCAAGGAAAAGTGGATTTCACCTAATATGCACTCTAAATTATGCTATATAAGGGCTGAATTCGAGTCATTTGTCACCTTTGCTAGCGAAGCTCTGCCGAAATTTACTTAGAAATTACCAAGTTCTCTGTTTGCAACCAAACTTTGTACCAGCTATCATCTGATATTACTGAACACCGATCTGCGCTCTGAACTACACTCCTTATCATCCAACACTCGTTATTCACAGTTTTCTGTCGTTTCCACACCCTTTTCCATTTTTCACCATTTTTTCTATTCTTCCGACCACTAATCATCGCTGCTAACATGGCCTCCTCATCCTCTAAAGACTATGGCGCCAAACAGGTGATCCAGGGTGACATCTTTGAGGCCACACAGATTTGGACTCTACCCTCTGACACTCTAATCCAACCATGGCTACAGACAGCCAACCCACTTCTAAAGGCAATGGGTCTTTACCCGACGCTCTTCCATTCTGAGATTAACATGGGCCTCGCCCTTCACACTTACGCCACCTAGGATGAGGACAAGGCTCGTTTCCACTTCCTGTACCAAGGTACCACGTACAAGGTCAGGATTAACGCCGACTCGATGGTCACTGTTGGCATTATATCCGGTGATCGTCAACCCATCTCCCATCGATATGCCAAAGGTTTAATCAAACGTTTCATCACCCAAACTGCACCCAAAATCCCCATCCAGACTAACAATGGTTACTTGATAGAAGCTATCACAGAACTCATCATACAGGCAGTTGCACATTTGTTGAATAACTTTCTAGTCATTTCAACATTTCGCAAAGAACAGAATCCAGTCTAAGCTGCTGAGTCAGATAGTGAAATCCTTTCTGGAATTCCCTAGCCCCTCTGTTGTGCCATATGACTGGCATAGCTTCCTTATTCGAGAACTAACCAACTCCATCAAACCCAACAACCGTGAGCAAATCGCAGCAGGCCCCCTGTTGTGTGACTTTGCCTACGCACTTCTCAAGATGAAAGTGCACGGTTTCCAACGCTCATCCCTTTTGTCTACCCTCGTGCCACATACTAACCTTTATCCGCCATCTCAAGCATCCACCTCCTCCCAACCTACAATTATTAACACAACGGCCAGCAAACAAATGCGTGGCGCTGCCTCTACATTCATATCTCCACCTGTTACCCGAAGACGCACCTCCACTACCGCACTAACCACTCCATCAACAACCGCCACTTCTTCTTCCGTGCAACTCCCCACTCCAATTTCTGTTGTCGCTACCTTTCTTCCTGTTCCATCCACATCTATTTCTGTCTCCATCCCCGTTTCTTCTGTTGATACCACTCCTACTTCTCTTCCAGTGTCCACTACTCCATCCATCACCATCGCATCTTCCATCACTCCTGCTGCCACTGTTGCTTCCATTCCATTCAATCCTTCTGATTCACAACTGTCTGCCGACACTCTGGCATGGATGCAAATTATCAAATTTTCAATTCTCACCTTCTTCCATACTCCACACCACCCTCAAATTTTCCTCTGTTCCTCCCATCCTCTCGTTCGGACAAACCATCATCACCCCTGTTTCCACAGTTATTTCAAAAACCCTACCCGCTTTGCCAACAAAGGTTGCCGAGGGCAACCAAGTGTTGCCTGATGACGCACTTGTCCAAACAATGTTTGTACCATCGCCAGATCGGGCTAATCCTACCGCCCCAGATGGCATCGGGTCCAATGAGAACCTGATAGAAGATAATGATGACGAGATTCCACCAGTCGTCGAGGCCAATACAACTCAAGCCCCTATCAGTGCCAGTGTACCGGCTGCTCTCACGGACCTAACGATGGCGTACATCCTGGATGCGGTAGCGGCCAAAGCTATTCTAGAAAGCAGGGTACTACACTTGGTGACAGAAAATACACAGCTGTGAGCAGACCTCACCAAGCTGCAGCAAGAGCTGATTTTGGCTCAAGAACATGAACAAGCAGGGCACCAGGAGATTGCCAAGCTGCAGCAGAAGGAGGAGGGCCTCAACAAATATATCCAAAGCCTCTCCAACGAGCTGACTGAGGCCTCCACGAAGTTGTGAGAGCTTGAAGCTGAAGCATCCCAACGGCTTGTCCCCATCCAGACGCAACTTACCCTTTTGGAAGCAAAAAATATGCACCTGGGGATGGAGGTCAAAGCCCTACAAGACAAAAAGCTCACCTAGTTAGCTCAACCTGCACCGGACTCAAGGCCGCTTTCTCAATCAGAGATGAATCTTCTACGGCGTCAGGTGCATGTTTATAGCCAAACCCTAAACAACTACCAGCCAGAGTTCAATAAGTATCGGACAAGCGCAACACATGAGCTCATCCAGGCCAAGCAAGCCCTCAAGGCCTGCCAGAAAGTCATGGATACAAA
This sequence comes from Diphasiastrum complanatum, assembly GCA_029204225.1. NCBI lineage: Eukaryota > Viridiplantae > Streptophyta > Lycopodiopsida > Lycopodiales > Lycopodiaceae > Diphasiastrum > Diphasiastrum complanatum. The sequence goes on along the minus strand of CM055092.1, from coordinate 91,048,742 downwards.
GGCCCAGCCCACCCCCGTGGTAATTCTACCGCCACCTAATTTTAACGCTGCACAGGCTAGCACCAGCCAAGATCAGAGCCAGCAAGCAGCAGGGGAATTTCAACCAGATTAAGGGTCCAAAGGCCAAGATCAAGGACAAACGGAGATGCGAGACCAGAGCCAAGGCACATCATCTAGAGGTTTGCGCACGATATCTTCCAGTCGGGCCTTCTGAAGACCAGAGTTTGTGGAGGAAAAAATCAATGAATTTTTATCAAAGTATCTCCACGAGTCATCTCGAGGCGGTTGGCAGATATCGTTTTTTGCTTAGACAATTAAGGGAAAAGAACTGCAAGCGTTACCCGCCCTCCAACCACAACCAGAGTGGTGTCAATAGTTATTCGAAAGAGACCCTGTGCCATCAGGGCCTACATGACAAGTCCACAACAGCGCACTTCCTGCCATGTACACGAAGATCCAAATGGGCGGAATGCAGCACCCCTCTGGACAAGATCACACTTCACAATTTTGATTGGCCAATCATACCATCACAATATGGGTGGACGACAAATGTAGATGCTAGAAGGGCTCTCACCACGTTCGAAAACCAGTATATCAATTGTCCTGATCCCACAGTCCACGCGACAACCACTTACGCCTGGGACTTAGAACACCTGATGGGGATCAAAACTAAATGGGGTGATTTTCTTCTTGCAATATTCTTTGATCCTAATAAGGCACTAGCTTCCGAGAAAGTCGAAGATCAGCTGCTAGTCGCTCATGTATATTACTGAGTTGCATTCCTTGGAGGACCCTGGACGCGTCGATTCCAAGCCTAGATCGATCAAGAATGGCTAACAGGAGTCCACAAGTCCTTCCACATGCCCAAGAACTCGAAGAAACTGGACCGTCTCAACTTCATGGAAGACGTTTTGGGTTACCTGATCCACCAGAGGCGGGCAAAGAGGACGCTATACTAAACCGGCAGAGTGCCGAGGGACCGCCACTACTTCAGGCCGTGGGTCCTGTTGGGGGTATTCCCAACAAAGTGTAAATAAATAAAATCATCCAATAAAATGTGTTGCGAGGGCATTGGATCCTGCGTGTATAAGCCATAAGCCCATGGCCCAATGAGCACGCAAATAAAGTTGTAAATAAAATAAACATGACTTGGGCCTTTGAGCACGCAAATAAGGTTGTAAATAAAATAAAACTAGAAGCGTAATGTCATTTTTTAACTTAGAGATTATTTTTTAGAGTTGAGTCCAAATTGGGACTCACATGAATCTTGTGATTTCTAATGTACTTTTTGTGGACCCTTGGGTCAAGTTGGGTCCAAGATAAATGGATAGGATCACTGTAAATATTAGCCAATAGGATTGAGGGGCAAGGGCCTTTCCCATTTTATAAAAAGGCACCATTTGTACACTATTTTTCATGCTTAATGAGAAGGAGGAAACCATTTTTGGAAGAGAAGCATCCTCATTTGCTATTCACTACTTGATAATGCTCTTGATTGTGTTTTCCATTGCTTTTTATTTTTATGTTTATTGTTTGCCATAGTGAATGCTTTTCCATTAGCAAGCATAAGGAGAATTTGAGCTAACCTCCACCCTCACTCTCTATCTCTCTCTCTTTCTCTCTTCTGTTCTCAACCTCTTCTTTTCTATCCCTTCCCTTCACCCAAATCATGATGAATGTTAGTGTAGAGGAGTAGAGTTAAAGGAGAGTAGTGTTAGTGGTGAGTAGAGTTAAGGGAGAAAGTAGGAAACTAACTAAAAGTAGCATCTATGCATACTTAGGTACCTATCTAGTGATCTAACCCTTGTTGACAGGCGGGAGGGCTATACTACGCGAGATCTTCGACCCTACACTATAACTATCGACGATACTCATTCCGTGTGTTCGATTTCATAAATGAAATCTGCGTCCAACAGCTTTCGCAACTCCTGCTTGATTAGCTGTGTGTAGTTCAGATTGCAGCGGTAGTAACGACTCACCTTGGGAACTGTTCCATCCACCAAGGGTATGGTGTGTTGGACTACTGTTGGTGGAATGCCCTTAAGATCACTATAACTCCAGGCAAAACAGTCTTTATATTCCACCAACAATAATCGTATCTAGCCTTCCTTTGATCAATTGCTCCGTTGGCATTATATTTGATCTTAAAGATCCATTTGCAATCAATAATATTGCAGCCAATAGGAGCTTCGACTAATGACCATGTCTGATTCTTGATCAGAGAGGAATACTCTCTGTCCATAGCTTCTCTCCAGAGATCAGAGTCTGGTTGGCTGAGTGCCTCTTTGACTGTCATCGGTTCCTGTATCAAGAGACATGCAGATTCAGGAGTATACCTTGTGGGCTGTGTGTGCACTCGGCTTGATCTTCTGGGAGGATTCGACTAATGAACCGATCCTGGGACTTGTTGTTGGGTAGTAGCAACATCTTCGTCTGATTCGCTATCTCGAAGTGGTCGACAATAGACATGCCTGAACTAGAAGCTCGGACTGTCATATCAATGGCAAGTAATGAAAGTTCTTCTTGAGCAATATCCTTGCCTTTGAGGTCGACGAACTAATCCTCGATAAAGATTGTATCTTGGCTATACAGGATTTGTTGGATATCAGGATCGTACATCTCGTAAGTGTTATTAGATGAAAAATATCTAATCAGGATGGTCTTGAGTCCTTGGAAGTCCAATTACTTCCTTGTGTCCTTTGGGATCTGCGCATAGGCAATGCACCCAAACACTCTTAGGTTCTTCAAAGAAGGCTTGGAGCCTGTCCACACCTCGTGGGGTGTCTTGTCTGAGAGGGCCTTGGTCGAACATTTGTTCTGGACATAAGTTACAGTAGAGACAACTTCAGTCCAGAATCTCTTGGGCAACGATGCATGCGATAGCGTACACTTAGCAAATTCGACCAAAGCATGGTTCTTCCTCTCAGCTAAGCTGTTAGACTGAGGACTGTAAGGAGTGATGAATTGCTGCTCAATGCCTTGGCTTTGGCAGTACTCCTTAAACTCAATAGAGATATATTCTCCACCGTTGTTTGAGCTTAGGGCCTTGATCGTCCTTCCAGTCTCCTTTTCTGCACGCTCCCTGAAGATTCTAAAGCAGTTGAAGGCTTCTGATTCCTTCTTTATGAAATACACCATAGTCCTTCTGGAAAATTCGTCAATAAAGGTTATTAAATACTTGGCATCCTTCAGAGAAGGATTTTTCATTGGGCCACAAATATCTGAATGTACAACATCTAGCAATCCTCGAGCAACATGCTGATGGCTTGACTTAAATGGTTTCCTAGTCTGTTTACCAACTAGACAGTCTTGACAGACAGGTAACTTGACTTTTTTGCGAGGATAGTCGAGATCAAGAACAATAGATTGTCTAGACATTTGTTGTACAACAGCATGATTTAAATGACCAAGTCTATAATGCCAAAGTAAACATTTATCTGAATGAATTGAAGTATTGAGGGCCTGACTAGAGGCAGAAAAACAATGACTTAATTTATACAAGTATCCATGTCTTTTTTCGAGTGCTAGGATCTTGCTTGTCCTATCAACTACTTTACATTGATCACATTCAAATTCTACTCTATGTCCTAGATCTGTGATTCTGCTTACAGAGAGCAGATTCGTAGATAAGTTAGGTACATACAGGACTTTAGAGAGTAGCTTAGATGATCATTCGCAAAGCATAATCTTATAGTGCCTTCACCTTTAATAGCTTGTGTGCTATTGTCTCCAAGGTGAATGAAATTTTGGGTACTGTAAGACGTATAGGGCTTAAAACAGCCAATTAGGCTAGTCATGTGCTGAGTGGCTCCAGAATCCAGGAACCAAGAACTGTTGCCAGATGCTCCTTGATGGTTGGTCATGAAGGCATCATGATCAGCTTCTTGAATAGGCTGTAGAGCTTCTGCAGTTGCATTTGCCACTTGATTCCAATGTCCCTTGCTGTTGTTTTTTGCTTGAAGTATTTGGCAGTCTTGTATTTCGTGGTTGTTTTGTTTGTGGTATCTCCAGAACAGTTTCTCCTTTGTTTGTGGATTTGACTTTTTCTTGTGCTGAGCTGGTTTCTAGTATGGCTTTGATTGCTTCGGGCCTTTCTTCTTCTTCTGCTTTGTCGTGCTCTTATTGGTGTACAAGATGTGAGAATCAACTAAGGAACTCGAGGCTTCGTTCCTTCGCGTGCAACATAGTAATGACTCTCGAAAGAGTCAATTCTGGATGAGTCATGATGATCATCACCCAATTGTCATAAGAACTTGGCAAGCTTGTAAGCAGTTGCATCACTGCGTCTTGATTGTCTATGACAGATATGACAGCGGCCATTTGTCGTAGCAGGTTCTTGAATTGATTAATGTGATTCTGTAGAGAATCACCATTCATCATCTTGAGGGAGTAGAATTTCTTCCTAAGATGTAGATTGGAAGCTATATCTCACACTTCGTATAGTGTGCTCAAGATGTCCCAGACTTCTTTCGATGTATGAGCCTCGGATACATGGTCGATCTGGGTATCCGTGATGTTGAGGATGATCAGCGCGAAAGCTTTTCCATCCTTCAGCTTCCATCGCCATGTCGTCCACTTCGAGTTTCCCTTCTGCACCTGTAACAACGTCATACAATTCTTTTGCCATTAGTATAGTTTTCATCTTAAATTTCCACAGATGGTAATTGGCTCCATCAAGCTTTTCCATGATAGGACTGGCTTTCCCTTGGGAATCCATGTGGAAGGATTAGTCTACGTGATAGGAGAAACTATCAGTGATTTAAGTATGAAAATCTGATACTGAAAATACAGAACAAGAGAACAATTACTCTATTGGCTAGTAGAGTCTTATACTGTGGAAGCTAATCAAGCTATGAAAATAGCTCTAATACCATGTTGGAGAGAGAGGAAAAATAAATGACGAATACGAACAAGAAACGAACTCGAACAGAAAATGTTCGTGTGCAGTGGAATGAACTATACGACTCTCTCCGTAAGCATGACTATGCCTATCAGAATGAACAGAACTTTAGTGATGAAAATCACGGTCATTCTAGATTACGCAGCCAAACATTAATAGATGAAGCGCCGGAAGAATAATTTGTCATCAATAGCAAGACAAATTATATGTTGCGAATGATTCGCGAAGAGCTAGACTGTGCTCGACTGATAATTAGTCACGATTGATTCGCGAAAGACAAGACTAAATGTTAGTCATCTATTACCAGAAAGAACAACTAGAAAGATCAAACAGAATGAAGAATAAGCATAGAAATATCAACACGGATCTGAATGCTGAACAAAGAGCTATATCAGATTAAGTATATCATGTATACATGTCAATAATGCAGTAGAGCACAATACAGTAGCGGACAAAACCGCGTGCCCTACAAAACTTATTTCAATCAGTAAAAAAGAATAAAATCTTAATTCTGACAAAAATGAAGAATCAATGCTCAGGGCATCTACTTCGTTTATTTCATCTTCTTCTGCTCTCTTCATCTTATCATACTCATTTTATTGTTGAATACAAAAATGGTACAGGTGTGTAGATGTAGAAAGTACAAAGTGGATGTGCTGTCTGTTAGGAGATCGTGGGTGGCTGCAATCACTGTCCAATCTATTAGCACAACTACATGGGGTGAGTGTGAAAAGGGTCAGTCAGTACTGAAGTGAACGTTGGTGATAATGCGAAAAGTGCGTCACTCTTACGATCAGCCTTAGGATTAGATTTATAGGGCGCCTTTGCTTTTAGGGCACCTTTGGCATTTTGTAAGATAATGTCCCTTTTTCGCCTGTCACCATAGCGTGTGTAAAAACATAGTGTCACGATTCTTTCGTCTTTTCTTCGTCTGTGCGAATTTGCGTGTAAATATGCAGACTGCGTGACAACATTAGTAAATGTGTAGCATGAATGGAGACAGATTAAATCGGATTTAGGAGAGTAGAGAGAATAAATCCAACATTTATCAAGGAGGAAGATAGATCAAATACCACTTTCACCACTGATTGGGGGACGCATGCGTATACGCGAATGCCCTTTGGTCTTTGTAATGTATGTGCCACATTTCAACGTACCATTTAGACGCATTAGAGAAAACATTGAGAAGATGTCAAGAGACATCTCTTAAATTGCATCTAGCCAAGTGTTACTTCAGGATGAGGGAAGGCATTCTGTTAGGACATAAAATTTCGACGAACAGTATACAAGCCGACATCAAAAAAGTAAAAATGATTTTAGAGTTATTAGAACCAACCAATTTAAGAGAGCTTAGAGGTTTTCTAGGACACGTAGGTTATTATAGTAGGATATTTTAAAGATTATGCCATAATAGTAACTCCTTCAACAAGTTTATTAAAAAAGTCTGTTGAGTACCATTGGTCACAGGACCAGCTTTTGATCAGTTGAAACAGTCATTAGCAGAAGCCATTGGGGTTAGACCTCCAAATTGGGCTAAAATGTTCCATGTAATATGTAGACACATCATGTTTGCAATAGGTGTAGTGCTTAGTCAGAAAAAGGTAGGACCTTATACGATTATAAATAGAATATTGTATAAATTAGGAGCTGACAATAGTCTTCGTCGATGTTTAGAACCAAAGCGAGACGACCGCAATAATAAGTGCATTATATGAGGAAGATTCGGGGGGTCACTATGCTCTTAAAAACACTGCAAAAAGGATTTTCAATGCTAAATATTGGTGGCCTACTGTCTATTTTCACCTTCGGGATTTTGCCAGAAAATATATCTATCTATATATATATATATATAACATTTTGCTAGAATGTTGCACATCATTTTGCACATACCTTTTTTATCATGTTTTCATATATCCAGTACAGCGGAAATATGCGAAAAAACCTGATACCTTCGTATTTTTCGCTGATATATTTTTCACCAATACATTTTCTCATACATTTTAATGAAGAAAATGACAGTCTTCGCTTCTAATTTCACGCATTGTTTCAAAGATTGTGTATATTATTTTCGCAATTCAAAACTCACAAATACTGAGTTGAACTTTTGCAAACTGAATAAAGCATTTGTGTATTTTGCTTATTTATTTATTTATTTTTGTTTTTAGGACTAGACACTTTATTACTGAGTATGTACCTTCAAAATAAAGGACACGCTTTCATTTAATATTACTCTAATCCGCCGAAATATCATCAATATGCCTAAAACCTCAAATATTTTTGTTTTTTTCGCTACCACTTTCCATCACTCTTGCTCCCTGATTTCTGAATTGTTGCGATCAAGCTCTTTTCTACCATCGCTCATTCACAATTGCAAGCGCCATGACAATTGTATTCAAAATGCACCCAAAGCCAGTGTTACCAATGTTACAACCACTAGCTACATGAGCGTGAATTGAAGGACTTCTTTAGTTCGATCCACCAATAATTTTTACTGACTTGTGCCATGAGCCGATCCACAATTTGAGTGAAACAGAAGAAGGACATATTTCTACCACTATCGACAATCAAAAAATTATTATTACAAAAGGATTTTTCTTGTCATGCCTTAGGATTGCCTACGGACGACAGTATGCCAGTTACTAAGCTAGATTACATCGCAGAGAGCGGAGTTTTCCAGGAAGAAGCTTACCTTGAGAAATGGGGATATAAACTCTCTTACATTAGAGATCCCAATCTCAAAAGCTTTGTTCGCTTTTGCTTCTATCTTTTTACTAGAGCAAGAATATACCATCTCATATACAAATATGGGATATCTGTTGAGAGCCCTGAATGGAGAGCCTATTGCTTTCGGACAAATTGCTTTTAAGCAATTCTGTAAATTAGTAAAGATTAATTAGTTTTCCAGAATGGATTTGCAGATGGGTATCTTATGCATGCATGCTGGTGTGCTAACAGTGCAGGAAGACATCAAGATTGCACAAGTACTGCCAGAGTTAGCCCTTGTAAAACACGCTTACTAGTTGTGCATGCATTGGCAGTTGAAAAGGAAAGACGCAAAGCATGGCACGATTGCAGGTTACAAAAAAAGGATCTTCGCTTCGGAGATCTGGTCCTGATGTATAAAACCAAGGCGATCAAGGGAAAATTAAAATTCACAGACGAAGGTCCTTATTGGATCAAGGAAATTTTTAATCATGGAGCCGTGAATTTAGAGAAGCTAGATGGGACACCGTTCGATACACCCATCAACGGTAGTCGGTTACACAAGTACTGGCCACCGTAGTGAGATAGATCCAGACTAGTGGTGGCACGTTACGAAAAGCTATTATGCTAGGCCATCACCACTAGATCTAGGAAGATCAAGCCAAATCAAGCTAGATCCACCAAGATTCAGCCAGATCGAGGACATCAGGATCCAAGAGGGATCCAGATCCAGATGGGATCAAGAAGGAAGCAGGTCATCAGATTATGCCAATAAGTCCCCCAACTTTTCAGATCAGAGACCTCGATCTCAGTAACTATGGCAAATATAAGGACAAAATTCAATCAAAACTAATGGATCTGTTACCAAATATCTATCAAAACTTCCAGAGAACTACCCACAATTAGATCTAACATGGATGAAGCACATTACCAGTTTGCAAAAGCTAAAAATCAGAGAATCTCAAGATCTCGTCAAAAAACACTCTAAAAGAGCACTTTTTTCATGATTTTTGGAGATCCCCTGGGAGATAGCTCTTGAAACTTGGACAATCACTAGATCTGACCCAGATGCATCCATAAAAATCTCTGCAAGAGTTCTTGATGAGAAAACCATCATTTTTTAGTGTGTGCGAGGGTTTCCAGAAGTTGAATCTTCAGAATCCTCGCAGAGCATCAAGATCATCCTACCAACTCTCACAAAGTGTCTAAATGGAATCAGAACAGCAAAATTAGCCTGTTTACATGGTCTGATCTTAAAAATCCAATCCCAAAAACATGTTTTGCGAGAGATCACTTACTACAAGAGTTGAACCCTCGCAGACAATCTGAACCCTTGCAGAACCTTCGCAGGGTAGTTAAATCACCTTCTAAACTCTCGTAGACTTCTCTGAGTTCTTAGAACTCTAAATTCCGCTATATAAGGACTGAATTTGAGTCATTTGTCACCTTTGTTGACGAACCTCTGTTCAAATTTTCACTAAAATTTCCAAGTTCTCTATTTGTGACCAAATTTTCTACAAGCTATCATATGCTCATATTGAACACAGATCTGTGCTCTGAACTACAGTTCTTGAAATTCGACACTCATTATTCACAGTCTTTTGTCTTTTCCACATCTTTTTACCTTTTCTACCATTTTTCCTACTTTCCGCCCTTTAACTATCACTGCTAACATGGGCTCCTCATCCTCTGAAGACTCTGGCACCAAGCAGGTGATCCAACGTAAAATACCCTCGGCCACACAGATCTGGCCCTTACCCTCTAACACTCTAATTCAACCATGGCTTCAAATAGCCGGCCCATTTCTTGAGATAATGGGTTTTTTCCTGGCAATTTTCCATTCTGAGATTAACATGGGCCTCGCCCTTCATGCTTACACCACCTGGGACACATCAAAGTCACGCTTTCACTTCATGTACCAAGGTACCACATACAAGGTCAGGATTAATGCAAACTCGATGGTCACCATTGGCCTTATGTTCGGTGACCGTCAGCCCATCTCCCATCGTCAGACAAAAAGTCTGATCAAATCTTTTGTCACCCAAACTGCACCAATCCAAGCTACCGAGTCAGATAGTGGAATCCTTTCTGGCATTCCCTGGCCTCTCAGTTGTGCCATACGATTGACATAGCTTCCTCATTCGCAAACTAACCATCTCCATCAAACCCAACAACCGTGAGCGTATCGCAACAGGGCCCCTGTTGTGTAATTTTTCCTACACATCTCGAGGTGAAAGTGCGTGGTTTCCACCGCTCAACCCTTTTGTCTTCCATCGTGCTGCACACTAACCTCTATTCGCCATCTGTACTATCCACGTCCTCCCAACCTACAGTTATTGACACAACGGCCAACAAACGAATGTGTGGACGCATCACCATCACCGCACTCACCATTCCATCAACTAGCAACCTCCCCCTCCTGTCTCTGTTGTCACTACCCCTCTTTCTATTCCATCCACGACTGCTATTCTGGAAAGCAAGGTTCTCCACCTAGCAACAAACAACACATAGTTGCAAGCGGAACTCACAAAGTTGCAGCAAGAGCTGATTCTAGGTCAACAACATGAAACAGAAGGGCACCGGAAGATTGCCAAGCTGCAACAGAAGGAGGATGGCCTCAACCTATACATCCAAAGCCTCTCCAAAGCGCTGACAGAGGCCTCCACGAAGGTGCGGGAGCTTCAATCCGAAGCATTCCAATGGCTTGCTCCCCTCCAAGTGCAACTACAAATTTACAAAGCAAAGAATACGCGCCTGGGGGCGAAAGTCCAAGCCCTACAAAGTGAAAAGCTCATCTGGCTAGCTCAACCTGCACCAGACTCAAGGCTGCTCTCTCAATCAGAGATGAATCTTTTTTGGCATCAGGTGCAGGTATATAGCCAAACATTAACCAGCTACCAGGTAGAGTTCGATAAGTACCGGGCAAGTACAACTCATGAGGTCGCCCAGGCCAAACAAGCCCTCAAGGCTTGCCAGCAGTACATGGAGAAGAAGACCTAGCCCACCCCCATGGTGATTCCACCGCCACCCATTTTTGATGTTGCATAGGCCAGCATGATCCAGGACCAAAGCCAGCAAGCAGTAAGGGGGTTCAGTCAAGATCAATGGTCCGAAGGCCAAGACCAAGGACCAACAGATACGGGTGCTGAGACGTGAGACCAAGGCCAAGACACAGGTCCAAGCCAAAGCCAAGAGGAAGGACATGCCTCATCATCCAGAGGTTTGTGAACCATATCTAGATGCCAGCTAGGCCTTTTGAAGACCAAAGTCAGTGGAGGAAAAAATAAATGAATTCCTAGTGAAGTATCCCAATAGTTCTGCAACTCGTGGGTCACGAGTTTCATAGCATGTGTTTTGTATTGAAATGTTGTTGCTTTGTTGATTGAAGATTCTACTACTTGCATTTCCTTCCATGCTCTATCTTCATGCATATAGTTTGGGTATTGATCTATAAATGTGTTTCTTGTTGACTTCTCATTAAGGATTGGTTTGGGATTAGTATCAGGTAGATGTGCAGGGCTTGGAGGCTGATCCATCATTCCACTCAATCCAAATGCTTCTTAGTTATCGGCTCCTTGAGGAGTTCTTCTTACAGCTGTTGAGTGACAGTTGTAGAAAGCACTTTGTAGGATTTCCATTGCTTTAGTTTAGAGGTTGTTGTGTTGATGTTGATCTATGATTTCAATAGAAGTAGATTAGTTTAATTCCTTGATGTTTATGTAGATTAGATTAATAATAATCTGCAGTCTGTAAAAACAATGAAAGAACTGAAATAGATTTGTAAAAAGTAGGAAATCGAGTTCTTGATAGATCCTATATCCAAAACGAGCTACCACTGCCAATCAAGGATCAAACCAGGTCGTAGTAATGCAAGTTGGGCAAGAGATGTAGACACTTGTAAATCCACCTCCAGATTTACATTCTTCCTCAGCAATGGTCCTATTTTCTGGAACAGTCACAAGCAATCTTCGATAGTTCTATCTTCCATTGAATCAGAGTATATCACAGCCTCTGAAGCTACAAAGAAAACAATTTGGTTGAGGAAATTACTTTCAGATATCGGTCTAAATCAATATGCTTTGAAGACACATTTTTGTGATAATCAAAGTGTCATTGTCTTGTCAGAGCCGACCCTAGGTTTCATTCTAGGAGTAAGCACATTGAACTCAAGTATCACTTTATCATAAGCAAATTTCTTAACAAGGAAATCGACTTGCGGTACTGTAGAATGCAAAATATGATAGCAGATATTTTTACCAAAGCATTAAGCTTGGCAGCACAGAGAAGATTTTGTTTTAAACTAAGTTTGAAAGTCAAGGCATTCAAGGATTCAAATTAAGGAGTAGTGTTGGATTATTCCTGTTCCTACTAATTGACTAATCGGTGTTAATATTCATCTATTGTTTATCCAGTTCAGCGGATTTTCCATGTTTTTCCCAGTCTATAGAATTATAAGTGTTTTTACACAGTCTTTAGAATTACACGGAGTTCAACAACAATGTCAGGTTTTTTCTCTCTACAGAAAACCAGACAGTTTCGTTTTGTTTTTTGTCTGTCAGCACTAAGGCAATGACTTCGGCAGAATAGAATACTACCTCAGTTTCGAAAAACAAGCTTTTGCGACACTGTCGCATTTTTTGCAAAATGCCAGACTCCTCAAATGCTAAGGAAAAGACTTTAAGCGAAGACCTTCACATTTTCGCCCTTCAAAATTTTTTCTCACTTTGGCATTTTCGGTTTTTTTCCCTGATGACAATTTTAGTTCATTTCTGCAGAAGCGACAGTTTCTGCGGACAAACTGTTTATGGCAATTTATCAACACTTAATTTTGAGAAGGTACTGGATGAATGCCAGCACAGCCAACTGGCAATCGCATTTGATGACCTAAAGACTTAGTATAAATCAGTTGTTCATACATCTCATTTTGTCAAGTCAATGAAGCATGATCAAAAATCGTGTATCGTGAAGGAGTGGAGTGTTATTACACAACACTTCCTGCGATCCTATCAAGCAGATGGTTCACGATTACCCTCTGTGCAGCCTACCAATGTTCATCCCATGGTGCTAAGCATTGGGTTAATTTACCGTTGTTGCAATGTCTGGCCTTGTGTAGGTCATTTTGATCCATTCAGTCCCCTGAAGGGTTGTTTGCTCAGCTCGTCTTTCTCTTCTTAGGATGTAGGGCTCATGTTAGTGCTCAACCTCACATTATAATCCAAAGGTGTGGCTACTAAAAAGCAATCTTACCTTTTGTTTCTTTCTATGAGGGTATCTGACAATGATAGGTTTGGTTGATTTTGATTGGGCAGGCGTATGTGTACATGCTGGAAGGTGGGTGTGTGAACTGGAGTTGCAAGAAATAGGCTTCAACTGCACCATCTTCGACGAAGGTAGCATAGGAGTTTGCCATGCAACAAGAGAGTATGTGTGGCTAAGGAACCTGATGAACGAACTGGGAATAGAGAGCACAGGGATGAAGCTGCTAAATGACAACCAGGGATGCCTGTTCTTGAGCAAGAATGTTGGCTTCCACAAGAAAAGCAAGCATATTGACATTTAGTATTACTTTGTGCGTGATCTTGTGCAGGGAGGGACCCTGGTGCTTCAATATTGTAAAACAGATCATATGCTAGCTGACGTTATGACTAAACTTTCAGTGAAGCAGTTGTTTTTACCTTAAGAGACCAGTTGGGGATGACTAATAAGAGAGATTCAATTTTCAGATGAATGAGGTATGATGATATATGAAATGAGAGAGGATTTGTGAGTGCTAAGGGCATTTCATAAGCCCTATTAGTTAAGAGTCCTGACCCATGTGAAGTGAGGTTAGTTGATAAGGGCACCTTTTTGTGTCTTTTTGGAGTAAAAAAGGTTCGTGGCCTCATGACCACTTCTTGACATTTATATGGTTGTGCTATATAATCAATATATCGAGTAGGGCATCGTATCCCCTTTTTGTGTCCCATCACTCACGTTCATTGTCGATTGTGATTGTTGCTTATTCGATCTTTATTGTTGTGAGTTATTGCATTGTCCTTGTGGGATCTTCAACCCACAATCCACACTGATCTGATTTTGGATGGATTCATGATATTGCATGTGCCTTGCAAAATATCCTTGGATGGCTCTATAGTCAACATAGGTGCCTTGGTGAGGTATTGATAGCATACAAACAAGATAGTGTGGTTAGATTTATTGTCAGAGAAATTGGAACTGAATATATAAATCCAATTGTGACAGAGTTGATTAGTCAATGTGCAATCAATTTGACAATTGATCTAGTTTTTTTTTCCAAAACCAAACATATTCCTCTGAAATTTCATCTGAGGAACGGATGTGATACAAAAGATTCCAAAAATAACAATTGAACTCATTAAATCGACAGAGACAGAAAGAAGTATTAATGTCATTTTTTCAAAAGCAGCAACTCTCTGAAGTAAAAGATTTTTGTAATATATTTTCAACCAAAGACTCTAAATAACAAGCAACATTAATATCATGTTTCTTGCTGAACATCGATATCCATGTCCCTCAGTCCTGTTCCGGAACACTACTAAATCCCTTGCCACAATATTGAACTGATCATGGGCATTCCTAGCCAGATCCAACTTGACATTTTTAGATGCTTTCACCACATCTGTGACGAAGCCAATGAGGTTGCCCATGGCGAAATGGATATGCCCGCTGGCAATTACATTGGGCATGTAGAGGACGATGGCTATCACGTAAATGTAGAGCATGCAACCAGAAAATAACAATGTGTATTTGCCACGGGAGACTTCGTAATGAATGTTCCGCTGGAAGAGTACTTGAATGTTCTCTTCTTCTCCCTTGATTATATGGAAGGTATCAGCTTCCAGAGTGTCCCAAACCAAGCAATCACCTGCAGGGGTAGCTTCTGGCACTTTGGGTTTGGAGTATTTAAATGAACAAGACCTCAATCCAAACACCGCTACCATCATCCCAAATGTTCCCAAACCTATCAATGCTGCAACAAACCACTCGTGACAAACGAGGGAGCTTGCCATTACTCCAAATGTGAGCATTAATGGTAGCCATCCTAGTAACAAGGCATCCCCCTCACTAGCTTTCATCAAAACATGCATGCCTTCTTC